>OY740789.1:74779579-75229160 GCA_963514005.1 Raja brachyura | reverse complement strand
AAGTTTTGGAATGTCGTGTAATTGTCGGCGAATTCCTTTGCAGACGAGATTTCTGCAAGTTTTTTCTATCGGGGGCCCCACAGGATTGGGGTGTGGGGAGTGAGTGCGAGCGAGGTTGCCCGTCCTGTTCCGGCTATTCTTTGTAACATCAAGGGTCTTCTTGCATTGTGTTCCCACCGTCTCCCCACTGAACAACGCGTCTGCATGTTCGCCTCCTGCGCGGACAATTCCAACCCGCCGACTGTCCTTCCATCAAATCTTCTCAACCCCGGTTTGTTCTGGTGATATCCCACCTCTGTTCTCCTTTGACCGATTGAAGGGGTGGGTTTAAAGCTGTTTTATCCCCCTGTGTGTGTGTGTGTGTGTATATTGGTTATATTCTCCCTGGAGGTTTCAACTGCCCGTTCCGCCGACTACACCGTGGGCTCGTTATAAAGTGAACATAATAAATAAATGTTACATTTGCCTGCCGGGTTAGCTAGCCCTTTAGTACTTTATGTTTCAGAATGACGGAAGTGATGAGCGGTTGCGAGCCTGTAATGGAGGATTTTACCTTGGACCAGACTTCAGAGGAAGGCAGTCTGCCTTTTCAGGTATGTGTGTGTGTGAGAGAGAGAGAGAGAGGGCGTGAGTGTGTGTGTAAAAGAGGGAGTGTGTGTAAGAGGGTGTGTGTGTGTGTGTGTAAGAGGAGGGGTGTGTCTGTGTAAGAGGGTGTGTGTAAGAGTGTGTAAGAGGGGGTGTGTGTGTAAGAGGGTGTGTGTAAGAGGGGGTGTGTGTGTAAGAGGGTGTGTGTGTGTAAGAGGGTGTGTGTGTGTGTGTGTAAGAGGGTGTGTGTGTGTGTGTAAGAGGGTGTGTGTGTGTGTAAGAGAGTGTGTGTGTGTGTAAGAGGGTGTGTGTGTGGGTGAGCTGATCAAGGTATCCCTGCGAAGAGTAAACACACACAGAGCTCTATGTGGAAACAAGAACCAACAGACGCTGGCTCGTACACAAAGGGACACTAAAACGCTGGAGTAACTCGGTGGGTCGGGCAGCATCTCTGGGGAACGTGGAGAGATATTTCGGGCTGGGACCCTTCCTCAGACTGATTGTGGGTGGGCGAGGGAAAGAAGGCGTGGCAGGTGAACACAGGCCTGGGGTGTGGGGGGGGGGGGGGGGGGGTTGATAGGCAAATAGGGTGGAACAAAGGACGGAGACTAAAACAAAAGGTATGAGATGGGAAGGTTACACAAAAGGCTGGAGAAACTCAGCGGGTGCAGCAGGAGCGAAGGAGATAGGCGACGTTTCGGGTCGAGACTCAATTTTGGTGTGAGACAGGAAGATTGACGAGTTGCAAATTATGAAGCCAGAGGATAGGATGTGGGGGTGGAGGGAAATAGGTGCGGGGGGGGGGGGGAGGAGTCGGTATTGGGAGTGGGGTTGTTCAAGGTTACCTAAAGGTAGAGAATTCAATGTTCATATCCAGTGTTGTAAGCTACCTAATGGTATGAACCCACTCTACATAGCTTCATTGCTCCTGCCCTCAGTTGCACATAAATTATTGTTCAGGGAAGGAAAGTTAGATTTACACAGCACCCATCACCCCAAAGTGCTCTCCAGTTACTGAAGTGGGAATGGAAAGAGAGCTCTGCTGTAATGGAGATAAAACTCTAGCGTGAATAGAAGCTACCACTTGTGTTAGTGGTTGAGGTTATTTTTATCCCTGGTATCAGTCATCCAGCGTGAAGAATTATTTAGCAGTGTATATATTCATCAGTCCATTAGAAACAAATATAACTTGGGAAAATCAAACAAAGACAAGGCAGCGTTCCCCGATTGTCCGGGATAATTCGCATAATTCTACATAAAGGAAATGCAGGCAAATATTTGCTGCCTGGCCCGCTGAGTTATTCTGTCTTTCACAATGGTAGTCTGCCCCCACATTCCCAGATGAGGCACTAGATCTAAGGCCACAGTTATATATTTTGCCACGTGGCTTCAGTCTGGACCAACAACAGGAGATGAGGTGATGGAGGAGGGCCACGTGCTGAATTGTCTCTGAATCTCCAGAGATCGAGGATGGACAACAAGCTTCAGTTAGTCACCCAGGATGTCGCAGAAACATAGAAAATTGGTGCAGGAGGAGGCCATTCAGCCCTTCCAGCCAGCACCGCCATTCAATATGATCATGGCTGACCATCCAGAATCAGTACCCCGTTCCTGCTTTCTCCCCATATCCCTTGATTCTGCTAGCCCTAGGAGCTAATGCCATTTGAACCTCAGAGATAACTAAAGCTTGTTTGATCAGGTGGGAATGGATAGCAAACTAATTGGGGCGATTTGTAAAGGATACAATACAATACGGTTTTATCAAAGATCTGTCTGATCACCACTTTCAAGGCCCTTGAGGAGTACAAATGGAGATGAGGGATGATAAAGTCACACTGAAACGGGCCCTTCGGCCCAACTTGTAAATGTCAACCAAATGCCCCATCTGTGCTAGTCCCACCTCCCCATGTTTGATCCATATCCCTCTAAACCTTTCCAGTCCAAGTGTCTTTTAAATGGCGCTATAGAACCAGCCGCAACTACCTCTTCTGGCAGCTCGTTCTGTATGCAATCTGTATGAATCCAAGGATGGTCAACATGGTTCCATTACAGTCACGAAGGATGTAATTTGAACTATAGAGATAACTAGAACTGGAAACAAATAAATAATAGATAATAGATATCCATTATTTATACAAAGTAGACCAACAGAACGCGAAGGTCTCGACCCGAAACGTCAACCATTCCTTCTGCTGCCTGTTCTGTTGAGTTACTCCAGCATTTTGTGTCTAACTTCAGAACGAGGACGGACACCATCCGCAGGTTCAGTGAATATCTGGTCAGCGGGAGAAGTTGGATGAGCGAGAGTTTAATGTGGTTGAAGATACAGGGAGCACGAGTTGGTTATCGAGAATGGAAGGATCTTGGAAATGGCATGCGGAGAGGCAGGTCAAACCTGATGCAGAGAAGAACACTGGTTTATTTGGAGATGGATTATCTAGATGGTGCATAGCATTATGAAAGGAATCCAGACAGGTGGGATCTACATGGGAAGGAGTCATTATCATTAAAGAGACGTCACAGATTCAAAATAATCCATAAAAGGATTTTGTGTAGGGGAATTGCAGATATTGGTTTATACTGAAGATGGGTGCAAAATGCTGGAGTACTCAATGGGACAGGATGCATATCTGGAGAAAAGACATGGGAGATGTTATGGGTCAGAACCCTTCATCAGACTTAAAGATGGGGGGGCGAGCTGGAGCCGAGAAAATGCCAGAACAAATCGGGGTTGTCAACAGATGACCTCAGGAATGGTGGAGTCCGTTGGTAGCTGGGCAAGATGTGCTAACGAGACGGATACAAGGATACCAATTGGTGGAGCTGGCAGGATGCCTGGTGGGGGAAATTGCAGGAGCTACTTGCAATTGGAGAAATCAACGTTCATACCATTGGGTTTTAAGATGAGGTGCTGTTCCTCCAATTTGTGCATGGGCCTCACTCTGACAGTGGAGGAGGCCCAGGACAGAAAGGTCAGCGTGGGAATGGGAGGGGGAGCTAAAGTGTTGGAGATTGCGTAGAACATCTTTAGGGACTTTGGGGGGGGGGATAAGTAAAATTATTTTCACCCTCACTAACTGAAAGGATGGTAGAGGAGACATCCCACAGTATTTTAAAGTTATTTGGATGTGTCCTAGTACAGCAGTGACCCCCTGAACTACAGGACAATGCTGAGAGCAAGGTGTTGCAAAGGGAGTTGGTATATGACTGGCCTCATTCGGCAGAGCACGCTTCCTGTGATTCCAGATGCAGGGGGAGCGGGAAGTTGAAGAGGTAACTGAGTGGATGGTCTCTATTTTAAAGATGAGGCAATCTGTTACTTCCTACCATCTTTTAAAGGAGACACGGCTAGATGTTAAGAGACAATTGGTAGCAGAGGAAAATAATATCTCCTCATCAGACTCGAGAAAGTCCATGTTGTCCGAATGTGTTGCTTGAAGCTGGTGGTCTTGCTAGTTTAGAGATACAGCACGGAAACAGACCCTTCAGTCCACCAAGTCCATAATGACCAGCGATCACCCCATACACTAGTTATAACCATATAACATATAGCCATATAACAATTACAGCACGGAAACAGGCCTTCTCGGCCCTTCCAGTCCGTGCCGACCATTCATTTTCCCCTAGTCCCATCTACCTGCACTCAGACCATACCCCTCCATTCCCTTCCCGTCCATATACCTATCCACTTTACTTTTAAATGTTAAAATCGATCCTGCCTCCACCACTTCTGCTGGATGCTCATTCCACACAGCCACCACTCTCTGAGGCAAAGAAGTTGCCCCTCATGTTACCCCTAAACTTCTGTCCCTTAATTCTCATGTCATGCCCCCTTGTTTGAATCTTCCCTACCCTCAATGGGAAAAGCTTATCCACGTCAACTCTGTCTATCCCTTTCATCATTTTAAAGACCTCAATCATGTCCCCCCTTAACCTTCTGCGCTCCAAAGAATAAAGACCAAACTTGTTCAACCTTTCTCTGTAACTTAGTTGCTGGAACCCAGGCAACATTCTAGTAAATCTCCACTGTACTCTCTCTATTTTGTTGACATTCATCCTATAATTAGGCGACCAAAATTGTACACCATACTCCAGAATTGGTCTCACCAATGCCTTGTACAATTTTAACATTACTTCCCTACTCCTATATTCAATGCTCTGATTTATAAAGACCAGCACACCAAAAGCTTTCTTTACCACCCTATCTACATGCGATTCCACCTTCAGGGAGCTATGCACAGTTATTCCTAGATCCCTCATTTCCACAGCATTCCTCAATTCCCTACCATTTACCATGTACGTCCTATTTTGATTTGTCCTGCCAAGATGTAGCACCTCACACTTATCAGCGTTAAACTCCATCTGCCATCTTTCAGCCCACTCTTCCAAATGGCCCAAATCTCCCTGTAGACTTTGAAAATCTACCAAGTAAAGATTTTAAGGGATCTAATTGCAGGAGATGTGCTGTAGCAATAGATTAATGTGGCAGTATTCTGCACCATGGAAAGATATTTTCCCATTCTGTTCATTTCCTATACTGAGCGGGGAAGGAAATTAGAACAGCTGATTTTCTTGTTGTCGAGTGATCAGGCCGTTGGGGCAGGCTACATGTATGCTTGTCCAGTTACAGGGTGGTGCGGTGATGCAGTGGCAGTGCTGCTGCCTCACAGCGCCGGAGACCTGGGTTCCATCTTGACTACGGGTGCTGTCTGTACGGAGTTTGCATGTTCTCCTCGTGACTTGCATGGTTTTTTCCCCCGAGATCTTCAGTTTCTTCCCACACTCCAAAGACGTGCAGCTTTGTAGGTTAATTGGCTTGGAGTAACTGTTCAAAAACAATTGCCCCTGGTTTGTGCAGGATCTGGTGGGCCAAAGGGCCTGTTTCTGTGCTGTATCCAAACTAAACTAAAAGAATAATGGTTTTACAAGATCGTGTATGTGGGGGGAATAGAAGGAGAAAGCTCCACTTCCTGCTGGAGTTTTACTGGCTGATATAACAAAGCCTGCTAGACACACTAAGTAACACACTGGGAGTGGGCCCTCCATATGATCAAGGCTGGTCTGCCTCAAACCTGATCTCCACTTCCATGCAATTCCACGCAGCACTCGATTACGTGGTCTTTCAGGGATTTATTCACTGCTGTGTTAAAAACCTGCTCTCTAGCCTCCAGAATGGACTAAACCATATAAAACCATATAAACAATTACAGCACGGAAACAGGCCTTCTCGGCCCTTCCAGTCCGTGCCGACCATTTATTTTCCCCAAGTCCCATCTACCTGCACTCAGACCATACCCCTCCATTCCCTTCCCGTCCATATACCTATCCACTTTACTTTTAAATGTTAAAATCGATCCTGCCTCCACCACTTCTGCTGGAAGATCATTCCACACAGCCACCACTCTCTGAGTAAAGAAGTTCCCCCTCATGTTACCCCTAAACTCCTGTCCCTTAATTCTCATGTCATGCCCTCTTGTTTGAATCTTCCCTACCCTCAATGGGAAAAGCTTATCCACGTCAACTCTGTCTATCCCTTTCATCATTTTAAAGACCTCAACCTTAACCTTCTGCGCTCCAAGGAATAAAGACCTAACTTGTTCAACCTAGAATGAAGACCTAACTTGTTCAACCTTGTACTTTATAGACAAGTGGGATTAGGCACTGTGAGATTCTTTGCTTGTATACAAATAGTGGCTGACAAAGTTACAAAGCACGCCAGCTCCCCCTATTGTTCTCCTTCTCCCCCCTGTCCCACAGTGGTCCCCCCACACGGGGTCCCCAATTGTTCATTATTATCACCCCCCCCCCACCTCCCTCACGGTGGCCCCCCCACGCCGGGTCCTCCATTGTTCTTCCCCTCCCCCCCCTCGTGGCAATCCCCCCACGCTCTCATCGACCATGGGTCGACTGGTGAGGCATGGCCACCGTCCCTGTGTGTGAAAACGTCCCTGTTCCTATGCGTGTCTTGAGGTACAGCATGGTAACAGGCCCTATGGTCCACGCCGGCCTGCGATCACCACGGACACTAGCACTATCCTACACACTAGGGACAATTTACAATTTTTACTGAAGCCAATTGACCTACAAACCTACATGTCTTTGGAATGTGTGAGGAAACCCACTTGGGCACAGGGAGAACATACACATTTTGTACAGAGAGCACCCATGGGCAGGATTGAACCCGGATCCTCAGCGCTGGAAGGCAGCACCTCTATTGCCCTGGCACTTCTTCAAACCCTTTTGCGATCTAGTCTTCAGGATGCGTTGGAGTTTAGAGTTCCAGAGGCTTGTGTGAGAGGACATTACTATGCATTTGGGTTAACATATGATGTGTGTTTGACGGCACTGGGCCTGTACTCGCTGGAGATTAGAAGGATGAGGGGGGGGATCTCATTGAAACATACTGAAAACTGAAAGGCCTGGATAGAGTGGATGTGGAGAGGATGTTTCCCATCTAGGACTTGAGGTCATAACCTGAGAATTAAAGGACGTTCCTTTAAGAAGGAGATGAGGAGGAATTTATTCAGCCAGAGGGTGGTGAATCTGTGGAATTCATTGCCACAGTAGGCTGTGGAGGCCGTATTTTGTAAGATATAGATTGTTGATTAGTACGGGTGTCAGAGTATGGGGAGAAGGCAGGAGAATGGGGTTAGGAGGGAGAGATAGATCAGCCATGATTGGATGGTGGAGTAGACTTGATGGGCCGAATGGCCTAATTCTTCTCCTATCACATGACCATATGTCTTTTAACTAACCACCCTGTTACCTTGTAAACAATGCCCTCCTGTTTGAGACCCCTAAGCAGCTTAACAGCTACCTTATGTCCCCTAAAGATCGTACGTGTTTCAATAAGATTGTCCCTTAATCTCCTAAACCCCACAAAACATAGGCCTAACTTTTTCAATCATGTGTGATAGCCCTCTCGTTGTAGGAGCTACCATTGTGAAGCCATGGGAGATATCCACTGCAAGGATATCCTTTGTTAAATGACTGGACCAAGACTGTCGACAGTACAATTGGCAAGTGCAGCTCACCAACACCTTATGCAATTGTAATAAGTCTCTATTTTTAAACCCCAGAGACCAGTATCTCATTCGCTTCTTAATTACTTGCTTCAGCTGTGCGCTAATCTTTTGTGTTTCATCAGGAACACTAGATCCCGCTGTATGTCAGTCATTCGCAGTCTCTATCCCTTTAGATCATAGCCTGCCTTCCGGTTCATCAGATTAATCCCCGGGATGGCGGGGCTATCATATGTGGAAAAATTGGAAAGGCTAGGCTTGTATTCACTGGTGTTTAGAAGGATGAGGGGGGGATCTTATGGAAATATGTAAAAGGACTGGACAAGTTAGATGCAGGAAAAATGTTCCCAATGTTGGGCGAGTCCAGAACCAGGGGCCACAGTCTAAGAATAAAGGGGAGGCCATTTAAAACTGAGATGAGGACAAACTTTTTCACCCAGAGAGTTATGAATTTGTGGAATTCTCTGCCACAGAGGGCAGTGGAGGCCAAATCACAGGATGCATTTAAAAGAGAGTTAGATAGAGCTCTGCGGGCTAACGGAGTCAAGGGATATGGGGAGAAGGCAGGCACGGGTTATTGATTGTGGATGATCAGCCATGATCACAATGAATGGCGGTGCTGGCTCGAAGGGCTAAATGGCCTCCTCCTGCACCTATTTTCAATGTTTCTATATTTCTATGCTCCATCAAAGTACACAACCTCACATTTTCATACATTGTACACCCGACACTCCACCTAGCTGTATCCACTGTCAGTGTCCACACATCCTCATGACAACATATTCCTCTGCCTGTCCTCGCCCTCAAAGGCAGACACAAAATGCTGGAGTAACTCAGTGGGCCCGACAGCATCTAATATTCAATGTAAACCACCATCTTGTAAGGATAGGAGTAGAATTGGGCCATTCGGCCCATCAAGTCTACTCCACCGTTTACTCCAGGTGGATCTACTAACCCCATTCCAAACTGGTGTCATAAACTCTGACACCAGTACTAATAGGTATGTGAAGAGGAAAAAATTAGTTAAGACAAACGTGGGTCCTTTGAAGACAGAAACAGGCGAATCCATTACGGGGACCAAGGAAATGGCAGACAAGTTGAATAGGTTCTTTGGATCTGTCTTCACTGAGGAAGACACAAACAATCTCCCAGATGTACTAGTGACCACAGGACCTAGGGTGACGGGGGAAATCCACATTAGGCAGGAAATGGTGTTGGGTAGACTAATGGGACTGAAGGCTGATATATCCACAGGGCCTGATGGTCTGCATCCCAGGGTAGTTAAGGAGGTTGCTCTAGAAATTGTGGATGCATTGGTGATCATTTTCCAATCTTCTATAGATTCAGGATCAGTTCCTGTGGATTGGAGGGTAGCTAATGTTATCCCGCTCTTTAAGAAAGGAGGGAGAGAGAAAACAGGGAATTATAGACCAGATAGCCTGACTCCAGTGGTGGGGAAGACGCTGGAGTCAATTATAAAAGATGAAATAGCGGAACATTTGGACAGCAGTAACAGGGTCAGTCCGAGTCAGCATGGATTTACGAAGGAGAAATCATGCTTGACTAGTCTTCTGGAATTTTTTGAGGGTGTAACTTGGAAAATGGACACGCAGTGGATGTAGTGTACCTGGACTTTCAGAAAGCTTTTCATAAGGTCCCACATGGGAGATTAGTGGGCATAATTAGGGCACATGGTATTGGGGATAGAGTGCTGACATGGATAGAAAATTGGTTGGCTGACAGGAAACAAATAGTAGGGATTAACGGGTCCCTTTCAGAATGGCAGGCAGTGACTGGTGGGGTACCGCAAGGCTCTGTGCTGGGATCGCAGCTATTTACAATATACATTCATGATTTAGATGAAGGGATTCAAAGTAACATTAGCAAATTTGCAGATGACACAAAGCTGGGTGGCAGTGTGAACTGTGAAGAGGATGCTATGAGGATGCAGGGTGACTTGGACAGGTTGGGGGAGTGGGCAGTTGCATGGCAGATGCAGTTTAATGTGGATAAATGTGAGGTTATCCACTTTGGTGGCAAAAACAGAATGGCAGATTCTTATCTGAAAGGTGTCGGGTTGGGAAGAGGTGAAGTACAACGAGATCTGGGTGTCCTTGTTCATCAGCCACTGAAAGTAAACATGCAGGTACAGCAGGCAGTGAAGAAAGCAAATGGCATGTTGACCTTCATAAGAAGAGGAGTTGAGTATAGGAGCAATGAAGTCTTTCTGCAGTTGTACAGGGTCTTAGTGAGACCACACCTGGAGTATTGTGTGCAGTTTTGGTCTCCAAATTTGAGGAAGGACATTCTTGCTATTGAGGGAGTGCAGCGTACGTTCACGAGGTTAATTCCCGGGATGGCTGGACTGTCATATGTTGAAAGAATGGAGCGGTTGGGCTTGTATACAGTGCAATTTAGAGGGATGAGAGGGAATCTTATTGAAACATATGATTATTAAGGGATTGGACACTTTAGAGGCAGGAAACATGTTCCCGATGTTGGGCCAGTCCAGAACCAGGGGTCACAGTTTAAGAATAAGGGTAAGCCATTTAGAACAGAGATGAGGAAAAACGTTTTCACCCAAAGAGTTGTGAATCAGTGGAATTCTCTGCCTCAGAAGGCAGTGGAGGTTATTCCCTGGATGGTTTCAAGGGAATGGGGAGAAGTCAGGAACGGGGTACTGATTGTGGATGATCAGCCAGATCACATGGCAGTGCTGGCTCAAAGGGCCGAATGGCCTACTCCTGCACCTATTGTCTATTGTCTAACCAAGAATCTATCTATCTCTGCCGTAAAAAAATATCTACTGACTTGCCCTCCACAGACTTCTCTGGCAAAGAATTCCACAGATTCACCACCCTCTGACCAAAGAAATTTCTCCTCATCTCCTTACTAGAAGAACGTCCTTTAATTCTGATGCTATGACTTCTAGACCTAGTCTCTCGCACTAGTGGAAACATCCTCTCCACATCCACGTTATCCAAGCCTCCTCCACGGCCTCCTCCACGGCCAGAGTGAGCAACACCGCAAGTTGGAGGAACAGCACCTCATATTCCGCTTGGGGAGTCTGCATCCTCTGGGCTTAAACATTGAATTTTCTCAATTCTGTTAACCCTGGCTCTCTCCTCCCCTTCCCACCTCTCCCTCAGCCCTCGGGCCCGGGCATTCCTTCTCTCTCTATCTCTCCCCCACCCAAGCCGCACCACTAGCTTCTCATTTTCACACTACAAACAGCTTACAATGGCCTGTTTCCTTTATCATCGATACTTTTTTGCATATCTTTCATTCATTGTTCTTTATCTCTCCACATCACCGTCTATATCTCTTGTTTCCCTGATCCCTAACCAGTATGAAGAAGGGTCTCGACCCGAAACGTCGCCTATCTCCTTCGCTCCTTAGATGCTGCTGCACCCGCTGAGTTTCTCCAGCTTTTTGTGTACCCCCCTTCCACCTATGTTCCTTTCTCTGGCTTCAAGGCTTAGTTTAGAGACACTGCGCGGAAACAGGCCCTTCGGCCCACCGGGTCCACGCCGACCAGCGATCCCCGCACATTAACACTATCCTACACACACTAGGGACAATTTTTACATTTACCAAGCCAATTCACCTACCAACCTGTACGTCTTTGGAGTGTGGGACGGAATGGAAGATCGGAGAAAACCCACGCAGGTCACAGGGAGAACGTGCATACTCCGTACAGGCAGCACAGTAAAGCAGTGCTGGAGACGATCGAACGCGGGTCTCCGGCACTGCATTTACTGTAAGGCAGTAGCTCTACCATTGTGCCACCGTGCCGCTCAGTTCAATCCTCTTCTGTCCTTATCTCACACCTTTTGTGTGTTCGTCCCTGGCCCTTGACCAACCATCTGTGTGTCAACCCCTTCCTCTTCACCTGTATTCACCTGTCATTCACCAGGCCTTGTCCTGCTCCCACCTCTCTTCCAGCTCTCTCCCCTCCCCATCACAATGTCTAAAAAAGGGTCCTGACCTGAAACGTCACCTATCCAGTCAACAAACTAGAGAGAGTACAGAGGAGATTTACTAGAATGTTGCCTGGGTTCCAGCAACTAAGTTACAGAGAAAGGTGGAACAAGTTAGGTCTTTATTCTTTGGAGCGCAGAAGGTTAAGGGGGGGACTTGATTGAGGTCTTTAAAATGATGAAAGGGATAGACAGAGTTGACGTGGATAAGCTTTTCCCATTGAGGGTAGGGAAGATTCAAACAAGAGGGCATGACATGAGAATTAAGGGACAGAAGTTTAGGGGTAACATGAGGGGGAACTTCTTTACTCAGAGAGTTCTGGCTGTGTGGAATGAGCTTCCAGCAGAAGTGGTGGAGGCAGGATCGATTTTAACATTTAAAAGTAAAGTGGATAGGTATATGGACGGGAAGGGAATGGAGGGGTATGGTCTGAGTGCAGGTAGATGGGACTAGGGGAAAATAAATGGTCGGCACAGACTGGAAGGGCCGAGAAGGCCTGTTTCCGTGCTGTAATTGTTATATGGTTATATTTGTATGTTCCCTGCAAATGCTGAGTTACTCCAGCACTTTGTGCCCTTCCACCTATTTTCATGACAACAGCAAATTTGCATATTTTATATACTTTCCCCCCACCTCACTAAAAGTGACTGATGATAAAGACTGATGTCAGGGGTGCTCTAGAGGGTCGCAGTTTAACTGCCTAGAATTAACTGCCTATATATTCTGATTCTGTGTGTCCTATGAGATAACCAGCATCCAGTCAATGTTAACACTTCTCCTAATTCCATGCCCTACAATTTCTACGCTCTAGCCTTCCATGTGGGTCGGCACGGTGGCGCAGCGGTAGAGTTGCTGCCTTACCGCGATTTTAGCGCCCGAGTCCCGGGTTCGATCCTGACTACGGGCGCTGTCTCTGCGGAGTTTGTACGTTCTCCCCATGACCTGCGTGGGTTTTCTCCGAGATCTTCGGTTTCCTCCCACACTCCAAAGACGTACAGGTTTGTAGGTTAACTGGCTTGATATAAGTGTAAATTGGCCCTAGTGTGTGTGGGTAGTGTTAATGTGCGGGGATCGCTGGTCGGTGCGGACTTGAGGGCCTTTTTCTGCGCTGTATCTGTAAACGTGGCCCTTTATTGAATGCATTCTGGATACACTACCTTCACGATTCTGAATACACTACATTTCCACCACCCTGCTAAAGATAGACACAAAATGCTGGAGTAACTCAGCAGGTCAGGCAACATCTCTGGAGAAAAAGGATGAGTGCCGTTTCGGGTCGGGGTCTTTCTTCAGACTACTATGTGTCTACCTTTGGTATCAATCAGCATCTGCCATTCTTTGTTTCTCCACTTACCCCCTCTATCAACTGTGCTCTAAGCTCAAATAATAAGTTCTTGTGTAGTACGGGTGTCGAGGGTTATAGGGAGAAGGCCGGAAAATGGAAATAGGAAGCAGAACTCAGCCATGATTCCAGATGCCAGAGAGTAATGGTGGATGGCTGTTTGTCAGGTTGGAAGCCGGTGACCAGTGGGGTGCCTCAGGGATCTGTGTTGGGTCCACTGTTGTTTGTCATGTACATCAATGATCTGGATGATGGGGTGGAAAATTGGATAAGTAAGTATGCAGATGATACTAAGATAGGGGGTGCTGTGGATACTGAGGTAGATTTTCAAAGTCTACAGAGAGATTTGGGCCATTTGGAAGAGTGGGCTGAAAGATGGCAGATGGAGTTTAATGCTGATAAGTGTGAGGTGCTACATCTTGGCAGGACAAATCAAAATAGGACGTACATGGTAAATGGTAGGGAATTGAGGAATGCTGTGGAACAGAGGGATCTAGGAATAACTGTGCATAGTTCCCTGAAGGTGGAATCGCATGTAGATAGGGTGGTAAAGAAAGCTTTTGGTGTGCTGGCCTTTATAAATCAGAGCATTGAATATAGGAGTAGGGAAGTAATGTTAAAATTGTACAAGGCATTGGTGAGACCAATTCTGGAGTATGGTGTACAATTTTGGTCGCCTAATTATAGGAAGGATGTCAATAAAATAGAGAGTACAGAGGAGATTTACTAGAATGTTGCCTGGGTTCCAGCAACTAAGTTACAGAGAAAGGTTGAACAAGTTAGGCCTTTATTCTTTGGAGCGCAGAAGGTTAAGGGGGGACTTGATTGAGGTCTTTAAAATGATGAAAGGGATAGACAGAGTTGACGTGGATAAGCTTTTCCCATTGAGGGTAGGGAAGATTCAAACAAGAGGGCATGACATGAGAATTAAGGGACAGAAGTTTAGGGGTAACATGAGGGGGAACTTCTTTACTCAGAGAGTGGTGGCTGTGTGGAATGATCTTCCAGCAGAAGTGGTGGAGGCAGGATCCATTGTAACATTTAAAAGTAAAGTGAATAGGTATATGGACGGGAAGGGAATGGAGGGGTATGGTCTGAGTGCAGGTAGATGGGACTAGGGGAAAATAAATGGTCGGCACGGACTGGAAGGGCCGAGAAGGCCTGTTTCCGTGCTGTAATTGTTATATGGTTATAATGGGAGCTCCAAAATGCTGCTCGTACAGATACACACTTCCACTCTAGATTTGAACTCTTTAAACCAGTCACGTAGTTCCCAGAAACATTGTATTGTATAACCATGGCCAGTGTTTATGTTTAATTCACAATAATTTGTCAAGCTCCGTTTCCTTCCACCTAACCAGACTAAATAAAGACTTTAAAGAGAAACTCAGCGCGAAGTGGCGAAGGATATTTGACTTGCTGATGTTTTTATCATTGCTGTAGATTGATCAGTCCCATAGCACTGTAAATGAAGGTGGTTCATTGAAAACTTAATGTGGAGAGGAGGAGAAAATTTCATACACAATGGGTGTATGGAACAAGCTGCCCGAGGAGGTAATAGAGGCTGAGACTATCCCAACTTTCAACAGTACATGGATAGGACAAGTTTGGAGGGATATGGGCCAAATGCGGGCAGGTGGGACTATTTGGGCAGTTGGGCCGAAGGGCCTGTTTCCACACTGTACCACTCTGACTCTACAGTGTATGCAAAACAAAAGGATCTGTTTTGACTGTTATAAAATGTAGACGAAGAAGTGTTTGCATTAAATTGTTTGCAGGAAGAGAGGTTATTGTTGCAAATGCTCTAGTGCTGCTTTTCCTTTTGCTTATATCAGTCACGTACACTCTCCTGCCATTTGTGCCTCCACAGGACTCGAGCTACAGAATGTCTGCTTAGATATAACCATATAACCATATAACATATACCAATTACAGCATGGAAACAAGCCTTCTCGGCCCTTCCAGTCCGTGCCGACCATTTATTTTCCCCTAGTCCCATCTACCTGCACTCAGACCATACCCCTCCATTCATTTCCCATCCATATACCTATCCACTTTACTTTTAAATGTTAAAAACGATCCTGCCTCCACCACGTCTGCTGGAAGATCATTCCACACAGCCACCACTCTCTGAGTAAAGAAGTTCCCCCTCATGTTACCCCTAAACTTCTGTCCCTTAATTCTCATGTCATGCCCTCTTGTTTGAATCTTCCCTACCCTCAATGGGAAAAGCTTATCCACGTTAACTCTGTCTATCCCTTTCATCATTTTAAAGACCTCAATCAAGTCCCCCGTTAACCTCTGCGCTCCAATGAATAAAGACCTAACTTGTTCAACCTTTCTCTGTAACTTAGTTGCTGGAACCCAGGCAACATTCTAGTAAATCTCCTCTGTACTCTCTCTATTTTGTTGACATCCTTCCTATAATTAGGCGACCAAAGATATGTACTATAAATTGAATGAAGAAATAATGTTGTGTCAAATAAAGGGCTGAAATAGATAGTCTGTTGTGCACAGTTAGTAGCCTACACATACAGTTACAATTTGGTTAATTCCAGCTGAATAATTGGTAGTTTAGGTTGGAGATACAGAGCGGACACAGGCCCTTCGGCCCACCGAGTCCGCACTGACCAGCGATCCGGGTACACTTATCCTACACACACTAGGGACAATTTTGCATTAATACCAAACCAATTAATCTACAGACCTGTCCATCTTTGAAACATAGAAACATAGAAAATAAGTGCAGGAGTAGGCCCTTTGAGCCTGCATCATGGCTGATCATCCAACTCAGTATCCTGTACCTGCCTTCTCTCCATACCCCCTGATCCCTTTAGCCACAAGGGCCACATCTAACTCCTTCTTAAATATAGCCAATGAACTGGCCACAACTACTTTCTGTGGCAGAGAATTCCACAGATTTACCACTGTCTGTGTGAAAAAATAAATTATCGTCTCGGTCCTAAAAGTCTTATCCTTAAGCTGTGACCCCTTGTCCTGGACCTCCCCAATATCGGGAACAATCTTCTTGCATCGAGCCTGTCCAACCCCTTAAGAATTTTGTAAGTTTCTATAAGATCCCCTCTTAATCTTCTAAATTCTAGCGAGTACAAGCCGAGTCTAGCCAGTCTTTCTTCATATGAAAGTCCTGCCATCCCAGGAATCAGTCTGGTGAATCTTCTCTGCACTCCCTCTATGGCAATAATGTCCTTCGTCAGATTAGGGGACCACAACTGTACGCAATACTCCAGGTGTGGTCTCACCACGGCCCTGTACAGTGTGGGAGGAAACTTGAAGATCTCAGAGCAAACCCACGCAGGTCACGGGGAGAACATGCAAAATCCATACAGCCAGCACCCGTAGTCAGGATGGAACAGGGGTCCCTGGCGCGGTAAAGGGCCTGTCCTACAAGCATGCAACTCCATGCGGTGAGCGCGACCTAACGTGGTCGCTTGAGCCATCCGGCGTCGCGGGGCCGGTCCCACTTCGATCGCCGGAGCCGTGCGGAGTTCGTCCTGACATCGCGCGGGGCTCCAAAAAACTTGAAAAATTCCGCGCGGCAACGGCTTGTCGGTTCGCAGTCGCCTCGACGCATTACACACCGCCTCGACATCGTGCCTCCGTGACCCTCTCTGTAGGTGCCTCCGTGACCCTCTCTATGTGTGGCTCCGTGGCCCTCTGTGTGTGTGTGCCTCTGTGCCCCTCTCTGTCCTGGCGAACTTACCTTTAAGACTTCGCTCCAAGTTCGCCTCACTTTGCGCCGCGTTGCACCACTCACCCGACCTCCCCGCGGCCCTCGCTGCCGGTTTGGTTGCGCTTGCTGCATGCAGGCGCATGCTGGTGGGAACGGCCCTGTACAGGGATCACCCGACCTCCACGCGGCCCCCGCTTCTAGTTTGATCGCGCTCATCGCATGGAGTCGGATGCTGGTAAGACAGGCTCTTAAGGCAGCAACTCTACCGCTGCGCCACCATGCAGATTAGACCCAAATAGACTTTAGTAAAAACTGATGATAATAAAATGTGATGGGATACTATTTATGTTCAGGAGAAAAGCACCAGGCAGTCAAACAGTAGAGGCTGTCCCTAGATGACCACATGGTCCTGTTCCGCTTGTAACATGGTAGTTGGAAATTAACAAGGGGAGTGTGATGGAGAGTAGCAGAGTATGATGTCTCCAGAGGTTGTCCGTATGTGTGATGGTGCAGCAAGTAGCTGGCTGCTGCCTAACTCACTGACGGTGAGTGAGTGAGTCTGCCCAGTGCTCACCCCAACCCAGCCGCTGGTTGGTGTGCAAAAGAAAACAAAGTGCTCACCAGAGTAACATGGCGGGTCAGGCAGCATTTCTGGAGAAAAAGGATGGGTGATGTTTCAGGTCGGGACCCTTCTTCAGGCTGAAATGCGGATAGGTATACGGACGGGAAGGGAATGGAGGGGTATGGTCTGAGTGCAGGTAGATGGGACTAGGGGAAAATGAATGGTCGGCACGGACTGGAAGGGCTGAGAGGGCCTGTTTCCGTGCTGTAATTGTTATATGGTTATATGGTTACTCCGCTAATCTTATGGAGGAGTAAAAAAAGCACGAGGGACATAGATAGGGTGAATGCACTGGGTTGGGGAATCAAGAACCAGAGGGCATTGGTTTAAGGTGGGAGTGGAACCATTTTCACTCATAGGGTGGTGAGTAGATGGAATGAGCTTCCAGAGGTGATAGAGGAAGCAGGTACAATAACAACATTTACCAGACACTTGGTTGGGTAAATGGATAGGAACAGTTTGGAGGGATATGGACCAATTGTGGCAAAATGGAACAATCTTAGACTGGCCATCTTGATCAGCATGGAAGAGCTGAGCCAAAGTTCTGTTTACCTATCCAAGTTCTGCAGAGATGCCGCCTGGCCCGTAGAGTTACTCCAGCACTTTGTGTCCATCTTTGGTAGACGCCATCATGATTTGGAAAGATAAACGTTCGCTGTTACCAGGTGTAAATGCTGGGCCTTCCTCCTCATTAACACCGTTGGAGTCAACAAAACCAACAGAAGGACTGCTGCAGTTCATGAGTGTGTTTCACCACCACTTTCTTGATGCTAATTAGGGACTGACCTGTGATTTCAGTATAGGAGTAAAGAGGTTCTTCTGCAGTTGTGTAGGGCTCTGGTGAGACCACATCTGGAGTATTATGTATGGTTTTGGTCTCCTAATTTGAGGAAGGACATCCTTGTGATTAAGGCAGTGCAGCGTAGGTTCACGAGATTGATCCCTGGGATGGCGGGACTGTCATATGAGGAAAGACTAGGCTGGCATTCACTGGAGTTTAGAAGGATGAGGGGGGATCTTATAGAAACATATAAAATTATAAAAGGACTGGACAAGCTAGATGCAGGAAACATGTTCCCAATGTTGGGCGGGTCCAGAACCAGGGGCCACAGTCTTAGAATAAAGGGGAGGTAATTTAAGACTGAGGTGAGAAAAACCGTTTTCACCCAGAGAGTTGTGAATTTATGGAATTCCCTGCCACAGAGGGCAGTGGAAGCCAAATCACTGGATGGATTTAAGAGAGAGTTAGATATAGCTCTAGGGGCTAGTTGAATCAAGGGATATGGGGAGAAGGCAGGCACAGGTTATTGATTGGGGACGATCAGCCATGATCACAATGAATGACGGTGCTGGCTCGAAGGGCTGAATGGCCTCCTCCTGCCCTTATTTTCTATGTTTCTAAGTTACATGGATAAATGACATTTTGGGTTGGGACCCTTCTTAAGACTGTTGTGGCTTGGGACGGGGGTGTGGGCAGGATGGGGAGGGAAGGATGGAAAAGCCCTATTGTCAGCAAATCCAATCCCACCCATCCCGGCCCCCTTGCTCATTTAACATGGCATCTTGTTTGGCATCAACACTAGGCCGAAGAGCCTGCTCGTGTGTTGTGCTGTTCTGTGTTCTATTTGTATCTAGAGGTTGTCCATATGTCGGTCACTCTTAACCTGGGAGGATGAGAAATAATAAACACTATTCTCTTGCTGTACTTTGAAAAACCTTGAACTTGCACACAAAGTTTTTCCCACCAGGGTTTCCTGCTGCACTTCCCATGCTCACAAACTCTTCAGCATTTCATTCTTTGAATAAACCGTGCAGTAGAAAAGGTGGGCCAAACAAACCTGATTGTCTTCGAAAACCACGGATAGTATGTTTGCTGGCAGACTAAGCACTGAAATTAATGAAATCCAACAAGTAATACCATCATTCAGATTTTAACATTTTCTACTGATGTTCCATCTCGCAAACATCAGCTAGACCTGTTGAGTTGTCTCAACAAAGCAAATGCCATCATTGTCAATTTATACTATTTAATTATTAGCTCCTTTTCCTTCAAATTTGTCAAATTTGATTTATCATAAATCGAACTGAAGGTTTAATTTATTTAACAGCTTCAACAAACATTAAAGAGCGGTACAATAAATTCCAATCAAGCTTCAATGCTAATTAAAAATAACTAAATTCACCGTATGGTACCTTGTATTTGGTGTGTTTCCCCCTTGATTCTATGCCCCACTATCTTGCCAAGGGGAATTTAACAAACAATGCCAATTCTCTGCAAATTCCTCTTTGATAGATTTTCTGCTTCTATTCATATTTGTTCTGTGATGATTAGTGATTTGAAAGCATAGATCACCCATCAATTTGTTCAGTCACCAGAGATCTAGATGCAGGAAGATTGTTCCCGATGTTGGGGAGGTCCAGGACAAGGGGTCACAGCTTAAGGATAAGGGGGAAATCCTTTAGGACCGAGATGAGAAGGACTTTTTTCACACAGAGAGTGGTGGGTCTCTGGAACTCTCTGCCACAGAGGGTAGTTGAGGCCAGTTCATTGGCTATATTTAAGAGGGAGTTAAATGTGGCCCTTGTGGCTAAGGGGATCAGAGGGTATGGAGAGAAGGCAGGTACGGGATACTGAGTTGGATGATCAGCCATGATCATATTGAATGGCGGTGCAGGCTTGAAGGGCCGAATGGCCTACTCCTGCACCTAATTTCTATGTTTCTATCTCTCCAAACAATAACATCTCCTTGATGCCATCAATATTCATAGCATGGAAGCAGGCCCTTTGGCTCAGCTCTTCCATGCTGATCAAGATGGCCAGTGTAAGATTGTTCCATTTTGCCACAATTGGTCCATATCCCTCCAAACTGTTCCTATCCATTTACCCAACCAAGTGTCTGTTAAATGTTGTTATTGTACCTGCTTCCTCTACCTCCTCTGGAAGCTCATTCCATGTACTCACCACCCTATGAGTGAAAATGGTTCCACTCCCACCTTAAACCAATGCCCTCTGGTTCTTGATTCCCCAACCCAGTGCATTCATCCTATCTATGTCCCTCGTACTTTTTTTTACTCCTCCATAAGATTGGCGGAGTATGTGCGGTCTGCGGTGCTTCTGCCCGGGCGCGGCGGGAACTTTAAATCTTTGTCCGCCGGCCTGCGGCCTACACCAACCTGAAGCCGTGGTCTCGGGTAGGGGAGCACCGATTCTGGACTTACCTGGACTTGTCTACTCATCTGGATGCCTGCAGCGGCAACTGCGGAGGGTTGAGGTCCCGACCACGGGGGAAAATGGAGGAGGACTGGCCAAATTCTGTGCCTTCCACCACAGTGATGAATGCGGTGGTAGATGTTTGTGTTCAATTTATATTGTGTTTTTGTATGTTTTTTTTCATTGTATCGCTGCTGGCAAATTCATTTCACTTGCACTGTATGTGCAAGTGGCGAATAAAACTGATTGATTGAGATTATCCCTTAATCTCCTGCCCTCGTACCCTGGCACCATCCTTGTAAAGCTCTACACTCCTCCCAGCTAAATGACATTCATCCTATAGCAGGTTGACCAAAACAAAGCAGTACTCCAAATTTGGCCGCACCAACACAGACATAGAAACATAGACAATAGGTGCAGGAGTAGGCTATTCGTCCACTCGAGCCAGCAACGCCATTCAATATGATCATGGCTGATCATCTAAAATCTGTACCCCGTTCCGGCTTTTTCCCATTATCCCTTGATTCCCTTAGCCCTATTAGCCAAATCTAATTTAAGGGGTTGGACAAGCTAGATGCTGGAAGATTGTTCCCGATGTTGGGGGAGTCCAGAACAAGGGGTCACAGTCTAAGGATAAGGGGGAATTCCTTTAGGACCGAGATGAGGAAAACATTCTTTACACAGAGAGTGGTGAGTCTCTGGAATTCTCTGCCACAGAAGGTAGTTGAGGCCAGTTCATTGGCTATATTTAAGAGGGCGTTAGATGTGGCACTTGTGGCTAAAGGGATCAGGGGGTATGGAGAGAAGGCAGGTACGGGATACTGAGTTGGATGATCAGCCATGATCATATTGAATGGCGGTGCAGGCTCGAAGGGCCGAATGGCCAACTCCTGCACCTATTTTTCTATGTTTCTAACTCTCTTGAAATCATCTTGGCTAAAAGGATCAGCGGGTATGGAGAGAAGGCAGGTACGGGATACTGAGTTGGATGATCAGCCATGATCGTATTGAATGGCGGTGCAGGCTCGAAGGGCCGAATGGCCAACTCCTGCACTTATTTTTTTAATTTTCTATGTTTCTAACTCTCTTGAAATCATCTTGTACAACTTGTTCTATTTGAGAAGCTACAACATGCTGGAGTAACTCAGCGAGTCAGACAGCATCTCTGGAGAACATGGATAGGTCATTTTCGACCCGTCCCAAAATGAAAGGGGCCTGACCCAAAACATCTTCTTCAGAGATGAAGCCTGACCCACTGAGTTGCTCCAGCGCTTTGTGTCTTCGTTTTGTAAACCAGCATCTGCAGTTCCCTGTTTGTACATGGTTCTACTAGAATAGAACAACTGGTCCTATTCAATATTCTGTAAAATGTTATGATTCTGTGCAATGTGTAACTTTTTCACATTAGCAATACATTCTCCAAACTATGAACTAAAGATTAGCAAATGTAAGCTCATTTTATTTTTGCAATAGATATTTCCTGATTCGCAAGAAAAGTCGGAAAGGTATCCCAAGATGACAAAAAGACTGCCATCGATTGTCATTGAACCAACTGAGGGTGGGGATGTGGAGAGCGGGGAGCTCCGGTGGCCTCCTGATGAGATGAATCTGTTGGAAGATGAAGAGCATCACCAAAGTGAATTAACTTCTAAACCAAAAACGCTGGAGAATGCGGAGGAAGGTAAAACGCGCGTTTCTTTTGGTGGGCTCATGTGATGTATTTAGTTTAGTATTGGATTAGAACTAGACGCTACTTGTCCTGGGAAAACTGTGGTGGCACACAGTGGTGCAGAGAAAGAGTTACCGCCTCAAAGACCCAGGTTCGATCCTGCTGTCTGTGTGGAGTTCAAAGGTTCTGTTCGCGACCACGCCTGTTTCTTCCAGATGTTCCAGCTTTCTCTCACATCCCCAAAAATACGGATTTGTAGGTTAATTGGACCTCCATAAATTGTACTGGGTATGTCGGGAGTGGAGGGGAAAGTGGAGGACAACGTAGAACTCGTGTGAACGGGTGATCGATGGACTTGGCGCGACCCGGATCTGTTTCCATGCTGTATCTCGATACTACAAAACATATCATTGTTGTAATGTTGAATTTGAGAAAATATTACAGCAGAGTATTATGACAATTTTGAGGCAGAGTATTCACGTTATAAGTTATATCAATGCACAGATCCATTATGTATTAATAGCGATAATGTAGTCTCATTATCGTTATTAATGCATAGCGGAACATAATTTGCTGCAGAAATGAATGTAACAATATCTGGTGTTAGGCAAGTCAGGTCCCAACGTATTAGGCATTCAATTACTGCAGAAAGGATGAGTTGCAGAAAACATCGCTGAATTAAAACCAGGCATCTGGGCCATGAGTGATATGGAAAGGACGTTATTATGTATTAACTGCAAGTGCATGCAGTTCAGTGGAAGAGGTAACAGGAAAGTGTTGGTCACAGGTAGTGGAGCAGAGCATCTTGGACACCTCCCCAGTTAATTACCCCTCTGCCGGTATCTGAAGTTGCTGCCCCATTTGTGCAGAATAACAATGGATCTACTGGCCTGGCCACTATTTTGACAGAAACGGACACAGTGGGTTTAGCTTAGAGATAGTGTTGAAACAGGCCCTTCAGCCCGCCGAGACCAGTGATCACCCTATATCCTACCCATTGGGTAAATTCACAGAAGCCTGCAAACCTGCACGTCTGGAGTGAGGGGAGCAGGGCACCCGGAGAAAACCCATGCAGGTCACGGGGATAAGGTGCAAACTTCATACAGACAGCACCCGTAGTCAGGACCGAACCCGGGTCTCTGGCGCTGTAAGGCAGCAGTTCTACTGCTGCGCCACTGTGCCATCTTAAGACAGCATCTGTGTAGAACATGGGTAAGTGACATTTCAGGTCGGGTCCCTTCTACAGACTGATTGCAGGCGCCCAGCTCTGTCATGTTTTCACCAACCCCCACAACTTCTCTCTTTCGGATGCAGAAGGTTGTTCCTGAACAAAGGACTGACCTTTATACCTTTCCCTTGTTGCGACACTATTTCGACACGCGATGAGTTTCTGATCTAAGACGAGAGGAGGAAACCAGTGAACTATTCCACCAGAGGGAGGGTGATTTGGACCATAATTTACGGTGATTGCTCAAAAAAACCTTTGCAGGGCTCTGTCAACAGGCTGATACTTGCATGAATTTAACACAAGAATATATCAAACAAGAAGAAAAATATAGTCCTCCGCCAGTTTCGCCACCTCCAACGTGACCCCTCCACTCGCCACATCTTCCCATCTCCCCCCCTGTCTGTCTTCCGCAAAGGCCGCTCCCTCCGCAACTCCCTTGTCAATTCTTCCCTTCCCTCCCGCTCCACCCCTTCCCCGGGCACTTTCCCTTGCAACCGCAAGAGATGCTACACTTGTCCCTTCACCTCCCCCATCCACTCCTTTCAGGGACAGAGGTTCACCTGCACCTCCTCCAACCTCATCTACTGCATCCGTTGCTCCAGATGCCAGCTGATCTATATCGGTGATACCAAGCGGAGGCTGGGCGATCATTTCGCCGAACACCTCCGCTTGGTCCGCAATAACCAACCCGACCTCCCGGTGGCTCAGCACTTCAACTGTCCCTCCCATTCCGTATCCGACCTCTCGGTCCTGGGCCTCCTCCACGGCCAGAGTGAACAACACCGCAAGTTGGAGGAACAGCACCTCATATTCCGCTTGGGGAGTCTGCATCCTCTGGGCTTAAACATTGAATTTTCTCAATTCTGTTAACCCTGGCTGCCTCCTCCCCTTCCCACCTCTCCCTCAATCCTCGGGCCCTGGCATTCCTTCTCTCTCTACCTCTCCCCCACCCAAGTCGCACTAGCTTCTCATTTTCACACTACAAACAGCTTACAATGGCCTGTTTCCTTTATCATCGATACTTTTTTGCATATCTTTCATTCATTGTTCTTTATCTCTCCACATCACCGTCTATATCTCTCGTTTCCCTGATCCCTGACCAGTCTGAAGAAGGGTCTCGACCCGAAACGTCGCCTATCTCCTTCGCCCCTTAGATGCTGCTGCACCCGCTGAGTTTCTCCAGCTTTTTGAGTAACCCTTACCAAAGTGGATTTGGTTATCTTCATAAGTTCAGAAATCATAGGAGCAGAAGTAGGCCATTCAGCCCATCAAGTCTACTCCGCCTTTCAATCATGGCGGATCTGGCTTCCCCTTTCAACCCCATTCTCCTGCCTTCTCCCCGTAACCCCTGACACCCGCACTAATCAACAATTTATCAACCTACATTTTAAAAATACCCAATGACATGGCCTCCACAGGTGTCTGTGGCAATGAATTCCACAGATTCACCACCCTTTGACTAAAGAAGTTCCTCCTTGTCTCCTTTCCAAATGCATGTCCTTTTACTGTCAAACTGTTGTCCTAGAGATTCCACTAATGGAATTATCATCTCCACATTCACTGTATCCAAGCCTTTCACCAGTCAGTAAGTTTCAACGAGGTTCCCCCTCATCCTTCAAAATTCCAGCGAGTATAGGCCCAGTGGCATTAAACACTCATCATATGATAACCCACTCATTCTTGTGATCCTCCTCTGCACTCTCTTCAGAGCCAGCACTTCCTTCCTCAGATATGGGGCCTAAAACTGTTCACAATACTCCAAATGCAGTCTGACCAGCGCCTTATAGAGCCTCAGGCTTGCATCCCTGTTTTTTATATTCTAGTCCTCTGGAAATGAATGCAATGCTAACAGTGCATTTGCGTGTCTGCACGGGAATAAGGATTTGTTAGAATAAACATATGTTTATGACTGCTCTTTTAGTATCTGTGCTGTTTGACTCCTTATTATAACAGGAAGCTCCAGGGTGCAAGACAGCTGAATCAGGCAGATAAACAGCGAAGATTGATGGTATTTCAGTCCCATGGTTGTCAAAATATTAGTGGAGATATTGTTCGGTTTTATGTAGAAAAAGCCACAGTGTTTTTGGCTGATCTGGAGGCCAAGTCTATGGATATTTTAAAAATAGAGATAGATAGATTCTTGATTAGTACGGGTATCAGGGGGTATGGGGAGAAGGCAGGAGAATGGAGATCGATCAGCCTTGATTGAATGGTGGAGTAGACGTGATGGGCTGAATGGCCTAATTCGGCTCCTATCACTTATGACTCCTATCATATCACTCCTATCACCTATATTTAAGAGGGAGTTAGATGTGGCTAAGGGGATCAGAGGGTATGGAGAGAAGGCAGGTACGGGATACTGAGTTGGATGATCAGCCATGATCATATTGAATGGCGGTGCAGGCTCGAAGGGCCGACTGGCCTACTCCTGCACTTAATTTCTATGTTTCTATGATCTTAAGATAACTTTCATTTCACTCATGATAAAAGTTCAGGTAACATTGCATTTGCACATTCAATACATCATGTCTGTCTGTCTGTCTGATAACAACAATGGCGTTCCATCGCCCAGCTACACAACTGGTAACGTTAATTCTGTTCGTTCTAGATATATCATCAGCGCCCAGTCAGACACCAGAAATCGAAAGAGACTATTCTGGTGAAAGAACATCAGAAAGCTCGAATGAGGGCAGCTAAAAGCTGGCACCACCTGACTGGAACCCCACTGTGAAGGTTTGGTCACAGACTGGAATCTGGTTGAGAACCTCAAAAGGGATTCCGAGTCAACTGACTTGTTTGTCAAAAGGCTTCATCTGAATGTTCAGCTGTTACCTGAATCTCTGACAATTATTTATATATGTGGTGGTTGATGTTATGTAGAGATAGTATTTATTGTTTCTATATTGTCTGTGTCTTAAACCTTAAGGATGAAGTATAGATTTAAGTTTCGTGTCCACATTTGATCAGCTGTGTATTTGGTTGTCTACATAACTACGGAGGCCGTAGTTTTTACTTTTCACTCTTATTCGGTCAATCACCACACTGGATTGGATTATTACTTAAATTGGCGTATAATAGGCTTTACAGTCAAATATTCCACTCATTTTATTGTAACCTAGACCCAATGGGGACCCGTTGGGTCCTGTCCCCTCCTGGGAATAAGCAAAATGTAACCGAAACATTCTACTCTATACCCATCTCAGTGCAAACTCCTGTAGATGGTTGGGGTTTTGAATGCCAGAGGTCATCTGTAGGCCAGGATCTTTTGTTTCTGAAAAGTTAGAACTGTTTAACACTGTGATTTATGACCCTGAGATAGCTTGGACAGAAATCAGTTAGTAATTTGAGGAAACAAAAACAGAAGTTTGAGGTCTTGCTATTTTAATCCTTTTTCCATCGGTAAGTTGGCACGGCTCGGAGTCGAAGGGAAAATGAATCAGACCGAGATCAATAGAGACAGTGGAGGAAAAATAGTACAAGGCCAAACTATGCCTAAACCATCACAGATTATTTGTGATATTTTAAATGGGACGTGTCTTTTATGTTTATGTGACGATTCATTTTTAATTCAAAAGCCTTCAATCCTTTTCACTGCTGCCACAATAAAAAAAAAACAGGTTCAAATGTCAGTTTATTTCCAGAAGACTGATGGAAAAAATAACAGATTTTCATTCTTCTTATGCTGTACTATATTCATCTTAAAGAATTAACAGGGTAGGATACCAGATGTCATCTGTAAGATATACAGAACGGGATAATGACGAGATAGTGTATGTATCGTGGAGAATTCAAAGCAAACCTAGACACAGGGACGGACTATTGAAATTATGTAATGGTAGAGGACATAGAGACAAATTTAAACAACGCCAGGCGGACCAACAGTGTCACATTGAGGGGACACAGCAAAGTGCTGTTCCTCCAACCTCACCATTTCAGTATCAAACTTCAGATCTTAACGTTTGTGGTGCAGCTGTTCCCACTTGCTCCTGTACCTGCTTCATGCTGCGACATTGATTTTGCATAACGTCCCTTCTCTCACATTCAGAAAACCAGCGTTGCCTGTCCATGCCAGACATCTGTCTCAACTGCAAACAATTTAGGATTGCTCAGTGATTTTCCAGATCTTTTGAAAAAAAAAAAAGAGTTATTTGCTTTCTTGATTGAAAGAGAGAAAGAAAAAATTGCATTGTATGTTCCCCTCACCGGATAGTGTTCCTTCCAGCACTTTGCCTTGATTTCTCGGCAATCCTACAGCAGAATAGAGAGATTTAATAGATTTAACTATAGGCTTAACTCACACCAATGGTGCACAACACAGCACTGATACAGTGACAAAGTAATTGGGGTTTGTGCCAATAAAACTCACACCATTTTGAGCTTTGACCAAAAAAAATTATTAGCATTCACTAATTGGATTTTATACGTACAATTAATGAAGAATTAAATTTAGAAAGTTTGAAATATGATGGTCACTTGTCAATGGTCCAAGGGGGTACTTGAGCCGGGCGACTGTGTGTGTGTGTGTGTGTGTGTGTGTGTGTGTGTGTGTGTGTGTGTGTGTGTGTGTGTGTGTGTGTGTGTGTGTGTGTGTGTGTGTGTGTGTGTGTGTGTGTGTGTGTGTGTGTGTGTGTGTGTGTGTGTGTGTGTGTGTGTGTGTGTGTCACAGAAGTGGATCCACAATTGCTCCATTCTTTTATAACCATATAACAATTACAGCACGGAAACAGGCCCTCTCGGCCCTTCCAGTCCGTGCCGACCATTTATTTTCCCCTAGTCCCATCTACCTGCACTCAGACCATACCCCTCCATTCCCTTCCCGTCCATATACCTATCCACTTTACTTTGAAATGTTAAAATCGATCCTGCCTCCACCACTTCTGCTGGAAGATCATTCAACACAGCCACCACTCTCTGAGTAAAGAAGTTCCCCCTCATGTTACCCCTAAACTTCTGTCCCTTAATTCTCATGTCATGCCCTCTTGTTTGAATCTTCCCTACCCTCAATGGGAAATGCTTGTTCAACCTTTTTCTGTAACTTAGTTGCTGGAACCCAGGCAACATTCTAGTAAATCTCCTCTGTACTCTCTCTATTTTGTTGACATCCTTCCTATAATTAGGCGACCAAAATTGTACACCATACTCCAGAATTGGTCTTACCAATGCCATGTACAATTTTAACATTACTTCCCTACTCCTATATTCAAAGCTCTGATTTATAAAGGCCAGCACACCAAAAGCTTTCTTTACCACCCTATCTACATGCGATTCCACCTTTAGGAAATTATGCATAGTTATTCCTAGATCCCTCTGTTCCACAGCATTCCTCCATTCCCTACCATTTACCATGTACGTCCTATTTTGCTTTATCCTGCCAGGGTGTAGCACCTCACACTTATCAGCATTAAACTCCATCTGCCATCTTTCAGCCCACTCTTCCAAATGGCCCAAATCTCTCTGTAGACTTTGAAAATGTACTTCATTATCCACAGCACCACCTATCTTAGTATCATCTGCATACTTACTTATCCAATTTTCCACCCCATCATCTAGATCATTGATGTACATGACAAACAACAGTGGACCCAACACAGATCCCTGAGGCACCCCACTGGTCACCGGGTTCCACCCTGACAAACAGCCATCCACCATTACACCTCTGCTCCGACAGCAGCATTTCTTATTTTATCTTTATCTTGTCTTTATCTATTCACATTATTCCCTTCATCCTGTATCTTTACACTGTGGACGGCTCGATTGTAATCATGTATTGTCTTTCCGCTGACTGGTTAGCGCACTACAAAAGCCTTTCACTGTACACGTGACAATAAACTAAACTGAAACTCAAACATAGCAGGCGATGATTCAAAAACTGCCCAGTGCACCGGAGAAAGAGTCCTATAGCTCAGAAGAATGATGGGTGATATACAGAATAGTGAAAGGCTTGGATAGAGCGGATGTGGAGATGATGTTACCACTTGTGGGAGAGTCTAGGACTGGAGGTCATCGCCTCAAAATTAAAGGACGTTCTTTTAGGAAGGAGATGGAGAGGTATTTCTTAAGTCAGCGGGGGGGTGAATCTATGGAATTCTTTGCCACAGAAGGCTGTGGAGGCCATCAGTGGATATTTGTAAGGCAGTGATGGATAGATTCTTGAATCGTACGAGTAACAGAGGTTATTGGGAGAAGGCAGGAGAATGGGGTTAGGAAGGAGAGATAGATCAGCCATGATTGAATGGTGGAGTAGATGTGATGGGCCCAATGGCCTAATTCTACTCGTATCACTTATGATCATATGATAACTGGAGAAACATAGAAATTAGGTGCAGGAGTAGGCCATTCGGCCCTTCGAGCCTGCACTGCCATTCAATATGATCATGGCTGATCATCCAACTCAGTATCCCGTACCTGCCTTCTCTCCATACCCTCTGATCCCCTTAGCCACAAGGGCCACATCCAACTCCCTCTTAAATATAGCCAATGAACTGGCCTCAACTACCCTCTGTGGCAGAGAGTTCCAGAGACCCACCACTCTCTGTGTGAAAAAAGTCCTTCTCATCTCGGTCCTAAAGGATTTCCCCCTTATCCTTAAGCTGTGACCCCTTGTCCTGGACCTCCCCAACATCGGGAACAATCTTCCTGCATCTAGCCTGTCCAACCCCTTAAGGATTTTGTAAGTTTCTATAAGATCCCCTCTCAATCTCCTAAATTCTAGAGAGTATAAACCGAGTCTATCCAGTCTTTGCTCATAATACAGTCCTGACATCCCAGGAATCAGTCTGGTGAACCTTCTCTGCACTCCCCCTATGGCAATAATGTCCTTCCTCAGATTTCCTCAAACCAGGAACTACAGTTGCTGCTCGACAAAAAAAAGACACAACGAGCTGGAGTAACTGATCTGGGCAGGCAAGAGCGCTGGAGAACATGGATAGGGACATTTCGGTTCGAGACCCCACCTCTCTGTTTAACGAACATCTCCAGTGCTTCCATTAATTTGTCCAATTCTTTTTAAAAAAATTGAGTGAAGTAAACAAAAGGAAGTCTTCAGCTGTACTAATTTTGGATGAAAGATTATTTGAGGTTTTTTATCCCCCAAATACCTTGAGCAAGCTGAGCATAGGTTTCAGTTGACGTAAGAGAGATTACATGCCACAAATGTATGGTGGCAGCTTGTTTAACTCGTTCTTGGTGTCTGATTCATGAAGACAGCATAGTCTCTTCTGATCCACACTTATTTTCCACTTAGCATTGCAGAACCTTCCTTGTTCAAAAACAAATGGATTTAATTTATGGGCCCTCTTACCTGCCAAATAACCATTATACAAAAGATCTGGAAAATCTCTTTGAATTTTTTTTGATTTGTTTAGAGGTACAGTGCGGAATCAGGCTCTTCAGCCCACTGAGTCCACACCAACCAGCGATCCCCGCTCACTAACTCTATCCTACACGCGAGGGACAGTTTCTAATTTCAAATTGACCTACAAACCTGCATGTCTTTGGAATGTGGAAACCGGAGCTCCCGGAGAAGACCCACGCAGGCCACGGGGCGAAGGTGTAAACACGTACAGGCAGCACCCGTTGTTGGGTTCGATCCTGGGTCTCTGGCGCTGCTCAACTCCGCCCCCCCCCCCGTCTGTCCCAATCCTCATCTATTTGTGGTTCATCATCTGGCCTTGTCAGGCTGTGGTTAGGTGCTGCAATGAACCTGTTGCCCGCTCCCAGTCGAGTTGAGGGCTCCAGCATGCCAACGTGTTCGAGGTATCTATCTAGTATAAATGATGGACTCCACAACTTTGATAGAGGTTGTCCTGTGAGCAGAAGCTGGGCCCTGCCTCGCTTTTGGCAAGGATGTTGGTGATCCAACAACATGTTGCTGATTTTGTACAATATCTACACTTAGACCAACTCTCTGATTCCGTTTCCACATCATGGTGATTCATTTTAAATTCAGAATTATTTTTTTTTAGCACGATGTTAAACATAGCCTGCGTTTACATTGTCTCGCTGTTGCTTTTGATTCTTCCAATTCATGGGAACTTTTATTTTATTACAGCTTATAACAAAAAATGATTACATTCAATGACACAGCTAAAGTTTGCTCCCTTCTGCAAAATGGAGGCAGAATTCAAAGACTGGCAGCTATTCCTTGCTGTAAACATCGCAGGTTCAATGGATATTTTTAAGGCAGTGATGGATAGATTGATGATTCGTCTGGGTGTCAGGGGTTGTGGGGAGAAGGCAGGAGAAAGGGGTTAAGAGGGAGAGATAGATCAGCCACGATTGAATGGAGGAGTAGACTTGATGGGCCGAATGGCCTAATTCTGCTCCTATCACTTATGGCCTCATGAGATATACAGTCAGATAGAAGAAAGAATACTCTCCACCAGATGCATTTTGAATGTGAACTGCATATGTTTCTTAATACCCCGTCTTTGTTGCGACATTGTTACTACCATGTCTACAAATACACATCAGAAGGAAGGTGCAAGTATTCAATATATCTTTGGTGGCTAAACATTCTGCTGTGCACATTACTTTTCCCAATGGCTGATATTCATTTGCTTTCTGAAAATAGGCAATACTGGTGTTGTGCGGTGATCAGAGAATAGCACTGAAATTCAATGTCGGCAATAGGATAGTCTCCATGCGCTGAAATGATGTTAGCGTCCACAAGTAAGACACCGTTTGAATCATTGTCTGTCTCCAAAGAACTCACACTTTCACCATTTTTGTGCTATAGCAATAGAACCTTATATGGCAGCAGAGCATATAACTCAGTTCTCGATCCTGTGACCATTTCCTACTTAGTACCAGCCTTTACGACAGGCATGCACATTTGTAACATGAAAAAGACAGGTCTGACTTTCTTTCTAGTACTTTGTTTAACAAGAAGTGTATGTGCCACTTTCTTGTATCGACAGTTCAACAAGGTTTCCCATGCTCTGCTGAGCTGTACTTAAACTACAATGTGCATATGGTTTCAAAATAAAATTAATTGGAAAACCAGGTTTCAACGTAATTTCCTTACTGATGAAATAAATGCATATTTCATAAAAATGAAACTTTTAGTAATCAGACGTTTATTAGAATGTTGCCTGGGTTCCAACTGTGCATAGTTCCCTGAAGGTGGAATCGCATGTAGATAGGGTGGAAAAGAAAGCTTTTGGTGTGCTGGCCTTTATAAATCAAAGCATTCAATATAGGAGTAGGGAAGTAATGTTAAAATTGTACAAGGCATTGGTGACACCAATTCTGGAGAATGGTGTACAATTTTGTTCAACCTTTCCCTGTAACTTAGTTGCTGGAACCCAGGCAATATTCTAGTAAATCTCCTCTGTACTCTCTCTATTTTGTTGACATCCTTCCTATAATTAGGCGACCAACTAAGTTACAGGAAAAGGTTGAACAAGTTAGGTCTTTATTCCGCAGAAAGTTAAGGGGGGACTTGATTGGGGTCTTTAGAATGATGAAAGGGATAGACAGAGTTGACGTGGATAAGCTTTTCCCATTGAGGGTAGGGAAGATTCAAACAAGAGGGCATGACATGAGAATTAAGGGACAGAAGTTTAGGGGTAACATGAGGGGGAACTTCTTTACTCAGAGAGTGGTGGCTGTGTGGAATGATCTTCCAGCAGATGTGGTGGAGGCAGGATCGATTTTAACATTTAAAAGTAAAGTGGATAGGTATATGGACGGGAAGGGAATGGAGGGGTATGGTCTGAGTGCAGGTAGATGGGACTAGGGGAAAATAAATGGTCGGCACGGACTGGAAGGGCCGAGAAGGCCTGTTTCCGTGCTGTAATTGTTATATGGTTATATGGTTAGAAAAATGCAAGAATAATACAGACAATTTTACAGAAGCCAATTAACCTACTAACCAGTACGTTTTTGGAGTGTGGGAGGAAACTGGAGCACCTGGAGAAAACCCACACGTGTCACAGGGAGAACATAAAAACCACCCATAGTCGGGATCGAACCCGGGTCTCTGGCGCTGTGAGGCAGCAACTCTACCGCTGCGCCACTGTGATGCCTGATTTTTTAAATATATTTACACTGGCTCCTTTTGGTGTACAAAAAAATGCTCTGAGTACACGGGATTGTAATTTTAGGGTGCCGCAGCAGTAGAGTTGCTGCCTTACAGCGCCAGAGACCCGGGTTCGATACTGACTGCGGATGCTGTCTGTACGGAGTTTGCACGTTCTCCCTGTAACCTGCGTGGATTTTCACGGAGAACTTCGGTTCCCTCCCACACTCCAAAGATGTGCAGGTTTGTAGGTTATATGGCTTGGTGTAAATGTAAAAAATGTCCATTGTGTAGGATGGTGTTAATGTGCGGGGATCGCTAGTCGTGGTGGACTCGATGGGCCAAAGGGCCTGTTTCCGCTCGGTATCTCTGAATTAAACTAAACTAAACATGCTCGTAAAGGGCCTGTCCCACCAGCATGCAACTCCATGCGATGAGCGTAACCTAACGTGGTCGCTTGAGCCGTCCGGCGTCGCGGGGCCGGTCCCACTTTGATCGCCGGAGTCGTGTGGAATTGTGCGGATTCGTCCCGACATCGCGCGGGGCTCCGAAAAACTGACTATGTTCAAAAATTCCACGCGGCAATGGCTTGTCGGCTCGCAATCGCCTCGACGCATGACACACCGCCCCGACGTCATGCCTCCGTGAACCTCTCTGTAGGTGCCTCCGTGACCCTATCTGTAGGTGCCTCCGTGACCCTCTGTGTGTGTGGCTCCGTGGCCCTCTCTGTGTGTGTGCCTCTGTGCCCCTCTCTGTGTGCCCCTCTCTGTCCTGGCGAACTTACCTTTAAGACTTCGCTCCAAGTTCGCCTCACTTTGCGCCGCGTTGCGCCACTCACCCGACCTCCGCGCGGCCCTCGCTGCCGGTTTGGTCGCGCTTGCCGCAGGCAGGCGCATGCTGGTGGGAATGGCCCTGTACGGGGGATCACCCGACCTCCGCGCGGCCCCCGCTTCTAGTTTGATCGCGCTCATCGCATGGAGTCGGATGCTGGTAGGACAGGCCTTTAAGATAGAAGATAGACACGCAGAGCTGGAGTCACTCAGCAGGTCAGGTCGCACCTCTGGAGAAAAGGATGGGTGATAATTTGGGTGTGGCACTTTTTCAGATTGAAAGTAGGGGGAAGGAACTGGAGGTATGTTAGATATTTTTCTTCAGGCATTTGATGGTTGCTGCATTATTTAAGGAGAATACAGAGCGTCAGAGATGATTTCTTCTGAAACTTGGTCATTAAACTTGAAGGATATGAGGTTTTACAAATACGTCAGAATTCCTGTGTGAAACGAAGGAAATGCAGAGGTTGACGACACAAACTCTCACTGTTCCACTGCGAAATCTCCTCAAGGTGTGGCACTTTGAAAGTTCTCCTCCTCTCTCTGACAGGAGTTCTGTGAGACCCTCTCTCACTGTTCCCCCTCTGATTCCTCTTGCTCTTTTTATTTAGATAAACACAAAATGCTGGGCACAGTGGGACAGGCAGCATCTCTGGATAGAAGGAATGAGTGACGTTACGGGTCAGACACCTCTTTTTATTTTGGCTGAAGTAGGGTCCCGACACTTTGGGCAGCACAGTGGCGCAGCGGTAGAGTTGCTGCCTCACTGCGCCAGAGACCTGGGTTAGATCCTGACCACGGGTGCTGTCTGTACGGAGTTTGCACGTTCTCCTTGTGGCCACATGGGTTTCCAGTCACCTCCCACATTCCGACGATATGAGGGATTGTAGGTGAATTGGCTTCTGTAAATTGTCCCTAGTGCGTAGGATATAACCATATAACAATTACAGCACGGAAACAGGCCTTCTCAGCCCTTCCAGTCCGTGCCGACCATTTATTTTCCCCAAGTCCCATCTACCTGCACTCAGACCATACCCCTCCATTCCCTTACCATCCATATACCTATCCACTTTACTTTTAAATGTTACAATCGATCCTGCCTCCACCACTTCTGCAGGAAGATCATTCCACACAGCCACCACTCTCTGAGTAAAGAAGTTCCCCCTCATGTTACCCCTAAACTTCTGTCCCTTCATTCTCATGTCATGCCCTCTTGTTTGAATCTTTCCTACCCTCAATGGGAAAAGCTTATCCACGTCAACTCTGTCTATCCCTATCATCATTTTAAAGACCTCAATCAAGTCCCCCCTTAACCTTCTGCACTCCAAAGAATAAAGACCTAACTTGTTCAACCTTTCTCTGTAACTTAGTTGCTGGAACCCAGGCAAAATTCTAGTAAATCTCCTCTGTACTCTCTCTATATTGTTGACGTCCTTCCTATAATTAGGCGACCAAAATTGTACACCATACTCCAGAATTGGTCTCACCAATGCCTTGTACAATTTTAACATTACTTCCCTACTCCTATATTCAATGCTCTGATTTCTAAAGGCCAGCACACCAAAAGCTTTCCTTACCACCCTATCTACATGCGATTCCACCTTCAGGGAACTATGCACAGTTATTCCTAGATCCCTCTTTTCCACAGCATTCCTCAGTGTTAGTGTTAGTGTACGTGGTGATCGCTGGTCGGCGCAGACTTGGTGGGCCGAAGGGCCTGTTTCCGTGCTGTATCTCTAAAGTATTTTTGAGATACATTGCAATTTTTTATTCTCCAAATAACAGCAATAATTTGTCACCTTGGAGTCAGCCCTCAGTTAGTTACAATGACTAAGCAGGAACAAGAATTACTGAGTCATACCCGTGATGAATCCTGTCCTATGATGCACCGGATCAATGTTGGACAAAGGAGTGACATTTTATTTTTATTCTTACATATTCATGTTAACTTTGAAAGAGTTAGAATACAAGCATGTTGAAAATAGTAACACTCACTGTATACATTAGTCTAAGTAAAATAGTTAAAGATAGATTCTTCCGTTAATAAAATGATGGCAGAGTGGAATCGGAGATCCTTGTGTCTTAATCCGTTGTTGCTCATATATTATAACCATAGAACCATATAACAATTACAGCACGGGAACAGGCCCTCTCAGCCCCTCCAGTCCGTGCCGAACATTTATTTTCCCCTAGTCCCATCTACCTGCACTCAGACCATACCCCTCCATTCCCTTCACGTCCATATACCTATCCACTTTACTTTTAAATGTTACAATCGATCCTGCCTCCACCACTTCTGCAGGAAGATCATTCCACACAGCCAGCACTCTCTGAGTAAAGACGTTCCCCCTCATGTTACCCCTAAACTTCTGTCCCTTAATTCTCATGTCATGCCCCCTTGTTTGAATCTTCCCTACCCTCAATGGGAAAAGCTTATCCACATCAACTCTGTCTATCCCTTTCATCATTTTAAAGACATCAATCAAGTCCCCCCTCAACCTGTTAAAGAAGGAACTGCAGATGCTGGAGAATCGAGGGTTACACACAAAGCTGGAGAAACTCAGCGGGTGCAGCAGCATCTAAGGAGCGAAGGAGATTGGCGACGTTTCGGGTCGAGACCCTTCTTCAGAATGGTCAGGGATCAGGGAAAGGAGAGATATAGACAGTGATGTGGAGAGATAAAGAACAATGAATGAAAGATATGCAAAAAAGCATCGATGATAAAGGAAACAGGCCATTGTAAGCTGTTTGTAGTGTGAAAATGAGAAGCTAGTGCGATTTGGGTGGGGGGGGGGGGGGAGATGGCGAAGGAATGTCAGGGTCCGAGGGCTGAGGGAGAGGTGGGAAGGGGAGGAGACAGCAAGGGTTAACAGAATTGAGAAAATTCAATGTTTAAGCCCAGAGGATGCAGACTCCCCAAGCGGAATATGAGGTGCTGTTCCTCCAACTTGCGGTGTTGCTCACTCTGGCCGTGGAGGAGGCCCATGACCGAGAGGTCGGATACGGAATGGGAGGGGGAGTTGAAGTGCTGAGCCACCGGGAGGTTGGGTTGGTTATTGCGGACCGAGCGGAGGTGTTCCTCGGTGCACGTGACAATAAACTAAACTGATAAAACTACACTGTGTCTGAAGTTCCCAATTCACTGACACGGTGACTAGCATTTGGAAACCTCGGAGTGAGACAAGGACGCGTCGTCTTTTGCCTTTGTGGTTGGCCATCAGCCAGTGGGTGAATTGCAGGCGTGAACACTCCAATAACGTTAAGTATGTCAGGATGAGGCAAAGCATATGATTCAAAGGGATCAGGACATAATGCTAGACATTAATGATAGTTGGCTTATGGAAGTATCTGAGTTTGTTGCATGCCTTTCTGTCATCTGAAAATTGCATTCACCTTGACAACTCACGTCAGATTGTTAAAAGCCTTTATCCAGGCTCTTAGGATAACATTCCCATCTTTGATAGACACCGAAAGCAGGAGTAACTCAGCGGGTCAGCCAGCATCTTTGGAGAAAAGGAACAGGTGACCCTTCGGGTCAAGATTCTTCTTTAGATCTTTCTTGTCTCGACCCAAAGCGTCACCTATTCCTTTTCTCCGGAGATGCTGCCTGTCCCGCTGAGTAACCCCAGCTTTTTGTGTCTATCTTCGGTTTAAAGCAGCATCTGCAGTTCCTTCCTAACTCCCATCTTTGTCTGTCTTTCCTTTGATACTTCTACCTCTACCTCATCCCCTGCACACGTTGGGAGCACGCCGGCCCCGCTTCCTCTTCCTCTTCCTCTTCCTTCCAATCTTGCACCAACATTTTCGGAAGGACAAGCAACTGTTCCTCAAGGCACCTCAATGCAAATTCATCATTTCTGAAGACTGCCCCCAGCATTTGCAGGTATGGGTTCACCCACATTTCAACGGGTGCCAGCTGCCTTGAAGGTGCACCAGCCACTCATGTCATCCTGCCTCCTGCTCATGGGTGCATAGAACAGTACAGCACAAGAACAGGCCCTTCGGCCCACATTGTGTGCCGAACATGATGCTGTGCAGCTGATGAGGTGCTGAATGCACCCAGCAATCATTTAAAATAGGTGGTATGCCATTACCATGCTGCCTATATCAGGCAGAAGGTATAGAAGTGTGAAAACGCACACCTCCAGATTCAGGGGCAGTTTCTTCCCAGGCAACTGAACCATCTTCCCACCAACTAGAGAACGGTCCTGAACTCTGTGTAGGAAGGAACTGCAGATGCCGGTTTACATCGAATTTGGGCACAAAATGCTGGAGTAACTCAGTGGGACAGACAGCATCTCTGGAGAGAAGGAATTGGTGATGCTTCGGGCCGAGACCCTTCTTCAGACATCTCAACCCGAAACTTTACCCATTCCTTCTATCCAGTGATGCTGCCTGTCCCACTGAGTTACTCCAGCATTTTGTGTCTATCTCTGGTCCTGAACTCCCATCTATCTCATCGGAGACCCTCGGACTACCTCTAAATGCAAACACAGATGAAACATTCCCCTCTCCAACATTGAATTGAATTGAATTGAATTACCTTTGTTGTCATTCAGACCTTTCAGTCTGAACGAAATTTTGTGATTTCGAAATTTCGTGGGGCAGGCCCTTCAAAGCTGCACCATTATCTTCAACTAGAGAGCGACCCCGACCTACCATCAACCTCATTGGAGACCTTCAAACAATCATTAATCAGACATCATCTTGCACTAAACATTATTCCCTTAATTCTGTATCTGTACACTGTAAACGGCTTGATTGGAATCATGGACAATCTGCTGACTGGTTAGCTCGCAGAAAAATGTGACAATAAACGAAACTAAACAGACCAGAGCTAGTTATGTCCACCAATCCCATGTTTGTTTCTGTGGGCACAGCCAACTTAAGGGCCTGTCCCACTGTACGAGGTAATTCAGGAGTTCTCCCGAGTTTCATCTTATTCGAACTTGGAGAATTACAGTAATAGCCGCTCGTAGGTACTCGGGGCTCTCGTGGACATTTTTCAACATGTCGAAAAATCTTCACGAGTCTTCCTGAGCTTACTGTGTTTCCCTAGTACCAGCCGTTAGCGTTACGAGCCGCTGAGAGACGTCCCCGAGCTCCGACGTACCCGCTACGTACATTCTACGTGCTTCCACGAGTTTGATTTTTTTTTAAACTCGGGAGAGCTCTTGGGTGAACTCGTACAGTGGGACAGGGCTTTAACCATCACGACATGTTAACAGTGGCTACAGGCATGAACACACATCATCCCTAGGGTCGCGAATGGGCCATCTAACAACTGCCAGTGAAATCACTCCTTTGCAGTGGGCAGCCGGATAAAATATGGACAAGTTGAAAGAGGTGAAGATGCTGGTTTACAAGAAAAGAAACACAGAGTACTGGAGTAACTCAGCGGGTCAGGCAGCAGCTCTGGAGAACATGGACATGCGACGTTTAGGGTCGGAAGCACAGAGAACGTCTCACAGAACTCACGTTGGAGTGAGGAGGGGAATTTCTTCAAAGTAGTCAAACCTTGCGGTGATTATGCAATGGACCTGTGAGTCTGAAGAAGGGTCCCGACACAAAATGTCATGATCCAACTCATAATCCGACTGTTGTGCCAGGTTTAGTACAAACCACATCATGAAGTACGCAGATGACACAACAGTGGTGGGCCTCATCAGGGACGACAATGAGCTGGCTTACAGGGAGGAGGTGAAACAACTGGTGGACTGGTGCAATACGAATAACCTGATCCTGAATGTCGGAAAAACAAAGGGGGTCATCGTCGACTTCACGAAAACCCGGCACAGTCTCACACCACTTCACATCAATGACAACGATGTGGAGGTGGTCAGTAGCACTAAGTTCCTGGGGGTGCAGATCACTAACAGTCTGACCAGGTCAAATAACATCTCATCAACAGTTAAGAGAGCGCAGCAGCGGTTGCACTTTCTGCGCCGGATGAGAAGAGCTCACCTCCCCCATCCCATCCTCACCACTTTCTACAGGGGCACCATAGAGAGTATTTTGACCAGCTGTATCTCTGTCTGGTTTGGGGACTGTAAAGCCTCTGACTGGAAGTCCGTGCAGAGAGTGGTGAGGACAGCGGAAAAAATCATCGGGACCTCTCTCCCCTCAATCGGGGATATTGCGACCAAACGTTGCGTGTCTAAGGCCAGCAGTATTATAAAAGACCCCACACATCTCCATCACGGACTCTTCACTCTGCTGCCCTCGGGCAAAAGATATCGTAGCATAAGGAGCAGAACATCAAGGTTCTGCAACAGCTTCTTCCCACGAGCCATCAGACTCCAGGAATGCCATGTACTGGGCTGCCACCATTGTCTATTTATCCTTTTATCCTTTTTATCCATGTTTATCCTTCTGTTAATTATCGTGTTGCACAGAGAGCCAAATGCAACGGAATTTCGTTTGGAATTGCATATATCGATGTATTTCTAAATGACAATAAAGTTTGTTTGACGTTTGACGTTTGACGTTTAAGCTCCCCTGAAGAACATGGATAGGTGTCATTTTAGGTTGGGAACTGAAACATCACCTATTCCTTTTCTCTAGAGATGCTGCCTGACCCGCTGAGTCGCTCCGGCACTGAAGATGTGTTCATTTGGCTCGAAGAGATACAGTTTCGTTCAGTTTAGTTCGGCGCAGAAGCAGGCCCTTTGGTCCAAGTCCGCACCGACTTGCGATCCCCACACATTAACACCACCCTACACACATTAGGGACAATTCACACTTATACTGAACCAATTAACCTACAGACCTGTACGTCTTTGGAGTGTGGGAGGAAACCCAAGATCTCGGAGACAACCCACACGGTCACAGGGAGAACGTGCAAACTCCGTTCAGACAGCAGTCTTAGTCAGGACTGAACCTGGGTCCCTGGCGCTATAAGGGACCATCGCACCACCGTGCTGTCCCGGATATAAAGGTTGCTATTTGCTTCATTCCCTGTTTTACAACATGTTCTACATATAAAAGAGGTTGTAATTCTTGAAGAATACTTAAAATAACCTGGATGTGAATTCACGTGGTACGAGTAGAAAACGCTACTTCTCGCAGGCTGAGTTAATAACCAATCTCACTAGGGCACGGCAATGTGAAGCTTCAAAAGGACCTTTGTGTGTTGTCTTGTGTCTACACCACTCACACACAAAGACCCTCTGTTTCAACAGGAATCATGGGATCATGACCGAAGCCTCCTCGTGGTGATCCCCGGAAACCATGACACAATGCGCTCTGTGACTCATCGGCGACCAATTCGGCCAACATGTTGGATGATGACAGAAGCCAACAGCGGGCTATACATCGTCTGACACACGAGCGAATGAACAGGAACCATATATGCTGCTATTGCACAGTTGGAAGCAAAACTGAAAACGGAATTTAAAAAAAATCTAATTTATTATATACATGTGATCTAAATGTCTTTGGCAAGAACACCCTTCATGATTAGTCCCTAACTAGCATGTAGAAAGTGGTGGTGAGTCACTGCCGCATGAACATGAACTGCCGCAGTCCTTATGTTGGTTTTGTTCACTCCCAATGAGGAGGGACTTGCGGCATTTACACCTGGTAACAGTAGCAATGTTACAAAATGTTGAAATTTTAAAAATCAAGTCTGCAATTTATCCCATCAGTTAAAGCATAAAAAGAAGTTTAATTTGACACCTAATTCACTTTCATATCTTCAGTATTAAGAAAGTTATGACCATTTTCATACTCAGAAATTAGCACCTTGTTCCCCATTGCCTTTCAATTGACTTAACTCAAAAGCTGTGATCTAGAACAGTTAAAAGCCCATAACTTTCTTAAAAATTAAGAGCTCAATTAAATTTTCAGTTATTACAGATTGAAGCATTCTGAAACAAATATGAAACAATCTTACTTGGATGACCTGAAATTAAAGCATATAATTAGTTAGTTATCTAATTGTAGCTAATTACAAAATTCAATGAGTAGATCTAAACATCTATCCATTGCTTAAGAAAAGATAAACTTTTTTAAAATTGCCTAAGTGTCCAAATAACATTCACACAATAATCCACAATATAACATAATTTTTAAATCTAATTTTCATGAATTTCTAGGCCAAATGGAAGGAATTTAGTGTTTAATGCCTGTAAATTAATGGCCATTTAAATCAACTGGTGAGTGGGTTTTAGTGGAATGCGGTGGATTGGAACGTTGCGGTTTGCGGTGAAGTTGGGAGTAAAAGTACTGCTGGTTCATACATTTTTTTGACCCCATTTCGCAACATGAAAATGTGATTAAAGCCTCCCTAAAAACCAACTTTTCATATAAGAATAAACTGTGTCCCTTTTTTTCTCCCCTACGCAAAATCCTTCCCGTTGTCGGCGCTCACGGCTTTTGAAGGTGATTTTTAAATTACTCTAGTTAATAAATAATCTAGCGTAATTTAAAAATACCTTCATGAATGAAATGTCGGAGCTATTTTTCTTCCGCAACGAAATCGCCCGACATGGATCGATTTTCCCAGTCTGCAGAAAAACGGCACTTTAAGCCCGCCCCCCTCTGAAAGGCGCCAAAGTCGCGCACACGGGGAGCGGCAGAACAGCAGCGCTGCTCAAGGTAAGTTTTGTAACATACCTAGTAACAGTGAACGCTTGTGTTTCCAAGTCAAGAAGGTGTGTACCAAAGATGGACATAAAGTGCTGGAGTAACTCAGCGGGTCAGGCAGCATCTCTGCAGAACATGGATAGGTGACGTTTCACAGAGTGCTGGAGTAACTCAGCGGGTCAGGCAGCATCTGTGGAGAACATGGATAGGTGACGTTTCACAGAGTGCCGGAGTAACTCAGCGGGTCAGGCAGCATCTGTGGAGAATGTGGATAGGTGACGTTTCAGTATGGGGCCCTTCTTCAGTCTGAAGTCCATTTCAGTTTGAAGAAGGGTCCCAACCTGAAACATCACCTATCCTTCTTCTCCTGAGATGCTGGAACTTTTTTCTTCAGTATGACTGATTATTGATTGGGTTATTGACTGGGTTATTGATTGATCCCATGGCCGTTGCATGGTTCCAATATTATCTGACATTTCTCATTTTACTTGGAGGACGGCAAATCAAATGTGGGAAAATGGGGTTAGTGTTGATCGGTACCATGGGCAGCAGGGACATAGAGTCATATAGTCATAGTCTACAGTGATACAGTGTGGAAACAGGCCCTTCAGCCCAACTTGCCCACACTGGCCAACATGTCCCAGCTGCACTCGTCCCACCTGCCAGCGTTTGTGCATATCCCTCCAAAAACATTGAACAGAACAGTGAAAGACTTGGATAGAGCGGACATGGAGAGGATGTTTCCACTAGTGGGAGAGTCGAGGACCAGAAGTCATAGCATCAGAATTAAAGGGCACTCTTAGAAAGGAAGTGAGGAGGAACTTCTTTAGTCAGAGGGTGGTTAATCTGTGGAACCCATTGGCACAGAGGGCTGTGGAGCCCAAGTCGTAGATATTTTTACTGCAGAGATAGACAAATTCTTGATTGGAACGGGTGTCAAGGGTTATGGGGAGAAGGAAGGAGAATGGGATCAGGAGACAGAGATCAGCCATGATTGAATGGCGGAGTAGACTCGAGAGGCCACATTCAACTCCTATAACTTGTGAGCTTGTGACATGGTGGGCTGAAGGACCTGTCCCTGTGCTGTACGGTTCCATAACCCTCCATGGCTGAGGAAGAATGTAAGCTGGAGATCTCAGGAGGAAACTAAAATGAATCATCTCCTGGTTGAACATGGTTACAGGTGCTCTGTGTTCACACGCATGGCCGCACTGTTGCCGAGGATGGAGATGTTTTTCGCGTCTCCTTCACCCTCATTTACGGAGAGACACGGTGGGACTTCCAAACGCAATGTGCTCCGTTGGTTGTGAGTTGCACAAAACCACACCACTTGGTCACTGACAAACGCTAGTCCTGCAGATTCAGATTCAGCCGGTTAGCATCTTGCCTTTAACAAAGCCCTTTGCTGCTCTTCCTGCACTCACCATGGAATCATTGGTGACTCCGAGCTGAACAGTTCGAGTAGAGTGAGGGATACAGTATACTGTTCCTTTAGCTTACGCCCTTTCAGGTGAGGCAGAGGTTCACTTGCACCTCCTCCAACCACATCTACTATATCTGCTGTTCCAGGTGTGGACCCCAATCTATCGGCAAGAATAAGCGCAGGGTCAGCGATTGATTCATTGAATGAGTCAGAGGATAGAAGAGAGATCGAGCAACTGTCCATATGGTGCCAGCACAACAACCTGGCCCTCAACACCAGCAAAACCAAGGAACTGATTGTTGACTTTGGAAGGAGTAGGATGGGGACCCACAGTCCTGTTTGTATCAATGGGTCGATGGTTGAAAGGGTCAAGAGCTTCAAATTTCTGGGCGTGCACATCTGTGATGATCTTTCCTGGTCCGAGAACACTGATGCAATTATTAAGAAAGCTCATCAGCGCCTCTACTTCCTGAGAAGATTACGGAAAGTTGGTCTGTCAAGGAGGACTCTCTCTAACTTCTGCAGGTGCACAGTAGAGAGCTTGCTGACCAGTTGCATCGTGGCTTGGTTCGGCAATTTGAGTGCCCTGGAGAGGAAAACACTGCCCAGTCCATCATCGGCTCTGACCTTCATTCCATCGAGGGGATTTATCGCAGTCGCTGCCTCAAAAAGGCTGGCAGCATCATCAAGGACCCACACCATCCTGGCCACACACTCATCTCCCTGCTGCCTTCGGGTAGAAGGTACAGGAGCCTGAAGACTGCAACGACCAGGTTCAGGAATAGCTACTTCCCCACAGCCATCAGGCTATTAAACTTGGCTGGGAACTCTGAACATTAATATCCCTCCATCTGTTATTTGCACTTTATTAATTTATTAATTCATGTGTGTATTTACGTATATAATTGTAGTCAATGCCTACTATGTTCTGTTGTGCTATGCAAAGAAAGAATTTCATTGTCCTGTCAGGGACACATGACAATAAACTCTTTTGACTTTGACTTTTTGAACATCTCTGTTCAGTCCACCTAGGCCTGCCCGATCTACCGGTTGCTAAACACTAAACCCCACACTGACCTTTCTGTCCTGGGCCTCCTCCATTGTCAGAGTGAGGCCCAGCGCAAATTGGAGGAACAGCACCTCATATTTCGCTTGGGCAGCTTCCACCCCAGCGGTATGAACATTGACTTCTCTAACTTCAAGTAACCATTGCTTGCCTACTCTTCCCGTCCCTCCCCCACCCTAGTTCTCTGATTAGTTTCACCATCATCCTGATTAATTTTTCTGTTAGTATTCCTCGTTGTCACCTTCCCCTCAGCAAACAATGAACCATCCTCCATTTCCTTGACCATCACCAATTTTCATTGTCATTTTCACTCCTTACCCATCCATATCTCTAGTGTGCCTCCCCTCGGCTCAGTCTGCAAAAGGATCTTGTCCTGAACGGCCTGCTGAGTTACTCCAGCATTTTGTGTCGATCTTCAGCTTACAAGCTGTGGTGTGGCAGATTTCATCCTGCAGGCCATGACCCATCATGCCTCCGAGGAGGGTTGGTTTCTAGCTGGTCAATCTGTTCACAGTCTTTCCCATTTGTGAGATATAGTTTGTGATCCAAATCACTACTCAGAGACTAAATCGTGGAAACAAGAAATGCTTTATTTGCGAGTCTGCAGATTCGGGTGCCTCTCCAAGTTGAGACACACCGAGCAAAGGAAAAATGTCTATTTTTATACAATTCATTATACAATCTTTATTGATCAGACGCCTCCCCTCCTGACCCCTTCCAATCAGGGTACCGAGGTTCACAATCTTCCAACCCTCCCCTCTGTGCGTCATCAATCATTCCCTCTTCTCCCACATCATACATCACATGTACATTTAAATTAGGTTCTTTGTCATGAGGGGCGTAAAGTTAATATTCATTTATTTCATTAAGCATGCTCAGTCACTTTTGCCCAAACCTACTTAATTGCCTTTGACCTAAAGACTAGCTTATGTGTTGTCAGCTACATTCCTTACCTCATTTTGTTATTCTACAATGTTATCAACAGCTCTGAAGGACAGTAACAGTTTGTTCGAATCACAAGGTTGGTGATTCCAACTACTCGGCCCATCACAAGGTCGGTGGTTACAACCACTCGGCCCCTCACAATACTGGTGGTTTAATCATCTTATCTCTCACACATTTAATGCAATTCAATTACATCTTCACTGGGACTGCACCCTGCTCACTATCATGAAGAGCTGTATCTAACCCAGGCGGATTGTTGAGCATGAGTCAGCTGAGCATATCCCTTTTGTCACCACCCAATTGGGTCGATGATGGTGTTACAAATCCCCTCTGGGTGATGTACACTGCAGCTTGAATCCCTACAGCACAGTCTGTGTCCTGTGATCACAATGATAGACACAAAGTGCTGGAGTCATTCGGGGTGGCACAGTGGTGCAGCAGTAGGATTGCTGCCTTAAGGGCCTGTCCTACAAGCATGCAACTCCATGCGATGAGCGTGACCTAACGTGGTCGCTTGAGCCGCCCGGCGTCGCGGGGCCGGTCCCACTTCGATCGCTGGAGCCGTGCGGAATTGTGCGGAGTTCGTCCCGACATCGCGCGGGGCTCCGAAAAACTGACTATGTTCAAAAATTCCGCGCGGCAACGGCTTGTCGGCTCACAGTCGCCTCGACGCATTACACACCGTCTCGACGTCGTGCCTCCGTGACCCTCTCTGTAGGTGCCTCCGTGACCCTCTATGTGTGTGGCTCCATGGCCCTCTGTGTGTGTGTCTCTGTGCCCCTCTCTGTGTGTCCCTCTCTGTCCTGGCGAACTTACCTTAAGACTTCGCCTCACTTTGCGCCACGTTGCGCCACTCACCCGACCTCCGCGCGGCCCTCGCTGCTGGTTTGGTTGCGCATGCCGCATGCAGGCGCATGCTGGTGGGAACGGCCCTGTACAGGGGATCACCCGACATCCGCGCGGCCCCCGCTTCTAGTTTGATCGCGCTCATCGCATGGAGTCGGATGCTGGTGGGACAGGCCCTTTACAGCACTTGCAGCGCCGGAGATCCAGGTTCGATCCTAACTACAGGTGCTGTCTGTACGGAGTTTGTATGTTTTCCCCACGACCTGCGTGGGCTTCCCAGAGATTTTTGGTTTCCTCCCACACTCTAAAGACGTACATGTCTGTGGTCGCTAGTGTGGGATAGTGTTAATGTGCGGGGATCGATGGTCGGTGCGGACTCGGTGGGCCGAAGGGCCTGTTTCTGCGCTGTATCTCTAAACCAAATTAAACTAACTCAGCGAGGGTACACAAAAGGCTGGAGAACCTCAGCGGGTGCAGCAGCATCTAAGGAGCGAAGGAGATAGGCGCCTCGGGCCCTGGCATTCCCTCTCTCTCTATCTCTCCCCCACCCAAGTCTCATTTTCACACTACAAACAGCTTACAATGGCCTGTTTCCTTTATCATCGATACTTTTTTGCATATCTTTCATTCATTGTTCTTTATCTCTCCACATCACGGTCTATATCTCTCGTTTCCCTGATCCCTGACCAGTCTGAAGAAGGGTCTCGACCCGAAACGTCGCCTATCTCCTTCGCTCCTTAGATGCTGCTGCACCCGCTGAGTTTCTCCAGCTTTTGGTGCACCCTCTGCGGTTCTTTGTCTCTCCATCGTGCAATCATAAAATCTTATGAACAAATGAGTATTGTTGAAGACAATATTGTTATCAAGTGCTGGTGTGGTAATAAATGTGAAGTTGAACCTCAACCTGAACCGATGCCAAACTTTAGGGACAATGTCTGAATATTTTAATGATGGTGGCTGCCAAATATGTCAAATCCGTGGGAAATATTGACGACAGGAGACTTTCTCCAAGTAAGAAGGTGCAGCGATAGCAAACTGGAAGGAACTGCAGATGCTGGTTTACACCAAAGCTAGCAAGAAGAAGATGGAGTAACTCAGCAGGACAGAGAACATCTCTGGAGAGAAGGGATGGGTGACATTTCAAGTCAAGATCATTCTTCAGACTGCCAATGGGTGTCATTTTGGTCGACACCCTTCTTGATAGAAACATAGAAACATAGAAAATAGGTGCAGGAGGAAGCAATTTGGCCCTTTGAGCCCATTGGCCTATTGAGATCATGGCTGATCGTCCACAATCAATAACCCGTGCCTGCCTTCTCCCCATATCCCTTGATTCCACCAGCCCCTAGAGCTCTATCTAACTCTCTTTTAATTGCATCCAATGAATTGGCCTCCACTGCCTTCTGTGGCAGAATTCCATAAACTCACAACTCTATGGATGAAAAAGTTTTTTCTCATTTCAGTTTGAAATGGCCTCCCCTTTATTCTTAGACTGTGGCCCCTGGTTCTGGACTCGCCCAACATTGGGACCATTTTTCCTGCATCTATCTTGTCCAATCGTTTTATAATTTTATATAACCATATAACAATTACAGCACGGAAACAGGCCTTCTCGGCCCTTCCAGTCCGTGCTGACCATTTATTTTCCCCTAGTCCCATCTACCTGCACTCAGACCATACCCCTCCATTCCCTTCCCGTCCATATACCTATCCACTTTACTTTTAAATTGATCCTGCCTCCACCACTTCTGCTGGAAGATCATTCCACACAGCCACCACTCTCTGAGTAAAGAAGTTCCCCCTCATGTTACCCCTAAACTTCTGTCCCTTAATTCTCATGTGATGCCCTCTTGTTTGAATCTTCCCTACCCTCAATGGGAAAAGCTTATCCACGTCAACTCTGTCTATCCCTTTCATCATTTTAAAGACCTCAATCAAGTCCCCCCTTAACCTTCTGCGCTCCAAAGAATAAAGACCTAATATGTTTCTATAAGATCGCCTCTCATCCTTCTAAACTCCAGTGAATACAAGTCCAGTCTTTCCAATGTTTCCTCATATAACAGTCCCACCATCCAGGGGATTAACCTCGTCAACCTACGCTACACTGGCTCAAGACCAACAGGTGCGCCGCAGTGATGGCTGACCTACCGGCAGTCTGTTCATCTTTTCACTCTTTTTGTTATTTTTTAGTTTGATAAAAGTTTTGTTTTAATGTTCTTCGGACCACCGCGGAACTACCGCTGAATCAACATCAAGGGCTCGCAGTCTCGGGTGAGGCCGAGTCGGGAAGGTCGTGGAAGGTTCACCAGCCCCGACACTAGGTTAGATCGTCCAGCGCGGGGGAGCTGACATCCCGTCAAGATCATCCCATCAACGGAGGGCTCGAGGCCTCCCGACCGAGGAAGAACAAAACGAAGGACTTGAACTTTATTTTGCCTTCCTTCACAGTGAGAAATGTGTAGGAGCCACTGTGGTGGATGTTTATGTTAAAATCCTCATATGTTGCAAAACTTACTTGGCGAATAATGTGTGATTTTGATTCTGATTCTGATTCCGATTCTGAACCTGAACCTACGCTGCACTGGCTCAATAGCAAGGATGTCCTTCCTCAAATTAGGAGATCAAAACTGCACACAATACTCCAGATGTGGTCTCACCAGGGCTCTGTACAACTGCAGAAGGACCTCTTTGGTCCGATACTCAAATCCTCTCATTATGAAGGCCAACATGACATTTGTTTTCTTCGCTGCCTGCTGTACCTGCATGTTTACTTTCAGTGACTGGTGTACAAAGACACCCAGGTCTCGTTGCACTTCCCTTTTTCCTGGACTGACACCATTGAAATAATAATCTGCCCCCTTGTTCTTGCCGCCAAAGTGAATAACCTCACAATGATCTACATTATACTGCATCTGCCATGCATCTGCCCACTCACACAACCTGTCCAAGTCACCCTGCAACCTCCTAGCATCCTCTTCGCAGTTCACTCTGTCAGCCAGCTTTGTGTCATCTGCAAATTTGCTAGTGTTACTTCTAATCCCATCATATAAATCTTTAATATATATTGTAAATAGTTACGGCCCCAGCACTGAGCCTTGCGGCACTCCACTCGCCACTGCCTGCCATTCTGACAGGTACCTGTTTATTCCACTTTGTTTCCTGTCTGCCAACCAATCCATGTCAATACCCTACCCCCAATACCATGTGCTCTGATTTTGCCCACTAATCTCCTATGGGACTTTATCAAAGGCTTTCAGACTGAAAAAGGGTCCCAATCTGAAACGTCACCCATTCCTTCTCTCCAGAGATGCTGCCTGTCCCGCTGAGTTAAGGGCCTGTCCTACCAGCATCCGACTCCATGCGATGAGCGCGATCAAACTAGAAGCGGGGGCCTCGCGGAGGTCGGGTGATCCCCTGTACAGTGCTGTTCCCACCAGCATCCGCCTGCATGCGGTAAGAGCAACCAAACCGGCAGCGAGGGCCACGCGGAGGTCGGGTGAGTGGCGCAACGCGGCGCAAAGTGAGGCGAACTTGGAGCGAAGTCTTAAAGGTAAGTTCGCCAGGACAGAGAGGGGAACACAGAGAGGGGCACAGAGGCACACACACACAGAGGGCCACGGAGCCACGCACAGAGAGGGCCACGGAGGCACCTACAGAGAGGGTCACGGAGGCACGATGTCGAGGCGGTGTGTAATGCGTCGAGGCGACTGCGAGCCGATAAGCCGTTGCCCCGCGGAATTTTTGAACATAGTCAGTTTTCCGGAGCCCCGGCGCGATGTCGGGACGAACTCCGCACAATTCCGCACGGCTCCGGCGATCGAAGTGGGACCGGCCCCGCGACACCGGACGGCTTGAGCGACCACGTTAGGTCGCGCTCATCGCATAGAGTTGCATGCTAATGGGACAGGCCCTTTACTCCAGCATTTTGTGTCTTCTCTTGCTTATTTTCTCGCGTTCATTCTGAAGCCATCTAAACTCATTTTGCCAAGGTACAACTTGGTTGATGTCAAAAGCAACCGTAGAGAATTTGTATGGAGGCTTATATCTGTGAGAGTATTGTGTGCGTGTCACCGGCTGAAGTGAAATTGTATCAGAGTGTCTGAAGACAGAATGTTTCTCCAGAAATTCATGGCAATTTTAAACAGAGCCTGGACCACGACCAATGGCAAATACTGAACTATCATCACATTTATGTATAGGAAGGAATTGCAGATGCTGGTTAACATTGAAGAAAGACACATAATGCCTGTGTAACTCAGTGGGTTAGACAGCATCTCTGGATCGAAGGAATAGGTGATGTTTCTGGTCGAGACCCTTCTTCAGACGTCCAACCTGCCAGCAGAAAGACAATACATGATTACAATCGAGCCATTCACAGTGCACAGATACACGATAAAGGGAATAACGTTTAGTGCAAGGTAAAGCTAGCAAAGACCAATCAAAGATAGTTTGCGAGTCCCCAATGAGGTAGATAGTAGTTCAGTACTTCTCTCTGGTTGTGGTAGGATGGTTCAGTTGCCTGATAACAGCTGGGAAGAAACTGTCCCTGAATCTGGAGGTGTGCGCTTTCACACTTCTCTACCTTTTGCCTGATGGGAGAGGGGAGAAGAGGGAGTGGCCGGGGTGCGACTGGTCCTTGATTTTGCCGAGGCAGCGTGAAGTGTAGATGGAATCAATTGGTTTGTGTGTTGATCTGGGCTGCGTCCACAATTCGCCACAATGTCTTGCGGTCTCGGATGGAGCAGTTCTTAAACCAAGCTGTGATGCATCCTGATCAAATGCTTTCTATGGTGCATCTGTAGAAGTTGGGGAGAGTTGTAGGGGACATGACGAACTTGCTAAGCCTTCTTATAAAGTAGAGTTGTTGGTGTGCTTTCTTGGCCATTGGTCATTGCTTCAATAAGGGTGGTCGAGGAGAAGTTGTTGGTGAAATGCTGGAGTAACTCAACGGGACAGGCAGCATCTCTGGGGATTAGATTAGATTAGATTGGGTTCAACTTTATTGTCATTGCACATTTACAGTACAACAAAATGCTTTAACCCTGCAGTCATAACATAGAATAAAATAACAAAACACACACTCAACACAGTTCAACCTCCACCACAGTGAGTCCACCAGTGACTCCTCACTGTGATGGAAGGCAAAAGTCCCAAAGTCCTTGTCTCCTCCCTCCTTGCTCTCCCTCTGCGCTGAGGCGATCCAGGTCCCCGATGTTGTGACCCCGCCGGGCGATGGTAAGTCAGTCCCGCGGCTGAATCCGAGCTCCGCGAACGGGCCGGTTCAAACTCCGCGGCCCGGGGCGGTCGAAGCTGCCGAAGCTGCCGCCCTCCAGCCCAGCGGACGAAGCTGATGCCGCGAGGGATCCGGAAAAACAGGTCACCAACCTGTGACCTGCGAGCTCCCGATGTTGTCGTCCACTGAGAGAAGGAATGGGTGAGGTTTCCGGTCGAGACCCTACTTCAGACTGATTAGGGATAAGGGAAACAAGTGGTATAGACAGTGATGTGGAGAGATTACCATATAACCATATAACAATTACAGCACGGAAACAGGCCTTCTCGGCCCTTCCAGTCCGTGCCGACCATTTATTTTCCCCTAGTCCCATCTACCTGCACTCAGACCATACCCCTCCATTCCCTTCCCGTCCATATACCTATCCACTTTACTTTTAAATGTTAAAATAGATCCTGCCTCCACCACTTCTGCTGGAAGATCATTCCACACAGCCACCACTCTCTGAGTAAAGAAGTTCCCCCTCATGTTACCCCTAAACCTCTGTCCCTTAATTCTCATGTCATGCCCTCTTGTTTGAATCTTCCTACCCTCAATGGGAAAAGCTTATCCACGTCAACTCTGTCTATCCCTTTCATCATTTTAAAGACCTCAATCAAGTCCCCCCTTAACCTTCTGTGCTCCAAAGAATAAAGACCTAACTAGTTCAACTTGTTGATAAAGAACAATGAATGAAAGATATGAAAAAGTAACGATGATAAAGGAAACAGGCCATTGTGAGCTGTTTGTAGGGTGAAATTGAGAAGCTGATGTGGCTTGGGTGGGGGAGGGATAGTGAGAGAGGGAATGCCGGGGCTACCTGAAGTGAGAGAAATCAACATTCATACCACTGGGTTGTAGGCTGCCCAAGCAAAATATGAGATGCTGTTCCTCCAATTTGCGCTTAGCCTCACTCTGACTGGAGGAGACCGAGGACAGAAAGGTCTGTGTGGGAATGGGAAGGAGAATGAAAGTTGGTGATATTGACTCCTAGGAATATCTACTTGGGAACGTTCAATGCAATCTGGGGTATGTGTTCTGACCGCTTCACTTCCTGAAATCGATCACGATCCAGGACAAAGGGTCACGGCTTAAGGATAAGGGGGAAATCGTTTAGGACCGAGATGAGAAGGACTTTTTTCACACAGAGAGTGGTGGGTCTCTGGAACTCTCTGCCACAGAGGGTAGTTGAGGCCAGTTCATTGGCTATATTTAAGAGGGAGTTCGATGTGGCCCTTGTGGCTAAGGGGACCAGAGGGTATGGAGAGAAGGCAGGTACGGGATACTGAGTTGGATGATCATATTGAATGGCGGTGCAGGCTACGAGGGCCGAATGGCCTACTCCTGCACCTATTTTCTATGTTTCTATGTCGAGACCCTTCTTCAGACTGAGAGTTTGGGGAAATGGAAGTGAGAGATATAGACGATGATGGGAGTACTTGTTTGCATATCTTTCATTCATTTGTTCTATATCTCTCTATATCACCGTCTATCTCTCATTTCCCTCCCCCCCCCCCCCCGACTCTCAGTCTGAAGAAGGGTCTCGACCCGAAAAGTCACCTATACCTTTTCCCCAGAGATGCTGTCTTGCTGACCTTGAGAGGTTGTTATCTCGACACCAGGGACACACGAGGGTCGCGATCTCCTTCCTGTACTGTGACTCATCATTATTTGATATCCGGCCCACAATGGGGGTGTCATCTGCGAATTTGAAAATTGAATGAGATTTGTACACGCCTGCACAGACGTGGGTGTCCAAGGAGTAAGGAAGTGGGCTGAATATGTAAAGAAATCAAAATGTAAAAGTTGACAATGCTTTTGAAATTGATGACCAAAATTAAATTCCATGCCTATTCAAATAAAGGAACATAAATAGGTATGTTAAGATTTGTTTTGCATGATGTACAAGAGTGTTCTTGAAATCATTCAAATCAGCGGCAGCAACATTTAAATATCGCTGTGAAAGACACCGCACATGTAATATTAATTATATTTTCAAAGCAGTCTCCAAAATTAAGATGAAATGCATGCACCCCTTTAAATTTTGTGTTGCATTTTCTCGGCAGAACCTTCAAGATGATGCGAGGCCGGAGTCCTATTTATATGTTTATTGTCCCCATGACACCTCGAGAGCTGGCTGCTTTGTTCACTTTTGTGCATTTGCATGCCTTAATCTCTCGGTGACGTCCGTGTGTTGTCGCCATGACGATCACCTGCCTCAAGTGAGTCAGGAGGTTGCTGAGGTTTTTCTAAACAGCATCAATTCAATGAGAGACAACATAGACATACCAAATGATAATGATATATCTTTTTTTTTAAATCGGACCTAAATTTAGATTGTCCTTTGTTAGAGACTGAAGCCATTAGAGTTTAGTTTCTCCGCAGCTTGAGGCGTAAGTTCAAGATGCAGCATTTGCTAACGGACATGAACTTCTTACATTATGAAGAAGCAAGCTTCTTAATGCAACTTTTCGATGATTGTGCCTCTCCGCATATATCAGCAAAACCTCAGCATTAGACACAAAATGCTGGAGTAACCCAGCGGGACAGGCAGCATCTCTGGAGAGAAGGAACGGGTGTCGAGACCTCTCTTCAGACTCACCCATTCCTTCTCTCCAGAGATGCTGCCTGTCCCGCTGAGTTACTCCAGCATTTTTATGTCTATCTTCGGTTTAAACCAGCATCTGTGGTTGCTTCCGACCCAAACCTCAGCATTAGCAACACTCATTCTTATCTTCAAACAGAGACAAGTACAAGATATTGTCGCCAGCTATATTCCCCTGCAAACAGATTTTTCACCCATAAAAGCCATAGTAACATCTGCTGCCTTTTATGTGCAATTAATGCAATTAGAACAGCATTTGAATTTTAAATGAAATTATTTTGCCATTCTAACTGCCTACCACTTCTGCACAGTGAGTAGAAGTATCTTTGAACATTTATCTTTTCATCAGACAACAGCAGAATGGCAAAGGAAAAACAATATGGGAGGCAAAACGTTTCACAGACATTTATTTAATGCAAATGCTTTTGTCCAGGAGCACAATTGGCCTTTCTATCAGATTGTTGCATTTAAAATGGAGAACGTTTAACCCATTCACCGCTTGAGAATGTGAGCAGAAGAACATTAGGCATGGAGAGAGAGAGGATGGACATCACACAGACCAGAACGTCCTCTGTCCATTGTTCTCTGCAGATGCTGCCTGATCTGTTGAACACCTCCAACATTTTGATTTTTGCTCAAGGTTCGGGCAAATGCAGTCTCTTGTGTCTCCATGAAGTTATTATTTCAGTTTTGTTTACTTTTGTTTACAGATACAGCGTGGAAGCCCACCGAGTCCCTACTGAGGCAAGGATCTCAGCTCACATAAATTCATAAGTTGTAGGAACAAAATTTGCCCTTCGAGTCTATTCTGCCATTAAATCATGACTGATTTATCTTCCCCTCCAAACCCATTCCCTTGCCTTTTCCCCCCAAACCCCTGACACCCTAATGCCCCTGTCCCACTTAGGAAACCTGAACGGAAACCTCTGGAGACTTTGCTTCCCACCCAAGGTTTCCGTGCGGTTCCCGGAGGTTTTTGTCCTCCGGAAACCACCTTCAACTAGCATCGCAACCGGCTTCGACTAAAAAATTACCGATATATAAAACGGAAACCACCTTCGACCATTAGGGAGACTGGCAAAAACCTCTGGGAACCTCCCGGAACCGCACAGAAACCTTGGGTGGGGCGCAAAGTCTCCAGAGGTTTCTGTTCCGGTTTTCTAAGTGGGACAGGGGCTTTGCTCATCAAGAATCTCTCAATCCACCTTAAAAATAGCTACAGTTTGGCCTCCACAGCCTTGTGGCAATGGATTCCACAGATTTACCACCCTCTGGTTAATGGTATCTGCTTTCTAAAAGTACGTCCTTTGATTCTGAGGTCATCCAAACATCCTGTGCACATCCACTTCGATCCACTCACATTAGTTCTATTAGTTCAGTTCAAGGATGTTCCACCAAAGTCACAGACGGAGGCATTTTAGCTACCAGTATGGTGACAGTGCTTCTGGATGGATACATTCCACTGGGATTTCCACGCTGGATGGTTTTCTGCAGAACTGAATGAGGTGACGACTGCAACAAGCTGCAACTTGGACACTTGTAAATGCCGCCAAGATCTATATGGACTCACTGGGCTGTTTCCATGCATGGGGTACTTAATCAGGGATTGTCTTTATGTCTGGCGCTAATCCCACTGATCAATATGCAAACAATGTATTTCCCTGTATCTTGGTACACGTGACAATAAATGAGCCCTTTGCCTCCCTAGGTAAACATTTCTTCATTGTGCAGGTAGAAATAGAAACAGGGGACTCAGATGAAGATGGTGGAGTCAAAGATGGACATGAAAAGCTGGGGTAACTCAGCGGGTCAGGCAGCATCCGTGGAGAAAAGGAATAGGTGGCGTTTCGGGTCACGACCCTCCTTCAGATTGAGAGTCAGGGGAAAGTAGGCATGCAGGTGCAGCAGGCAGTGAAGAAAGCGAATGGTATGTTAGCATTCATAGCAAAAGGATTTGAGTATAGGAGCAGGGAGGTTCTACTGCAGTTGTACAGGGTTTTGGTGAGGCCACACCTGGAGTATTGCGTACAGTTTTGGTCTCCAAATCTGATCAAAGACATTCTTGCCATAGAGGGGTTACAGAGAAGATTCACCAGACTGATTCCTGGGATGTCAGGACTTTCATATGAGGAAAGATTGGATAGACTCGGCTTGTACTCGCTGGAATTTAGAAGATTGAGGGGGGAATCTTTAGAAACTTACAACATTCTTAAGGGGTTGGACAAGCTAGATGCTGGAAGATTGTTCCCGATGTTGGGGGAGTCCAGAACAAGGGGTCACAGTCTAAGGATAAGGGGGAAATCCTTTAGGACCGAGATGAGGAAAACATTCTTTACACACAGAGTGGTGAGTCTCTGGAATTCTCTGCCACAGAATGTAGTTGAGGCCAGTTCATTGGCTATATTTAAGAGGGCATTAGATGTGGCACTTGTGGCTAAAGGGATCAGGGGGGTATGGAGAGAAGGCAGGTACGGGATACTGAGTTGGATGATCAGCCATGATCATATTGAATGGCGGTGCAGGCTCGAAGGGCCGAATGGCCTACTCCTGCACCTATTTTTCTATGTTTCTATGTTTCTATGAAAGGGAAATGAGGAATAGAGATGATGGAGAGAGATATAGAACAAATGAATGAATGAATGACATGCAAAACGTAACAGTGGGCAAGGAAAGGGGCCATTGTTGGCCATGGGCTTGGTGTTATTGAGTTATACAGCCAATGAAACTCACCAGGACGACAGTGAAACTAGGACAATGATTAGGGTGGTGGAGGGATGGAGAGGGAGAAGGGGATGAAGTTAGAGTAGTCAATATTCATGCCACTGGGTTGTGAGCAGGCCAAGCGAAATCTGAGATGCTGTTCGTCCATTTTGCATTTGGTCTCACCCTGACTGTGGTGGAGGCCCAGGACAGAATGGTCAGTGTGGGAATGGGTAAGGGAGTTAAAGTGTTTGGCAACCGGGAGAGGCGGACTGAGCGAACCTGTTCAGCAAAACGATCGCCCAGTCTACGTTTGGCCTCGCCGATGGATAAGAGTCCACATCTTACCTTGCCGGAGATGCGATTGTTTTCCGGACCAGATCTCCGGTCGCTCTGCGGCCTAACATCGTAGAGCTGGTGGCCTCGCTCGGGACCGACTTTGAGCCCCGCCGCGGGGATGTGGACTTTCCATCGGAGCCGATCCCTTGCCTGGGATCGACGCCCCAACCACAGCCTGCGGACTATAACATCAAGGAGCCCGCAGTCTCGGGTAGAGACCGTAGATGTCGGGAGCTCCAATGACGCAGAAGGGTCGACTAGCCCCGACCCGGGGTCCGATCGCTCGGCTACGGGAGTCAAGATCATCCTGTAAACGGAAGGCTCGAGGCTCCCGACCGCGGGAGAATAAAGAAGGGAAGGGATTGAACTTTTTTCCGCCTTCCATCACAGTGAGGAATGTGGAGGGGTGCCTGTGGTGGATGTTTATGTTAAAATGGGTTTTGTGTGTTCTGTTGCTTTTTATTGGTACGACTGTATGGTAAATCAAATTCCTCGTACGTTGCAAAACATACTTGGCTAATAAACTATGAATATGATTATGATTATGATCTTGAACAATGGTAAAACTGGTGAAACATTTTGTAGAATAAAGGACTGGCAGCAGTTGGTTAGTTTGAACTAGATTACAGATTTCTTCACCAAGGCCACTACAGGTTAAACATTTTCTAGAGACAAGGAACTGGAAATACTGGTTCGCAAAAGAGGACACAAAGTGCTAGAGTAAAGGGCCTGTCCCACCAGCATGCAACTCCATGCGATGAGCGCGACCTAACGTGGTTGCTTGAGCCGTCCGGCGTTGCGGGGCCGGTCCCACTTCGATCGCCGGAGCCGTGCGGAATTGTGTGGAGTTCGTCCCGACATCGCGCGGGGCTCCGAAAAACTGACTATGTTCAAAAATTCCGCGCGGCAACGGCTTGTCGGCTCGCAGTCGCCTCGACGCATTACACACCGCCTCGACATCGTGCCTCCGTGACCCTCTCTGTAGGTGCCTCCATGACCCTCTGTGTGTGTGGCTCCGTGGCCCTCTGTGTGTGTGTGCCTCTGTGCCCCTCTCCGTGTGCCCCCCTCTGTCCTGGCGAAGTTACCTTAAGACTTCGCTCCAAGTTCGCCTCACTTTGCGCCGCGTTGCGTCACTCACCCGACCTCCGCGCGGCCCTCGCTGCCCGTTTGGTCGCGCTTGCCGCATCCAGGCGCATGCTGGTGGGAACGGCCCTGTACGGGGATCACCTGACCTCCGCGCGGCCCCCGCTTCTAGTTTGCTCGCGCTCATCGCATGGAGTCAGATGCCGGTAGGATGGGCCCTTTACTCAGCGGGCCAGGCAGCATCTCTGGGGAACATGGTTAGTTGATATTTCAAGTGGGGATCCTTCTTCAGTGTCTGGGGTCTGACTGGCAGAGATTGCTGTTGAGAAGGGACACATAACATGGAGCAGAGGGTGCGTTTCATAGAATTAATGTTTTGTTCAGTTTAGTTCAAAGATACAGCATGGAAATAGGCCCTCCGGCCTTCCGAGTCCATGCTGATCATTCATTACCCATTCACACTAGTTCAATGTTATCCCACTCTCTCATCCCTACACATTAGGGACAATTGGCCAATTAACCCACAAACCTGCATGTCTTTGGGATGTGGGGGGGAAACTGAAGCACCCGTTTAAATTCCACGTGGTCACGGGGATAACATGCAAACACCAACACAGACAGCACCTGAGGTCAGGATCGAACCTGGGACTCTGGCTCTGTGAGGCAGCAGCTCCACCAGAATGAAGGTTTTGATCTTTGCATTAAACTTTCTGCAGCATTGTATTGGTTTTCTGCCATCCCTTGTCACTGGTACTTCCTGATGAAGCTGGAGGAAGCCCTTGGCTCCTCATGTTCGGCTTACTGTCCAAGTTATCCAGAGCCACATCAGAAAATCGGCATTGTCTGCTCTCCTGCAGTCTGCCGTGGCTTGTAGCAGCCTTCCCCAATAACCGACGCCAGCAGTTTAAGGAAATGAACATTCCTTTAATAGATGCAGTTATGACTTCAAACCGTGATGAGTGACTCCATCTGAAACTGCATTCAGTGCATTTGCACTAATGTAATCAATGGGCTTTGTTAATGGTCCTGAGGTTAGACGATGAATCTCACGTGATTCCCAGACTGGGTCAACGTCCGTGGGTTATCTGAACTTTATGAGTCTAATGTGGAATAAAGGGCCGAGAAGGCCTGTTCCGTGCTGTAATTGTTATATGGTTATATGGTTATATGGTTAATGTGATTTAGTTTGTTCCCCACCAGGTTTAACATCATTTGTTTTGCTTCTGAGAAAATGCCAAGACATCAGGCAGAATCTGAACTCTTTCCATAGAACCACTTTGGTTCCGTAATGTATCTGTGGGTGTCTCCAACTGATTCATACAGCAAATACTGCAGCAGGACTTCACAGATGCTGGACGACTTATCTCTGCTCATGTTCATCTCTGAAAACCACTTGTTTTTCAACAATCTTCAAAGACAATTACTATTTCCAAGAATGCCTGAAAGATATTTGAAAGATATAATCTTTTTTATTGGTATTTCAACATCTAGGTTTGGACTGAAATCTGCCTAGATTTAGGTTTGGCTTCCTTCCAGCCTGCGCTTCATCTTTTTATTAGTTAAATGTTTCTTATCTTGCGTCAGATGCTATTGACATTCTACCAAACAACAGAAAGCCTTGAGAGCCCACACGGTGCTGGAGAAACTCAGTGGGCCAGGCAGCATCCCTGGAAAGCATAGATAGGTGATGTTTCAAGTGGGGATAGGCACAAAATGATGGAGTAAAGGGCCAGTTCCACTTGGGCGTCATTTGCACGTCACGCAGATGGCACGCAAAGATTTTGTACATCCAAAAATCCTGGGGCGGCGCGCGCAACCGCGCGCAACCGCGCGATACTGCCTATGTCACCACACAACATGCACATGTAATGCACACCATGCGCGGATCACGTGCGCGGCACAACACGCGTGTCATGCATCGTGACGCGTAAATTACGCGCAAATGACGCCCAAGTGGGGCAGGCCCTTAACTCAGCGGGACAGGCAGTATCTCTGGATAGAAGGAATGGGTTTTGAGTTGAGGCCCTTCTTCAGACTGAGAGTCAGGGGAGAGTGAGACACATGAGATGGTTCTGAAGAAGGGTCCCGACCAGTGTCAGCCATGATCACATTGAATGGCGGTGCTGGCTCGAAGGGCAAAATGGCCTACTCCTGCACCTATTGTCTATTGTCTATTGTGTTGTCGCCTATCCATGCCCCCAGAGATGCTGCCTGACCCGCCGAGTTACTCCAGCACTCTGTGTCTTCATTTGTAAACTTGCACGTCTAGGGGGTGTGAGAGATGGTGGGAGAAATAGGAGGCACCAGGGTGGAGGTGGGGAGAGATGATAAAGTAAGACAGGGTGGGGGGCATTATTAATTAAGGTGAGATAATTCCACTGTGGTGTAAATTACTCAAGCGGAATATGATGTGCTGTTCCTCCAATTTCTGCGTGGCCTCACTCTGGCAATGGACGAGGCCCAGCGCAGCAATGTTGGATGGGGATGGGGGATGGGAAGGGGAGGGTTAAATGGTTAGCAACTGGGAGATCTGTGAAATATGTGAAAGTCATTAGTACAGTAGGCTGTGGAGGCCAAGTCAATAGATATTTTATTCTTAAGGCAGAGGTAAATAGATACTTGATTAGTGCGGGTGTCAGAGGTTATGGGGAGAAGGCAGGAGAATGGGGTTGAGGGAAAGATAGACAATAGACAGGGTTAGGCCATTCAGTCCTTCGAGCCAGCACCGCCATTCAATGTGATCATTCATGGCTGATCATCCACAATCAGTACCCCGTTCCTGCCTTCTCCCCATATCCCCTGACTCCGCTATATTTAAGAGCCCTATCTAGCTCTCTCTTGAAAGCATCCAGAGAACCTGCCTCCACCGCCCTCTGAGGCAGAGAATTCCACACTCACAACTCTGTGTAAAAAAGTGTTTCCTCATCTCCGTTCTAAATGGCTTACTCCTTATTATTAAACTGTGGCTCCTGGTTCTGGACTCCCCCAACATCAGGAACATGTTTCCTGCCTCTAGCCTGTCTAAACCCTTAATAACCTTATATGTTTCAATAAGATCCCCGCTCATCCTTCTAAACTCCAGAGTGTACAAGCCCAGCCGCTCCATTCTCTCAGCATATGACAGTCCCGCCATCCCAGGAATTAACCTTGTGAACCTACGCTGCAAGAACGTCCTTCCTCAAATTTGGAGACCAAAACTGCACACAATACTCCAGATGTGGTCTCACTAGGGCCCTGTACAACTGCAGAAGGACCTCTTTGCTCCTATACTCAACTCCTCTTGTCATGAAGGCCAACATGCCATTCGCTTTCTTCACTTCCTGCTGTACCTGCATGCTTACTTTCATTGACTGATGAACAAGGACCCCCAGATCCCGTTGTACTTCCCCTTTTCCCAACTTGACGCCATTTAGATAGTAATCTGCCTTCCTGTTTTTGCTACCAAAGTGGATAACCTCACATTTATCCGCATTAAACTGCATCTGCCATGCGTCTGCCCACTCACCCAACCTGTCCAAGTCACCCTGCATTCTCATAGCATCCTCCTCACAGTTCGCACTGCCACCCAGCTTTGTGTCATCTACAAATTTGCTAATGTTACTTTGAATCCCATCATCTAAATCATTAATGTATATTGTAAATAGCTGCGGTCCCAGCACCGAGCATTGCGGTACCCCGCTAGTCACTGCCTGCCATTCTGAAAGGGACCTGTTAATCCCTACTCTTTGTTTCCTGTCTGTCAACCAATTTTCTATCCATGTCAGCACCCTACCCCCAATACCATGTGCTCTAATTTTGCCCACTAATCTCCTGTGTGGGACCTTATCAAATGGTTTCTGAAAGTCCAGGTACACTACATTCATTGGCTCTCCCTTGTCCATTTTCCTAGTTACATCCTCAAAGATTTCCAGAAGATTAGTCAAGCATGATTTCCCCTTCATAAATCCCTGCTGACTCGGACAGATCCTGTTACTGCTATCCAAATGTGTTGCTATTTCATCTTTTATGATTGACTCCAGCATCTTCCCCACCACCGATGTCAGGCTAACTGGTCTATAATTCCCTGTTTTCTCCCGCCTTTCTTAAAAAGTGGGATAACATTAGCTTCCCTACAATCTATAGGAACTGATCCTGAATCTATAGAACATGGGAAATTTTGGAACCGTGTTTAAATGGTGAAGTTGACGATGAGCCGAATGGCCTAATTCTGCTCCTATCACTTATGACTTTATGAAGATTCAGCAGGTCTTGGCAAAGATAACGCAGTGTTCATCAAAATGGTCACAGAGTATGCTCTTGGTCTCGCCGATGTACAGGAGGCCACATCGGGAACAGCGAATGCAGTAGATGAACTTAAGGGCCTGTCCTACCAGCATGCAACTCTATGCGATGAGCGCGACCTAACGTGGTCGCTTGAGCCGTCCGGTGTCGCGGGGCCAGTCCCACTTCGATCGCCGGAGCCGTGCGGAATTGTGCGGAGTTCGTCCCGACATCGCACGGGGCTCCGAAAAACTGACTATGTTCAAAAATTCCGCGCGGCAACGGCTTGTCGGCTCGCAGTCGCCTCGACGCATGACACACCGCCTTGACGTCGTGCCTCCGTGACCCTCTCTGTAGGTGCCTCCGTGCCCCTCTCTGTGTGTGGCTTTGTGGCCCACTGTTTGTGTGCCCCTGTGCCCCTCTCTGTGTGACCCTCTCTGTCCTGGCGAACTTACCTTAAGACTTCGCTCCAAGTTCGCCTCACTTTGCGCCGCGTTGTGCCACTCACCCAACCTCCGCGCGGCCCTCGCTGCCGGTTTGGCTGTGCTTGCTGCATGCAGGCGCATGCTGGGGGGAACGGCCCTGTACAGGGGATCACCCGACCTCCACGCGGCCCCCGCTTCTAGTTTGATCGCGCTCATCGCATGGAGTCGGATGCTGGTAGGACAGGCCCTTTAGAGGAGGTGCACCTGAACCTCTGTCTCACCTGGAATGACTGCCAAGGTCCCTGAATACCAATGAGAGAGAAGGTGTGGGGGCAGGTGTTACATGCCCTCACCTGTGTTGCAGGTGAGCTGTTTACTGGAGACTTCACTAACGCACAACCACCTTGCAAACTCAGTCCAACACCTGAATCACATTGAAACATTAAGGACCACCGGCAACTGTCATGGTCGTAGCAGGTCGCTGAAATACTGGCGACTAGCCCAGGCCTGTCCCACTTGGGCGATTTTCCTAGGCGACTGGCGATGACTACAACACTGAAGTCAGCACCGGCAACAAGGTACATCACCTGGCGACGACCTATGACAAGCTACGACAAGCCCACGGTCCCCGACTGTCGCTGGAACATTTCAAAATCCAGCGGCGACCAGAAAAACGCTGCGACTCTTTGGGTGACTGAGGAGACGACTCACGACCATACAGACGCCCACATTTGGTGAGATAAAGGCCACCTCACCCGGCCTAGGCACTACATTCTCAGGGGGTATCCGGGGGGGATTTCAAGTGCGCTCTTCTCATTTTGTCCAGAGTAAAGGAGTTGGCGGACCACCAGTTGCCGGAAAATCAGTGGTGGACCTGTACAAGTTGTTGCTCTGAAGGCACGTAACCTCTTTAAATCTTCTGAGTCATGCAATCTTCAACAGGAAGACTTCAATGCCCTTTTAAGGCACAGTTTGCACATTCTATCATGTGTTGTTCCTTCATGATAGCTTGCTGCTAATTAGAACCTGATTCATATATATAAAATTAGCAGGTGCTGGGTAGCATAGCTAGTAAGCAAATTCTAAAAGTAGAGTTCTCAGATTATTGGAAGGGATGTGAGGAAGAATCTTTTCACGCAGAGATGATTGGAATCTGCATCACATTGTCCAACAGTTTGTTGGAGGCTTTCAGAACATTTGCAAAGTATTGAGATGAAGGCATGAATGGACAAGCCATAGAAGGCAATTACCAAGGATGTAGGATTGGTACAGATGGATATTTGAAGGTCAGTATTGGAGTAGGATGCCTAAATAACTGTTCCTGGGCTCCTGAGTTTTGAGTTAATCAGAAGCAAATTGTATAAATTTGAAGGCCAGCAGCATATTCAAGGACCAGTCTCACCCTGGCCACTCCCTCTTCTTCCCTCTTCCATCAGGCAAGTGTGAAAACGCACTCCTCCAGATTCAGGGACAGTTTCTTCCCGGCTGTTATCAGGCAAGTGAACCATCCTATCACAACTAAAGAGCGGTCCTGACCTCCCATCTACCTCATTGGAGACCCTCGGACTATCATTAATTGTACTGGATGTTATCTTGCGCTAAATATTGTTCCCTTATCTTGTATCTGTACACTGTGGATGCGCGATTGTAATCATGTATTGTCCGCTGACTGGTTAGCACGCAACAAAAGGTCTTTATTCTTTGGAGCACAGAAGGTTAAGGGGGGACTTTTGTTAAATATTTTTTTATTAGAAGTATAAATACATATTAAAACAACATTCTTAGGAAAGTGATGGAATGTATGAATAAAATTTTCATTACCAACATTTCAGTATTTGTTTAAAGGTTACCATCATTTCATGTTTCTACTTCTAAACATTTTATTATAATTTTTTTTAGTGAAAAGTAGGAAAATGTGAAAAATAATAAAATAACAGTGGTGTATTATATAAACAATATTTATGAAGTAATATATCCGTGATCAATGATATATTATTCTTCGTCCATTCCTTCGTTCAGGTCTCGGTCAGGCCCTCGAACCGAGTCACATTGAGCCCTTAAGATATTCAAGGAATGGAGACCAAATCCCATTAAATTGGTCTAACTTGCCAGGTTAAGGGGGGACTTGATTGAGGTCTTTAAAATGATGAAAGGGATAGACAGAGTTGACGTGGATAAGCTTTTCCCATTGAGGGTAGGGAAGATTCAAACAAGAGGGCATGACATGAGAATTAAGGGACAGAAGTTTAGGGGTAACATGAGGGGGAACTTCTTTACTCAGAGAGTGGTGGCTGTGTGGAATGAGCCTCCAGCAGAAGTGGTGGAGGCAGGATCGATTTTAACATTTAAAAGTAAAGCGGATAGGTATATGGACAGGAAGGGAATGGAGGGGTATGGTCTGAGTGCAGGTAGATGGGACTAGGGGAAAATAAATGGTCGGCACGGACTGGAAGGGCCGAGAAGGCCTGTTTCCGTGCTGTAATTGTTATATGGTTATATGGTTATACAGTATATTACGTGCAGTGAACTATGTTTTAATATTTTGTTGTGCTGCTGCAAGTAAGAATTTCATTGTTCTATCTGGGACAACATTCTTGACTTGATTCTCTTGGTTCTCTGACTAACACAAAGTGATGTTAACATTGAGAAATAATGGCCAGGAGTTCAGTAGGACCAAGCACGCCCCTGGCCAGAAGGAAAGCACGGTGGCATTGGGTATGGGTGGTACACGTTGGATGGACTGCTGTTGGATGTTGTTCCTTCACAACAGCATCACATGAACATAGAAACACAGAAATTCGGTGCAGGAGTAGGCCATTCGGCCCTTCGAGCCTGCACCGCCATTCAATATGATCATGGCTGATCATCCAACTCAGTATCCCGTACCTGCCTTCTCTCCATACCCTTTGATCCCCTTAGCCACAAGGGCCACATCTAACTCCCTCTTAAATATAGCCAGTGAACTGGCCTCAACTACCCTCTGTGGCAGAGAGTTCCAGAGACCCACCACTCTCTGTGTGAAAAAAGTCTTTCTCATCTCGGTCTTAAAGGATTTCCCCCTTATTCTTAAGCTGTGACCCTTGTCCTGGACTTCCCCAACATCAGGAACCTGTATCTAGCCTGTCCAACCCTTAAGTATTTTGTAAGTTTCTATAAGATTCTCTCTCAATCTCCTAAATTCTATAGAGTATAAACCGAGTCTATCCAGTCTTTCTTCATAAGACGGTCCTGACATCCCAGGAATCAGTCTGGTGAACCTTCTCTGCACTCGCTCTATGGCAATAATGTCCTTCCTCAGGGGGTTACACAAAAAGCTGGAGAAACTCAGTGGGTGCAGCAGCATCTAAGGAGCGAAGGAGATAGGCGACGTTTCGGGTCGAGACCCTTCTTCAGATTTGGAGACCAAAACTGTACGCAATACTCCAGGTGTGTTCTCACCAAGACCCTGTACAACTGAAGTAGAACCTCCCTGCTCTTATACTCAAATCCTTTTGCTATGAAAGCTAACATACCATTCGCTTTCTTCACTGCCTGCTGCACCTGCATGCCTACTTTCAATGACTGGTGTACCATGACACCCAGGTCTCGCTGCATCTCCCCTTTTCCTAATCGGCCACCATTTAGATAATAGTCTGCTTTCCTGTTTTTGCCACCAAAGTGGATAACCTCACATTTATCCACATTATACTGCATCTGCCAAACATTTGCCCACTCACCCAGCCTATTGAAGTCACCTTGCAGTCTCCTAGCATCCTCCTCACAGCTAACTCTGTCCCTCAGCTTAGTGTCATCCGCAAACTTGGAGATATTGCCTTCAATTCCCTAATCCAGATCATTAATGTATATTGTAAATAGCTGGGGTCCCAGGTCTGAGCCTTGCGGTACCCCACTAGTCACTGCCAGCCATTGTGAAAAGGACCTGTTTACTCCTACTCTTTGCTTCCTGTTTGCCAGCCAGTTCTCTATCCACATCAGTACTGAACCCCCAATGCCGCATGCTTTAATTGTTTCAGGACTCCCGTGGATGTTTCATAGAGTGGGATAGGGTTTGAACAAAGCGTGCCAGGATAACAAGGGGCAGGGTATAATTCCTGCTCTGCCATCATCCTTTGTAATATGTCCTGCTTTTCTAAAGCCTTGCATGACATTAAAGATTTTGGACACCAAAGGCAGGATGATACCTCTGCTATTCTAGTTGAGCAGAGGTGCCTGGAATAGGTAGTGTTGGAAATATGTAGTACATAATGGATCGGATGCAAAACCAGGATAACATAGAACTAGTGTATGGGTGATCGCTGGTCATTATGGAGTCGGAGGGCAGAAGAGATATTTACACTCTGTATCTCAAAACTGAGGGGTGGCACAGTGGTGGAGTTGCTGCCTTACACCCCCAGAGACCCGGTTCAATCTTGACAATGCGTGCTGTCTGTACAGAGTTTGCACGCTATCCCCTTGACCACGTGGGTTTTCTCTGGTTGCTCCGGTTTCCCCCCACATTCTAAAGAAATGCAGGTTTGTAGGTTAATTGGCTTCTGTAACTTGTCCCTAGTGTGTAGGGTAGAACTAGTGTACGGGTGAACACTGGCATGGGACCCGGAGCACCCGGAGGAAACCCACGCAGTCACAGGGAGAACGTGCAAAACTCCACACTGACAGCACCTGAGATCAGAATCAAACCCGGGTCTCTGGCTCCTGGCCACTGTGCTGCCCGGGAGATGTAGATGAAATTAGAGAAACATTATTATCAAGATATCTGGCGCTGAGCAAAATGCACTTGGTTGAATTATTAAATAATAATTTAAAATAATTCAACTGACTATCTAATGCTGTCAGACTATTGTAACTACAGACAATGGTGAGAATTGCTATATTGTTTTTGTGATAATTTGAGTGCCTAATAATTTATAATAAGCAGTTCTTGCTGTTGAAAGGGATTGTTTACGAATACTTTTCAGTCTCACAGATGATAGTAATGCAGCCCTGTGCCTTAGTCATATCAGAAATGAGATGTTTTAGCAGTAATGCTGAAAAAGAATATAGTCATCTTTTAAAATAATACCCTTGGCGATAGTGAATTAATTATTTATACAAAGGCTCAGATCTGTGGAGCGATCAGATACTAATTGTTATTAAATGATCCCGGAACCATAGTTAATTATAATATTTTATTATCATCACACATTGTTAGAAGCAGTTCACGGATTAAATTATCTGCTCAATCTGAAGCTTCACGGATAAAACACAATCTTGTTGTGTATTGTATCGAATCAAAATAATACAGGAACATATAAACCCCTCTCATGAATATATTGAAGAGTAACTCATTGAGAGAGGGCTGTTGGATTGCAGGCAGCATTCGCTCTTGGCACTCTTCTTATATACCAGCAGATCCCTCAGCCCGCCCACCAGTTATGTATTCTTTCAGTGGCTTCATTAAATACGTATGAATGCCAACTTAAATGACCATTAGCGCCAGGCATTCACGTGTAATATGGACAGGCCAATTGTCCCATTAAGTGTAGGCGCTCTCTGCTCCTTCTCTAACATTTTACATTTTATGATCAGCATTCAGGAGCACCTGTCCACGCGGTCACGGGGTGAACATGAAAACTCCGTACAGACAGCACCCAAGGTGAGGATTGAACACGGGTTCTTTACTCAGAGAGTGGTGGCTGTGTGGAATGATCTTCCAGCAGAAGTGGTGGAGGCAGGATCAATTTTAACATTTAAAAGTAAAGTGGATAGGTATATGGACGGGAAGGGAATGGAGGGGTATGGTCTGAGTGCAGGTAGATGGGACTAGGGGGAAATGAATGGTCGGCACGGACTGGAAGGGCCGAGAAGGCCTGTTTCTGTGCTGTAATTGTTATATGGTTATATAAAATTATAAAAGGATTGAACAAGATAGATGCAGGAAAAATGGTCCCAATTTTGGGGGAGTCCAGAACCAGGAGCCACAGTCTAAGAATAAAGGGGAGGCTATTTAAAACTGAAATGAGAAGCAACTTTTTCATCCATAGAGTTGTGAGTTCCCTGCCACACAAGGCAGTGGAGGCCAAATCACTGGATGGATTTAGGAGAGAGTTAGACAGAGCTCTAGGGGCTAGTGGAGTCAAGGGATATGGGGAGAAGGCAGGCAAGAGTTACCGATTGTGGATGATCAGCCATGATCACAATGGGCCAATGGCCTCAAAGGGCCAAATTGCTTCCTCCTGCACCTATTTTATGGAGGGGTATGGTCTGAGTGCAGGAGATGGGACTAGGGGAAAATAAATGGTCGGCACGGACTGGAAGGGCCGAGAGGGCCTGTTTCCGTGCTGTATTGTTATATGGTTATATGGTCTCTGGTGCTGTAAGGCAGCAACTCTAACGATGCCACCCTTGAACTTGAACAGTAAAAGGTCCTGGATCTGATGACTTTGGGGACAAGCTAGCAGTGGGTGACTCAGGGCAGGAGAGCTCTAGGTTCTTCTCTACCCTCGACAATGACGAGGAATTTATCAGGCATTTCATAAGTTTATGTGATAGGAGCAGAATTAGGCCATTCAGCCCAACAAGTCTACTCCTCCATTCAATTGTGGCTGATCTATCTCTCTCTCCTAACCCCATTCTCCTGCCTTCTCCCTATAGCCCCAGACACCCGTACTAATCAAGAATCAATCTACTGCCGTTTTCCTAGCTGTTGTGTAGTTAATAATGGGAAGTACAATATCATATTGTAATGGACGGCATGGTGGCACAGCGGTAGAATTGCTGCCTTACAGCGCTTGCAGCGTCAGATCTCGACTACGGGTGCTGTCTGTACGGAGTTTGTACGTTTTCCCCGTGACCTGGGTGAGTTTTTGCCGAGATCTTCGGTTTCCTCCCACACTCCAAAGATGTACAAGTATGTAAAAATGGTCCATCGTGTACGTGTAGGATAGTGTTAGTGTGCGGGGATCGCTGGTCGGCACGGACCTGGTGGGCCGAAGGGCCTGTTTCAGCGCTGGTTCCCTAAACTAAAGTATACTAAAGTAAAATGTTGTTTGAGTGTGGCGGGTCTTTATCTGGATGGATGTGTTCAACATTAGTCATAGCTCCTGGTAAAAACAAACCAGGCTGGAAAATCCAGCAAGCCAGGAATCTCTCTTACAACTGCTGGAGTTACACCTTGAAACTGGAGTTGAGCTGAATTGAGCAGTGTTCTGCTGTTGTTCAACTGAATTCCCCTTCTGCCGTGCTGGCAGTGGGCTGAATCAGCAAGGGCAGCTGCATCTGGAGCCCGGCCATTCTCAATGCCATGTAATACGGTCTGTAGCCGTATCACCAGCTCACCAGCTGGCAGCAACATGGCAGCACTTCTTTAGAATAGTCCGGGTGACAGTCAGTCACCCTGCGCTGCCCACAGGTTTTACGGTTTAATTTAGTGATACAGTGCGGAAACAGGCCCTTCGGCCCACCGAGTCCGCGCCGACCAGCGATCCCCGCACACTAACACGCTCCTCTACACACTGGGGACAATTTACTATTTCACCATCACCAATTGGCCTCCAAACCCGCACGTCTTTGGAGTGTGGGAGGAAACCGGAGCACCCGGAGAAAACCCACGCTGTCACAGGGAGAACGTGCAAACTCCGCACAGACAGCACCTGTTTCCTCCCACACTCCAAAGACGTGCGGGATTGTAGGTTAATTGGTTTCCATTAATTGTCGCCAGTGCGTGGGATAGTGTGTGTGGTGCTCGCTGGTCGGTGTGGACTCATTGGGACGAAGGACGAAGGACCTCGCTACTCTGCCAGTTTTCTGATTGCCCCACTGGTATCATAGAAGTCATCACTCCCCTCTTACCCGCACCGATCAGTGCCGACCCTCCCACCCTGACTGGTGGCATTGGGTGCCAGGTTTTGCACACCGCTTTCTCCCATCTTGACAGCCAGAAGGGGGACTACGTGAGGATGCTGTTCATAGACTTCAGTTCAGCCTTCAACACGATAGTCCCCACTAGACTGGCCGAGAAGCTGCTGGAATTAGGGCTCAACACACCCCTGTGTGCCTGGGTCCTGGACTTTCTCACCGCCAGGCCCCAGGTAGTCAAGATGGGAGGGAATACATCGAAGTCCCTCACCCTGAGCACAGGATCCCCCCAGGGTTGCGTCCTCAGCCCCCTACTGTACTCCCTGTACACACACGACTGTGTGGCTAGGTTCAGCTCCAACTCGATAATCAAATTTGCTGATGACACTGTGGTGGTGGGCCTGATCTCAGACAACGATGAGAAGGCTGACCGGGAGATGGTAGCTGATCTGGCACTCTGGTGTCAGGACAACAGCCTCCTCTTGAACATCAAAAAAACTAAGGGGCTGATCGTGGGCTTTAGGAGGGCACATCATCCGAGGACGTACACACCATTGAGGTTAAATGGGGATACTGTGGATAGGGTGAGCTGTTTTAAATACCTGGGAGTCCACATCTCTGAGGATATGACATGGACATCACACGCTGCAGCACTCGTGAGTAATGCAAGGCAGTGCCTTTACCACCTCAGGCAATTGAGGAAATTCAGAGTGTCTCCGAGGACCCTCCAGTGCTTCCACTCTGCGGCTGTGGAAAGCATCTTGTCCGGAAACAATCTGGTTTGGGAATTGCTCTGCCCAGGACAAGAAGGCTCTGCAGAGAGTAGTGCGTCCGGCCGAACGCACTATGGGGACTTCTCTCGCCCCTCTGCAGGAACTATACATCAGAAGGTGCAACTCCAGAGCCAATAAGATAATGGGAGACCCCTTCCACCCCTGCAACGGACTGTTCCAGCTCTTACGGTCAGGCAAACGCCTCCGTTGCCATGCTGTGAGAACGGAGAGGATGAGAAGGAGATTCTTCCCAGAGGCCATTCGGACTGTAAACTCCTATCTCACCAGGGACTAACATTACAACAGTTACTGTACCACAATACCACCCACAATATTTTATTATGGAAAAGAACATGTGATTCTGTTTGTACTTTGTTGTTTGTTTGTTTGTTGTTTGTTTGTCTTTTGCACAAAATCCGCAGGCACGGCCACTTTTCATTTCACTGCACATCCCGTATGTGTATGTGACGAATAGACTTGACTTGACCTGGCAATGATGGGGCACTCTCTTGTTGCAGTGTAACAATCCTAGCCCCTGACCCTTTCACCACCAGAGTTGGCGGGGACTGTGAGACAAGGGAAGGTACATTCGGCTTCCAGAGGCTCCGAGAAACAATGAGCAGTGGGCTGTGCCTATTGAGCATGTGTGCTGATAGCTACCCAACCATCACCAACCTTCAGTCTGGCCAGCACGTCCAAGCCCTCACATCCATGTTTTAAGCAGAACCCAAAGTGCTGGTGTGACCCAGTGGGTCAGGCAGCATCTTGGACGGAGTGAACGGACAATGTTTTGGGTTGGGACCCTTTGTCGCCCTCTCGCCCTCCACAGACGCTGCCTGATTCACTGAGTTCCTCCAGCACTTTGTGTTTTGCTCAAGATTCCAGCATCTGCAGTTTCTTCATAATTCATGCCATAGGAGCAGAATAAAGCCATTCAGTCCGTCAAGTCTACTCCGCCATTCAATCTTGGCCAATATAACCCTTGACACCTGTACTAATCAAGAATCTGTCAATCTCTGCCTTAAAAATCTCCATTGACTTGGCCTCCACAGCCTTCTGTGGCAAAGAATTCCACAGATTCACTACCCTTTGACTAAATACATTCCTCCTTATCTCCTTCCTAAAGATACATCATTTAATTCTGAGGCTATGCCCTCTAGTCCTAGACTGTCCCACTAGTGGAAATATCCTCTCCACATACACTCTATCCAGGCCTTTCACTATTCGGTAAATTTCAACGAGGCCCCCCCTCATCCTAAACTCCAGCGAGTACAGGCCCAGTGCCATCAAACATTCATCATATGTTAACCCAATTATTGCCAGAGGTAGACAAAAATGCTGGAGAAATTCAGCGGGATTTGACGTGGATAAGCTTTTCCCATTGAGGGTAGGGAAGATTCAAACAAGAGGGCACGACATGAGAATTAAGGGACAGAAGTTTAGGGGTAACATGAGGGGGAACTTCTTTACTCAGAGAGTGGTGGCTGTGTGGAATGAGCTTCTAGCAGAAGTGGTGGAGGCAGGATCATTTAAAAGTAAAGTGGATAGGTATATGGACGGGAAGGGAATGGAGGGGTATGGTCTGAGTGCAGGTAGATGGGACTAGGGGAAAATAAATGGTCGGCACGGACTGGAAGGGCCGAGAAGGCCTGTTTCTGTGCTGTAATTGTTATATGGTTATATGGTTATATACTCTCTAGAATTTAGGAGATTGAGAGGGGATCTTATAGAAACTTACAAAATTCTTAAGGGGTTGGACAGGCTTGATGCAGGAAGATTGTTCCCGATGTTGGGGAGGTCCAGGACAAGGGGTCACAGCTTAAGGATAAGGGGGAAATCCTTTAGGACCGAGATGAGAAGGACTTTTTTCACACAGAGAGTGGTGGATCTCTGGAATTCTCTGCCACAGAAGGTAGTTGAGGCCAGTTCATTGGCTATATTTAAGAGGTAGTTAGATGTGGCCCTTGTGGCTAAGGGGATCAGAGGGTATGGAGAGAAGGCAGGTACGGGATACTGAGTTGGATGATCAGCCATGATCATATTGAATGGCGGTGCAGGCTCGAAGGGCTGAATGGTCTGAGTGCAGGTAGATGGGACAAGGGGAAAATAAATGGTCGGCACGGACTGGAAGGGCCAAGAAGGCCTGTTTCCGTGCTGTAATGGTTATATGGGTGAGGCAGCATCTGTGGAGAGAAGGAATAGGCACCTCATATTTCGCTTGGGTAGTTTACACCCCAGCGGTGTGAACATTGACCTCCAATTTCAGGTAGTCCTTGTTTTCTCCCTCCTTACCCTCCACTTCCCAGCTCTCCCTCAGCCTACTGTCTCCGCCGCTTCCTGTCCTTTTCCCCTCCCACCCCCGACATCAGTCCGAAGAAGAGTCTCGACCCGAAACGTTGCCTATTCCTTCTCTCCAGAGATGCTACCTCACCCAATAAGATCTCCAGCATTTTTGTCTACCTTGGATTTTTCCAGCATCTGCAGTTCTTTCTTCACCGATTATTCCAAGGATCATTCTCTCATTTCTTGTGCTTACATCTGTGTTTTGGGTGCTCTACATTTTCCAGGCGTGCCACTGGCTGACTGCTCCGATGCAGAGCTTGCATAAGGAGTGCAATGTAAAAGCAAATTGTTCCCATGAGCAATAATTTCAAATTGCTTTCCTGCATCATGTATCATGCATCGGAGAAGGTGATTTACATCCCACTCATACCACTGCCTCGACATCGCTTACAACTTCACATAGTCCGAGTCATGGGTCATGGGGATTATATCTTGGCCTTCACAATTCAGTCGCACTAACATAAAGGGAACACATTCAGAACAGGTTTAAGAAGGAACTGCAGATGTTGGAAAGACAAAAATGCTGGAGAAACTCAGCGGGTGAGGCAGCATCTATGAAGTGAAGGAAATAGGCGACGTTTCGGGTCGAGACCCTTCTTCAGACATTCAGAACTGGCTTCAGTGCTCTGCTTCTATCAATTCAGATCAATAGAGCAAACATTTCAATAACATTAATGTAGAAGGGGATTTTAAATGGTTGGCAACCGGGATCTAGAAACACAGAAACATAGAAAAATAGGTGCAGGAGTAGGCCATTCGGCCCTTCGAGCCAGCACTGCCATTCAATGTGATCATGGCTAATCATCTACGAACATTACCCCATTCCTGCTTTTTCCCCATATCCCCTGATCCCTTTAGCCCCAAGAGCTAAATCGAACTCTCTCTTGAAAACATCCAGTGAGTTGACTTCTGTGGCAGAGAATTCCACAGATCCACAACCTTCTGGGTTAAAAGCAGTTTCCCCACCTCAGTCCTAAATGGCTTACCCTTTATTCTGTGATATCTCCCTACCCAGGTACATTCCCCTGCAACCACTGGAGATGTAACACTCCTTTACATCTCCCCCTTGTAAACTGTGACCCCTGGTTCTGGACTCCTCCAAAAGCCCCCGGTGGACCAAGAACAAGTGTTCGCCGAAATGGTCGCATATCTATGCATGATCTTCCCGATGTACAGGAGGCTACATCGGGAAGACCAAATGCAGTAGATGTAGGTATGTTACAAAACTTACCTTGAGCAGCGCTGCAGTTCTGCCGCTCCCCGTGTGCGCGACTTTGGCGCCTTTCAGAGGGGGGCGGGCTTAAAGTGCCGTTTTTCTGCAGGCAGGGAAAATCGATCCATGTCGGCCGATTTCGTTGCGGAAGAAAAATTGCTCCGACATTTCATTCATGAAGATATTTTTAAATTACGCTAGATTATTTATTAACTAGAGTAATTTAAAATTCACCTTCAAAAGCCGTGAGCACCGACAACGGGAAGGATTTTGCGTAGGGGAGAAAAAAAGGTACACAGTTTATTTTTATATTAAAAGTTGGTTTGTATGGAGGCTTTAATCATATTTTCATGTTGCGAAATGGGGTCCAAAAAAATGTATGAACCAACAGTATTTTTCCTCCCGACTTCACCGCAAACCACAACATTCCAATCCACCGCATTCCACTAAAACCCACTCGCTAGTTGATTTAAATGGCCATTAATTTACAGGCATTAAACACTAAATTCCTTCCATTTGGCCCAGAAATTCATGAAAATGAGATTTAAAAATTATGTTATATTGTGGATTATTGTGTGAATGTTATTTGGACACTTAGGCAATTTAAAAAAGTTTATCTTTTCTTAAGAAATGGATAGATGTTTAGATCTACTCATTGAATTTTGTAATTAGCTACAATTAGATAACTAACTAATTATATGCTTTAATTTCAGGTCATCCAAGTAAGATTGTTTCATATTTGTTCCAGAATGTTTCAATCTATAATAACTGAAAATTTCATTGAGTTCTCTTAATTTTTAAGAAAGTTATGGGCTTTTAACGGTTCTAGATCACAGCTTTTGAGTTAAGTCAATTGAAAGGCAATGGGGAACAAGATGCTAATTTCCGAGTATGAAAATGGTCATAACTTTCTTAATACTGAAGATATGAAAGTGAATTAGGTGTCAAATTAAACTTCTTTTTATGCTTTATCTGATGGGATAAATTGCAGACTTGATTTTTTTTAAATCTCAAAATTTTATAACATTGCTAGTAGATGAGCTTAGAGGAGGTACATGTAAACCTGTCTCACCATTACGCAGCCTGATACAGCTTCACACTATCTTTAAATTAATCGACGATATCACCAGTGGATGAATAACACCACCGATGAGCTGATTAGAATAGATCAGCCATGATTGAATGGCGGTGTAGACTTCCTGGGCCCAATGGCCTAATTCTGCTCCAATCACGTATGACTTTATGACCTTAGAACCTGTATTGATTGCTGGGGTCACTGGATGTGGGTGAAGGGGGAGATGTAGGGACGTGTTACAGGGGAACGTACCTGGGGAGGGGGAATATTTTGGGTGGGAAGGGACGAGTGCACCCCTGTTGCCCGTGACCTCGAGTCCCCTTGAGTGACCTCGATTGCCGGAGCCCTCACTGACATGTCATGCCTTTGACGTCCAAAATCTATAATGTCACACAAGGTTTAAAGATAGCAGGAAGTATTAAAAAAGAATGATGGGAGAGCAGGAGTGAACCAAGGGTGGTGGAGGGAACGGTGTCTGCGGAAGGCGGAACAGGAAGATACGATAGGTGGTGGAATCACGTTGAAGGGTCTCGACCGGAAACAGCACTCATTCCTTCTATCCAGAGATGCTGCCTGTCCCGCTGAGTTACTCCAGCATTTTGTGTGTCTATCTTTGAAGATAGCAGAAATGTTGAAGGATAGAAACATAGAAACATAGAAAAATAGGTGCAGGAGTAGGCCATTCGCCCCTTTGAGCCTGCACCGCCATTCAATGTGATCATGGCTGATCATCCAACTCAGTATCCCTCAGACTGGAAACTGGTGGGGCGAGAGGTGAGGACCGGGGCACTCCATTCTTCTTCTGTCTGTGGGAGGAGGGGAGAAGGACAGATCCGTGGAACACAGAGGAGACGTGGATGAGGGATCCATTCACAATAGCGGGGTGGAGTAACCTTGTCTACTGAAGAAAGAGGGCATCTCGGAAGTCACAGATTGGAAAGTCTCTTGTTGGGAGCAGACGCGGCAGAGATGGAGAAGTCGAGAGTGAGGAATGGTGACCTAGCAAGAGGCAGGTTGGGAGGAGGTGTGGGCCAGATAACTGTGGGAGTTGATGGTCAGTAGATGGGTCTGAGGAAGGGTTACGACCTGAAACATCACCTATTGCTTCTCTCCAGAGATGCTGCCTGACTCGCTGAGTTACTCCAGCACTTTGTGTCTATCTGTGGGAGTCGGTGGATTGAGAGTCAGATGTCTGGCCCCTGCGATGGAGACAGATCAAGGGGAGGAAGGTGTCGGAGATAGAACAAGTGAGGCCGTGAAGAGGAAGAAGAAGAAATAGAATCAAGGAATTTCAGATGCTGGTTTACAAAACAAAAAGACACAGAGCGCTGGAGTAACTCAACACGGCAGGCAGCATCCCTGGAGAACAGGGATAGGTGACATTTTGGATCCCAACTCAAAATGTCGATGATCCATGTTGTCCAAGTGAGTTAGTGAGTTAGATAATGAGATTCCGTACCTCGGGTTGCCAGGGAGCACTCTGGAGCCAATTCAATACTTTTCAACATTTAATCATATAACCATATAACAATTACAGCACGGAAACAGGCCCTCTCGGCCCTTCCAGTCCGTGCCGACCATTCATTTTCCCCTAGTCCCATCTTCCTGCACTCAGACCATACCCCTCCATTCCCTTCCCGTCCATATACCTATCCACTTTACTTTTAAATGTTAAAATCGATCCTGCCTCCACCACTTCTGCTGGAAGCTCATTCCACACAGCCACCACTCTCTTAGTAAAGAAGTTCCCCCTCATGTTACCCCTAAACTTCTGTCCCTTAATTCTCATGTCATGCCCTCTTGTTTAAATCTTCCCTACCCTCAATGGGAAAAGCTTATCCACGTCAACTCTGTCTATCTTTTTCATCATTTTAAAGACCTCAATCAAGTCCCCCCTTAACCTTCTGCACTCCAAAGAATAAAGACCTAACTTGTTCAACCTTTCTCTGTAACTTAGTTGCTGGAACCCAGGCAACATTCTAGTAAATCTCCTCTGTACTCTCTCTATTTTGTTGAAACTCAATTTCACCGTGTGAATTTCACTCAGACAGCGCCCCCCACCCCCCGCTTGTCCTGTCCCCCATCTGCATAATGGACTGTTGAAGGAAGCGATGTGTTTGTGTGACTTGACAGTCATCGGTAGTTGCCTGAAAAATTGGCCAAGTGGGACAGGCCCATAACTCAAGTAACCCTGGAATTCACTCTCTCCTTCCCTCCCCCACCCAGCTTTAAAGTCGTTTTGTTGAGCCTCAGTGTCTGTACTTGTTCTCACCTCGGCCACGGCCACGGCTTACAATGGCCTGTTTCCTTTATCATCGTTACTTTTTTGCATATATTTCATTCATTTGTTCTATATCTCTCCACATCACCGTCTATATCTCTCGTTTCCCACTCCCCTGACTCTCAGTATGAAGAAGGGTCTCGACCCGAAACGGCACCTGTTCCTTTTCTCCAGAGATGCTGCCTGACCCGCTGAGTTACTCCAGCTTTTTGTGTCTGTCTCCGGTAAATACTTTTGGAGTTAATCACTGCAATGCAAAGGAAATATACCGGAGCAACTGAGCACACATTGAGTGACTCAACTGCCCCACAAATAGCAGAGTGATAACAGGCAGATTATTTGCTTCAGTCATGTTGGTTGTAGGATAATTATAGATATTGAAGAAAGCTCAAATTGGAATGTCTCAGACTAGTTTAGAAATACAGAGTGGAAACAGGTCCTTTTGGCCCACCGGGTCCGCGCCGACCAGCGATCCCCGCACATTAACACTATCCTATACCCACTAGGGACAATTTTTACATTTATACAAAGCCAATTAACCTACAAACCTGTACGTCTTTGGAGTGTGGGAGGAAACCGAAGATCTCAGAGAAAACCCACGCAGGTCACGGGGAGAACGTACAAACTCCGTACAGACAGCACCCGTAGTCGGGCTTGAACCCGGGTCGCTAGGAGGTCCTAGTGGGTTGCCAGGAGGTCGAAGGTTCTCGTAGGTTGATTGTAGGTTGTCGCCGGTGCTGACCGGTGAATTTCATTGGCTCATTGGGAAAGAAAACATAAGCAGTAGTTTTCAGAACCAAGGATAATCAATTGGTAATGTTAATGTCTGCCGAGCTTCACGGACGTGTATCTCTGGCTTCTTAAAAGTTGTCTCCACTCCTTCTCCCCCCTTCTCCCCCCCCTCCCCCCTCTTTTAAAGGACTTACCGTATACTGTGCTTTTAGCAGTCTTAATTACAGCGCCAACCTTCCTGTTCATCGCTCTGTGTGTCTGTATCACCTTGGTTTTGCACCGTATGAACTTTAGACAGCGCTCCCCCCGCTTGCCCTGTCCCTCGCCTTTGCGATGTGTGTGTGTGTGTGTGTGTTCCACTCTGACAGTCGCCGTTCCAGTCGCCGGCAGTCCGCTGAAAAATCGCCAAAGTGGGACAGGCCCATGAGGCTACAAAGAGATGAGAAAGGGGAAGCAACGAATGCAGGTGGAATACAGTGAGGAGTCGTGCATTTTTGTAGCTAGGATAAAGGCATAGACTATTATGTAAATGGGGAGAGAGAATAGAAATCAGAGGTGCAAAGGGACTTGGGAGTGCTGGTGAAGGATTCCCAAAAAGTTAATTTGCGAGTCGAATTGGCGGTAAGGAATGCTAGCAATTGTTTCACTACAAAAACAGGGATGTAATGCTGAGGCTTTATTAGGCACTGGTCTAGATTCAAGATTCAAGATTCAAGAGAGTTTACATAGAAACATAGACATTAGGTGCAGGAGTAGGCCATTTGGCCCTTCGAGCCTGCACCGCCATTCAATATGATCATGGCTGATCATCCAACTCAGTATCCCGTGCCAGCCTTCTCTCAATACCAATGAATATATATATACACACATAAATAAGCTGATAAAGTGCAATGGGCTATTAATGATCAGAGTTTTGTTTGAGGGTACACAAAAGGCTGGAGAAACTCAGCGGGTGCAGCAGCGTCTAAGGAGCGAAGGAGATAGGCGCCGTTTCTTTGTTTGAGTTGAGTTTAATAGCCTGATGGATGTGGGGAAGTAGCTATTCCTGAACCTGGATGTTGCAGATTTCAGGCTCCTGTACCTTCTACCTGAAGGTAGCAGGGAGATGAGTGTGTGGCCAGGATGGTGTGCGTCCTTGATGATGCTGCCAGCCTTTTTGAGGCAGCGACTGCGATAAATCCCCTAGATGGAAGGAAGGTCAGAGCCGATGATGGACTGGGCAGTGTTTACTACTTTTTGTAGTCTCTTCCTCTCCAGGGCACTCAAGTTGCCGAACCAAGCCACGATGCAACCGGTCAGCAAGCTCTCTACTGTGCACCTGTAGAAGTTCGAGAGAGCCCTCCTTGACAGACCGACTCTCCGTAACCTTCTCAGGAAGTAGAGGTGCTGATGAGCAGTCTTTATAATTGCATCTGTGTTCTCGGATCTTCAGAGATGTGCACGCCCAGGAATTTGAAGCTCTTGACCCTCTCCACCGTCGACCAGTTGATATAAACGGGACTGTGGGTCCCCATCCTACCCCTTTCGGTCAGACTGCACTTGAAGAATTGTGAGCAACTTTGGGCACCATATCTGAGGCAGAATGTGCTGGCATTGGAGAGGGTCCAGAGGAGGTTTACGAGAATGATCCCGGGGATGAGTGGGTTAACATATGATGAGCGTGTGAAAGCTATGGGTCTGTACTCGTTCAAGTTTAGTTTTAGTTTAGATTAGTTTATTTACTGTCACGTGTACCGAGGTACAGTGAAGAGCTTTTGTTGCGTGCTAACCAGTCAGTGGAAAGACAATACATGATTACAATCGAGCTGTTCACAGATGCATTATAAAGGGAATAACGCGAATATCGTTTTGTGCAAGATAAAGCCAGTAGGGTTAGATCAAAGATCCGAAGGTCCGATGACGTAGATAGTTGTTAAGGACTGCTCTCTATTTGTGATAGGATGGTTCAACTGCCTGATAACAGCTGGGAAGAAACTGTCCCTGAGTCTGGAGGTGTTGTGTTTTCACTCTTCTGTACCTTTTGCCTGATGGGAGAGGGGAGAAGCGGGAGTGGCCAGTGGCCAGGACTGGTCCTTGATTTTGCTGCTGGCCTTGCCGAGGCAATGTGAGGTATTAATGGAGTCAAGGGAGGTTGGTTTGTGTGATGGTCTGGGCTGCGTCCACAATTCTTTGCAATTTCTTGCGGTCTTGGGTGGAGCTGTTCCCAAACCGAGCTGTGATGCATCTCGATAAAATACATTCTACAGCGCATCTGTAGAGGTTGGTGAGAGTTGTAGGAGACATGCAAGAATGGGGTTGAACGTGAAAGATAGATCACCCATGATTGAATGGCAGAGTGGACTTGTTGCGTGAATGGCTCAATTCTGCTACTAGAACTTATGAACTTATGAATAATATAGTTACTCTGGAGAAAAAGGAATGGTGACTTTTCGGGTCAGGACCATTCTTAAAGGTTCTGAACTGAAACATCACCTATCCATGTTCTCCAGAGATGCTGCCTGACCCACTGAGTTACTCCAGCACTCTGTGAAACGTCACCTATCCATGTTCTCCACAGATGCTGCCTGACCCGCTGAGTTACTCCAGCACTCTGTGAAACATCACCTATCCATGTTCTCCACAGATGCTGCCTGACCTGCTGAGTTACTCCAGCACTCTGTCTCTATGTTTGTATAAATCAGAATCTCATGTTCTGCTTGGGTAGCTTGCAACCCAACGGCATGAACATTGAATTTTCCAATTTCAGTTATACCTCCGTTATCTCTGTTATGACTCCTGAAGGCAGGTACTCAGCCGCGTAACATAATCAAGAGCCAGGTTCAAGTTTAAGAAAATAGTCTTTAACTTAGTTAAAAGAAGACAAAACCCCGAACCTGAGTCAAACAACACAGTCAGGGACAAGAATCAACTAACAAATCAAATATAACAGTGCTCCAGCCAGCTTCGCAATGGACCGTCGAACCGGAGTCTCTAGCCTGCCTAAATAGAGATAACCCTGAAACAAAATACACGAAAACCCTCAGGTCAGCCCTTATCCATCCCAATACAACAATAAATGACAAATATAGGTAACAATACACAAAGTGCTGTGCCATGCGGCCAGGCCTCCTGCAGCTCAGACCGGCAGCCTGTTCACTTGTCAGGGTCGGCGAAGAAGAGAGAGAATTCTGGGAACTCCTGATATTTAAGCTTACGATGAGTCACCGGTCCCCTGACGCAGCTTGGCCAATCAGGTACAGGAGCCCTTAACCCCTTGATTCCTGACTCCCAGCCACGGGGCCTGCACTCAGGAGAGAAACAGAAAAGGTAAGGACATAGCATTCACCGGGGGGGGGGGGGGGGGGGGAAGCACCTATCAATCTCCCTGTCTTTCCCCTACCCTGGTGTGCACACATTCATCCCACTATCTCCCACCAGCATCGTCCCCTGCCCTTTACCCCCCTTTGTACAATCATCTCTCTCCCTTGAGTCTCATATTAGTCTTTTGTCCCCTTTCTGTCCCCACTCCAGTTCCCTTTCACCCACATTGCATTCCGTTCCCTGTCTTCTTTCCTGACCTGACATTCTGTTGTTTTCTCTTCACCTCTTTGCCACTTACTCCAGCCATCAGCTGATCAAAGCCCCCCTCACCGGACTCTCTGCAGCCTCTTGAATTGCTGTGCGTTATAATTGCCATACAACCAGTCAGGATGCTTGCCGCACCACATCTGTGCACATTGGTTCAGTATTCCATGACACGTCAAATCTCTTTAAACTTCAAAGGAATTCGAGGATGCAAATCAAGAAAATATTACAAAGATGTACATGCCCCATTACCACATGTACATTCCAACATGTTTGCTGCTGATATCATATGTTCATAAGTGATGGGAGCAGAATTAGGCCATTCGGCCCATCAAGAGAGAGTGCAGAGGAATGTTGCCTCGGTTCCAGCAACTAAGTTACAGAGAAAGGTTGAACAAGTTAGGTCTTTATTCTTTGGAGCGCAGAAGGTTAAGGGGGGACTTGATTGAGGTCTTTAAAATGATGACAGTGATAGACAGAGTTGACGTGGATAAGCTTTTCCCATTGAGGGTAGGGAAGATTCAAACAAGAGGGCATGACATGAGAATTAAGGGACAGAAGTTTAGGGGTAACATGAGGGGGAACTTCTTTACTCGAAGAGTGGTGGCTGTGTGGAATGATCTTCCAGCAGAAGTGGTGGAGGCAGGATCGATTTTAACATTTAAAAGTAAAGTGGATAGGTATATGGACGGGAAGGGAATGGAGGGATATGGTCTGAGTGCAGGTAGATGGGACTAGGGGAAAATAAATGGTCGGCACAGACTGGAAGGGCCGAGAAGGCCTGTTTCTGTGCTGTAATTGTTATATGGTTATATGGTTTATATGGTTAAGTCTACTCAGCACCCGTACTAATACATAAGGGGGAAAAGGGCAACTAGAGAGAGAGTGGGACCTCTCAGGAATCAAAGTGGGTCGCCTCTGTGTGGAGCCACAGGAGATGGGCAAGGTTCTCAATGAATATTTTTCCTCCGTATTTACCGAGGAGAAAGACAGTAGGACGGAGGAAATTGGTGCGGTCATTGGAAGTGTCTTGAGAGCAGTCCTGGTTACCGTTGAAGAAGTACTGAAGGTTCTGTCGTGTTTGAAGTTAGACAGATCTCCCGGGCCGGATCAGTTACAGTGGCTTGCAAAAGTTTTCATACCCCTTGAACTTCTCCACATTTTGTCACGTTACAACCACAAACGTAAATGTATTTTATTGGGATTTTATGTGATAGACCAACACAAAGTGGTGCATAATTGTGAAGTGGAAGGAAAATGATACATGGTTTCCAAATGTTATTACAAATAAAAAACTGAAAAGTGTGGCGTGCAAAAGTGTTCAGCCCCCCTGAGTCAATACTTTGTAGAACCACCTTTCACTGTAATTACAGCTGCAAGTCATTTGGGGGTATATCTCTAGCAGCTTTGCACATCTAGAGACTGAAATTTTTGCCCATTCTTCTTTGCAAAAAATAGCTCAAGCTCAGTCAGATTGGATGGAGAGCATCTGTGAACAGCAATTTTCAAGTCTTGCCAGAGATTCTCAATTGGATTTAGGTCTGGACTTTGACTGGGCCATTCTAACACATGAATATGCTTTGATCTAAACCATTCCACTGTAGCTCTGGCTGTATGTTTAGGGTCGATGTCCTGCTGGAAGGTGAACCTCCGCCCCAGTCTCAGGTCTTTTGCAGACTCTAACAGGTTTTCTTCCAAGATTGCCCTGTATTTGGCTCCATCCATCTTCCCATCAACTCTGCCCAGCTTCCCTGTCCCTGCTGAAGAAAAGCATCCCCACAGCAGGATGCTGCAACCATCATGTTTCACAGTGGGGATGGTGTGTTCAGGGTGATGTGCACTGTTAGTTTTCCGCCACACATAGCGTTTTGCATTTAGGACAAAAACTTCAATTTTGGTCTCATCAGACCAGAGCACCTTCCTCCACATGTTTGCTGTGTCCCCCACATGGCTTGTGGCAAACTGCAAACGGGACTTCTTATGGCTTTGTTTCAACAATGGCTTTCTTCTTGCCACTCTTCCATAAAGGCCCGATTTGTGGAGTGCACGACTAATAGTTGTCCTGTGGACAGATTCTCCCACCTGAGCTGTGGATCTCTGCAGCACCTCCAGAGTTACCATGGGCCTCTTGGCTGCTTCTCTGATCAATGCTCTCCTTGCCCGGCCTGTCAGTTTAGGTGGACGGCCATGTCTTGGTAGGTTTGCAGTTGTGCCATACTCTTTCCATTTTCGGATGATGGATTGAACAGTGCTCCGTGAGATGTTCAAAGCTTGGGATATTTTTTTATAACCTAACCCTGCTTTAAACTTCTCCACAACGTTCTCCCTGACCTGTTGTGTTCCTTGGGCTTCGTGATGCTGTTTGTTCACTAATGTTCTCCAACAAACCACAGCCTTCACAGAACAGCTGTATTTATACTGAGATTAGATTAAACACAAGTGGACTCTATTTAATAATTAGGTGACTTCTGAAGGCAATTGGTTGCACTGGATTTTATTTAGGGGCATCAGAGTAAAGGGGGCTGAATACTTTTGCATGCCACACTTTTTAGTTTTTTATTTGTAAAAAAATTTGAAAACCATGTATCATTTTCCTTTCACTTCACAATTATGCGCCACTTTGTGTTGGTCTATCACATAAAATCCCAATAAAATACATTTACGTTTGTGGTTGTAATGTGACAAAATGTGGAAAAGTTCAAGGGGTATGAAAACTTTTGCAAGCCACTGTATATATCCGAGGATATTGCGGGAAACTAGAGAGGAATTGTGCGAGTCCTGGTTGAAATTTACGAGTCGTCATTAAATACAGGAGAGGTGCCGGAAGACTGGAGGGTGGCAAATGTTGTGCCCCAATTTAAGAATGTCTGCAGGGAAAATGCTGGGAACTATAGGCCGGTGAGCTTAACATCTGTAGTTGGTAAGTTACTGGAGAGTATTCTAAGGGATAGGTACTGTAATACAGGTATTGTGATGGGAAAGGGCTGATTAGGGACAGTCAGCATGGTTTTGTACGTGGAAGGTCATGTCTCACAAATCGGATTCATTTTTTTGAAGACGTGACCAAAAAGGTTGATGAGGGCAGAGTTGTAGATGTTATGTACATGGATTTCAGTAAGGCATTCAACAAGGTTCCGCATGGTAGGCTGCTCTGGAAGGTTAGATCCCATGGGATCCAAGGAGAGATAGCTGAATGGATAGAAAATTGGCTTCGTGGAAGGAAGCAGAGGGTGATGGTGGAAGGTTGCTTCTCAGACTGGAGGCCTGTAACTAGTGGTGTGCCTCAGGGTTTGGTGCTGGGCCCGTTACTGTTTGTCATCTACATCAATGATTTGGATGAGAACATACAGGGCAAGATAAGCAAGTTTGCTGATGATACAAAAATGAGTGGTTTTGCAGATAGTGCAGATGATTGTGAAAGATTGCAGCAGGATCTGGATCGATTGGCCAGGTGGGCGGAGGAATTTAATATAGAGAAGTGTGAGGTGTTGCATTTTGGGACGTGGAGCAAAGGCAGGACCTACACAGTGAATGGTCAGCCTCTGGGTAGTGTTGTAGAGCAGAGGGATCTAGGAGTACAGGTGCATGGTTCCTTGAAGGTCGAGTCACAGGTAGATAAGTTGGTCAAAAAGGCTTTTGGCACTTTGACCTTCATCAGTCACAGTATTGAGTATAGACGTTGGGAGGTCATGTTGCAGTTGTATAAGATGTTGGTGAGACCACATTTAGAATATTGTGTTCAGTTCAGGGCACCATGTTATAGGAAAAATATTGTCAAGCTTAAAAGGGTTCAGAGAAGATTTACGAGGATGTTGCCAGGACTAGAGGGTATGAGCTATAGGGAGAGGTTGAGTAGGCTAGGTCTCTATTCCATGGAGCGCAGGAGGATGTGGGGAGATCTTATAGGAGTGTACAAAATCATGAGAGGAATAGATTGCACTGAGTCTTTTACCCAGAGTAGAGGATTTGAGGAGCAGAGGACATCAAGGTGAAGGGGAAAAGATTTAATAGGAATCTGAGGGGTAATGTTTTTTTCACAAAGGGTGGCGGGTGTATGGAACAAGCTGCCGGAGGAGGTAGTTGAGGCTGGGACTATCCCATCGTTTAAGAAACAGTTACACAGGTACATGGATAGGACAGGTTTGGAGGGATATGGACCAAGCACAGGCAAGTGGGACTAGTGTAGCTGGGACATTGCTGGCTGGTGAAGCCAAGTTGGGCCGAAGGGCCTGTATCCACACTGTATCACATTATGACTCTAATCTGTTAATATCATATAACCATATAATATAACCATATAACAATTACAGCACGGAAACAGGCCTTCTCGGCCCTTCCAGTCCGTGCCGTCCATTCATTTTTCCCTAGTCCCATCTACCTGCACTCAGACCATACCCCTCCATTCCCTTCCCGTCCATATACTTATCCACTTTACTTTTAAATGTTAAAATCGATCCTGCCTCCACCACTTCTGCTGGAAGATCATTCCACACAGCCACCACTCTCTGAGTAAAGAAGTTCCCCCTCATGTTACCCTTAAACTTCTGTCCCTTAATTCTCATGTCATGCCCTCTTGTTTGAATCTTCTCTACCCTTAATGGGAAAAGCTTATCCACGTCAACTCTGTCTATCCCTTTCATCATTTTAAAGACCTCAATCAAGTCCCCCCTTAACCTTCTGAGCTCCAAAGAATAAAGGCCTAACTTGTTCAACCTTTCTCTGTAACGTCGTTGCTGGAACCCAGGCAACATTCTAGTAAATCTCCTCTGTACTCTCTCTATTTTGTTGACATCCTTCCTATAATTAGGCGACAAAAATTGTACACCATACTCCAGAATTGGTCTTACCAACGCCTTGTATAATTTTAACATTACTTCCCTACTCCTATATTCAATGCTTTGATTTATAAAGGCCAGCACACCAAAAGCTTTCTTTACCACCCTATCTACATGCAATTCCACCTTCAGGGAACTATGCACAGTTATTCCTAGATCCCTCTGTTCCACAGCATTCCTCAATTCCCTACCATTTACCATGTACGTCCTATTTTGATTTGCCCTGCCAAGATGTAGCACCTCGCACTTATCAGCATTAAACTCCACCTGCCATGTTTCAGCCCACTCTTCCAATTGGCCCAAATCTCTCTGTAGACTTTGAAAATCTACTTCATTATCCACAGCACCACCTATCTTAGTATCATCTGCATACTTACTTATCCAATTTCCCACCCCATCATCAAGATCATTGATGTACATGACAAACAACAGTGGACCCAACACAGATCCCTGAGGCACCCCACTGGTCACCGGCTTCCGACCTGACAAACAGCCATCCACCATTACTCTCTGGTATCTCCCATTCAGCCACTGTTGAATCCATCTTGCTACTCCGCCATTAACACCCAAAGATTGAACCTTCTTAACCAACCTTCCATGGGGAACCTTGTCAAAGGCCTTACTGAAATCCATATAGACAACATCCACTGCTTTACTCTCATCAATTTCCCTAGTAACCTCTTCAAAAAATTCAAGAAGGTTTGTCAAACATGACCTTCCAGGCACAAATCCATGTTGACTGTTCTTGATCAGACCCTGTTTATCCAGATGCTTATATATGTTATCTCTAAGTATCCTTTCCATTAATTTCCCCACCACTGACGTCAAACTAACAGGTCTATAATTGCTAGGTTTATTCTTTGAACCCTTTTTAAACAATGGAACAACATGCACAGTACGCCAATCCTCCGGCACTATTCCCGTTTCTAATGACATTTGAAATATTTCTGTCATAGCCCCTGCTATTTCTACACTAACCTCCCTCAATGTCCTAGGAAATATCCTGTCAGGACCTGGAGACTTATCCACTTTTATATTTTTCAAAAGTGTCAGTACTTCCTCCTCTTTGAATCTCATAGTTTCCATAGCTACTCTACTTTTTTCCCTTACCTCACAGAGTTCAATTTCCTTCTCCTAGGTGAATACCGAAGAAAATAAATTGTTCAATATCTCCCCCATCCCTTTTGGCTCTGAAGATAGCTGTCCATTCTGGCTCTCTAATGGTCCAATTTTATCCCTCGTTATCCTTTTGCTATTAATATAGCTGTAGAAACCCTTTGAATTTACTTTCACCTTTCTTGCCAAAGCAACCTCATATCTTCTTTTAGCTTTTCTTATTTCTTTCTTAAGATTCTTTTTACATTCTTTATACTCCTCTAGCACCTCATTTACTCCATGCCTCCTATAAATATTGTAGATATCTCTCTTTTTTCGAACCAAGTGTCCAATTTCCCTTGAAAACCATGGCTCTTTCCGATTTTTACCATTTCCTTTCAACCAAACATAGAAACATAGAAACATAGAAAATAGGTGCAGGAGTAGGCCATTCGGCCCTTCGAGCCTGCACCGCCATTCAATGTGATCATGGCTGATCATCCAACTCAGTATCCCGTACCTGCCTTCTCTCCATACCCCCTGATCCCTTTAGCCACAAGTGCCACATCTAACGCCCTCTTAAATATAGCCAATGAACTGGCCTCAACTACCTTCTGTGGCAGAGAATTCCAGAGACTCACCACTCTCTGTGTAAAGAATGTTTTCCTCAGGGACATAAAGATTCTGTACTCTTACAATTTCCCCTTTAAATGTCCTCCATTTCTCTTCTACATCCTTCCCATAAAACAAAATGTCCCAATTCACTCCTTTTAAATCATTACGCATTCCCTCAAAATTAGCCTTTCTCCAATCAAAAATCTCAACCCTTGGTCCAGTTCTGACTCTCTCCATAATATCCACCTTAAGAATATCCATAGACATGGCCTCCACAGCCATCTGTGGCAATGAATTCCACCCTCTGACTAAAGAAGTAAGATTACTTTAAAATGAAGAAGTTATTTGTTTAATTAGTGAATAGGAATGAAATGTTACACTCTTCTTCTTTTCAATTCCATTGATCACATGACTAGCCTTTGACATCCTATTCCTCATCCACATTTTTCCAAAGACCCTATTGCATCTGTTTGAGGCTGCCTTCCTTGAAGTGACAAGAGAACTTCCCACAGTTGGTGGAAAGTGGCAACTAACCTTTCGTGCTTTTTAAAATCGTAATTTGATCCAATTCCAGTGGGAAAAGGTGTAAGCAAGGTTTCTCCCTGCCTACCTAAAGATAGTCAAGGCCTCATTACCAGGTCAGTTATGAGAAAATTATGTTGAACTGAATTATGCAGGACAAAAAAAAGAGAAGAAAACTGATAATTATTGCAGCTTCACGGCCAAGATTTTTTAATCTTCTAAATTTACACGGGAGGAAGTATAATCAATTGCATTAGAGCTCTTGGGGTGGCACAGTGGTGCAGAGGCAGAGTTGCTGCCTTACAGCTCCAGAGACCTGGGTTCCACTCTGACTGTGGGTGCTGTCTGTACGGAGTATGTACGTTCTCCCTGTGACCAAGTGGGTTTTTCTCCGGGTGCTCTGGTTTCCACCCACACTCCAAAGACGTCTAGGTTTGGAGGTTAATTGGCTTTGGTTAAAACGTGTAAATTGTCCCTCCTGTGTGGAGTGATGGTAATGTACGGGATCGCAGGTTGGAGCGGACTTGGTGGGCCGAAGGGCCTGTTTCCGCTCCATATCTCTAAAGTTTAAAGTCTATTCAAAATGTTTTTCCAAACTAAAAAAAATACCATGAATAGTAGCAAAGTGTAATTCTGACTGAATAGAGGCATTTCCCAAAGTCAACTGCTGAGCTTGGCAGGACATTTGTGCTCAGTCCACATAGATATATAGATACATAGAAAATAGGTGCAGGGTTCAGCCCTTCGAGCCAGCACGGCCATTCAATGTGATCATGGCTGATCATCCACAATCAGTTCCCCGTTCCTGCCTTCTCCCCATATCTCTTGATTCTGCTAACCCTAAGAGCTCTATCTACAGTAACTCTTTTGAATGCATCCAGTGAGTCAGCCTCCACTGCCTTCTGAGGCGGAGAATTCTACAAATTCACAACTCTCTGGGTGAAAACGTTTTTCCTCGTCTCAGTTCTAAATGGTCTACCCCTTATTTATGTGTGAGGCTGAGCTCTCACCCTCACCCTCTTGATTCTTGATTCTTGGTTACTTGGTCCTCCAAAATATTCCAACTGGAATTGAAACTGGAGGTGGTGAAGGGAGGGGTTTAGCCAGAGAGGGTTATTGGGAAGAAAGTGCCACTTTAAATTTAGTTGCATCTGGCTGGGCAACTGTGGCTTGGTGGAGTGGATCAAGCAGTACAATCTTTATTTCGGCAGGCAGGTGTGGTAAAACTCTTAATAGGATGCGGATTACAGACTATACAGACTACTCATCCCCACACAAAGGGACAACGATTTCAGTACATGTATATATACCCCTCCACTCGACGATTCAGCAATACGTTATCTATAAAGCTTAGTACAGCCTCTTGCTTCTTAAGATTGACAGATCCATAAAATTGACAGCTTCAGAAGATTGACAGGTTCTTCTGACGGAGGAAGGGTTAGCCATATATGGTTATATGAGAAGGTTATATTTCTGCAGGACAAGCAATTTGTTTTTTTTTCTACTTATGGCGGACATCATAATCTTGTGGAACAAGTGTTAGTCTGAATACTCTCCTATGTTTATGTTATAGAGGAGACTTTCATGAAGTTGTGCTTGTTATCTCGCTTATGTTATTGGAAAGAGAACATCAACAGTCTGCTAGCTTTGTTAATGTGCTTTTTTGCTAACTTTGCAATTTAATAGAAGACGGTGAAAGCTTGTCTTCGTTTCCACAGAATCCGTCTTGTATCTTTAAATCATTATTAACTTCCACATTCCTTCCTCTTTATCAGTTTATGATAACATTCACAATCCCCGGTAGGTACATAATGGCCACAAGCAATTAACAATAAAAATTTAGAGCAATGATTACAAACGATGGAGCCATAGTGTAATATATTATTCCAAAGTCCATCAAGCCAACTGCATGGCCAGCATCTCCGATTTACTTCTTCATGCCCATACATGTCACTGTCAACCTTATGGATTTTCTCAATTTCTTGGGAAATTTGGGCAGCAAGGTCAATGATAAATGTAAAGCTTGCGTAATGTATTAAAAAGAGAGAGAATATGGTTATCAACATTATATTAAACAATTGGTATGTAAAAATGGATACCTAAGCAAAATATCCCCGGGGACCCCTTGTCTTACAGAGCGACTTTGTTTACAGAGAGAGGGGGGATAAGGAACAGATTTAGTGAGAGAAATAATAGGAAATAGTGTAGAATACCTCTCCCATGCTCTGGCCACCAGTCACTAACAGCAGGAGCTACGACACTCAGATCCTGAGAAGAGGAAGGGGTTCCAGTATGTCTACAGGGAAGGGCAACCCCAGAAGAAGGAAGATGAGGAAGAAGAAGGGAGAGGGCTTAAAGGGCCTGTCCTACCAGCATCCGACTCCATGCAGTGAGCGCGATCAAACTAGAAGCGGGGGCCGCGCGGAGGTCAGGTGATGCCCTGTACAGGGCCGTTCCCAACAGCATGCGCCTGCATGCGGCAAGCGCAACAAAACCGGCAGCGAGGGCCGCGCGGAGGTCCGGTGAGTGGCGCAACGCAGCGCAAAGTGAGGCGAACTTGGAGCGAAGTCTTAAAGGTAAGTTCGCCGGGACAGAGAGGGGCACACAGAGAGGGGCACAGAGACACACACACAGAGGGCCACGGAGCCACACACAGAGAGGGTCACGGAGGCACCTACAGAGAGGGTCACGGAGGCATGATGTCGGGGCGGTGTGTAATGCGTCGAGGCGACTGCGAGCCGACAAGCCGTTGCCGCACGGAATTTTTGGACATAGTCAGTTTTTCGTGAGCCCCGCACGATGTCGGGACGAACTCCGCACAATTCCGCACGGCTCCGGCGATCGAAGTGGGACCGGCCCCGTGACGCCAGATGGCTCAAGCGACCACGTTAGGTCGCGCTCATCGCATGGAGTTGCATGCTGGTGGGACAGGCCCTTAAGGCAGAAGAGGAAGAGCAGTGAGAGAGTTAAACCACACGGAGCACCAGGAAAGAGAAACAGCAGATGAATAAGAAGATTGAAAAGATAAGGCAGGATGTTGAGCTGGTGGCTTTCGAGGCACTGTACCTTAACTACCACGCAAGAATCAAGGCTGCTCACTTTTGCCCCAACAACTTTAACATTTTTCAGCCAACAGTCAGACTTGAAACAAAAGTGAAACAAAAGACTCTGACCTGTTGGAAAAACAGAGCTTGTCTCCCTGGCGGAGAGAGAGGGGAAAGTCTGAGTAATCGGGCAAGTGTGACGGGTGGCAAGACCCTATATCTCAGGGAATCAGACCAATTTCTGGGCTTGGTTAATTTCTACCAGCAGTGCATACATTGGTGTCTCCCCCAGGGCACAACAGTAATTCTCTCTAACACTCTCATTCCCAACAAGAAGAAGACTTTCTCAACTTAAAAACAGCGCTTGCTACTGCACCAGCTACTGCATGCCTTAACCCTCCCAGTCCAACTGGCCATTATTAATTGCAATGCCCATACAAGTGGCTACAATGAAGTCTCCTGCTGACATTATTGCCCACACAGCAGATTACGAATTCTACACATTGGTCCACAGAGAACCAGAGATTCTAGTAGACATAACGGCTCTTTCAGACATAGAATGAAAAGTTAATTATGCTGTGAGGATTCTTGAGAATTGTAAAGAAACAGCAACAATGTGCTTCAATTTGGTTTCTGTGTAAAATGTAAATCATGACAAATGCATTTGTGACAATTTAAATGAATTTTAGCAGGGATAATAAAGGGGGATGCAGGAGGAGCTGAGAAATGTTAATTATGCCTTCCTGCAACTTTCATATTAAATTTGTATTGATAAGGAGGGACGAGAATGTGGAATGTAACTTACACTTTGAAGCTTTTAATGAAATGACCTGTGTTCAAGAATGAGAGTCCAGTGTGTTTTGGATTGAGCCCGTTCTTCAGTATGTGTTGTATTTATGAATAAAGAATTAACATTTTTGGTGAATGTCTGGCTGACAAATAACATTTTCCTCTGATACAGCCTACATATATATGAATCTTGTCTACTGTCTTATTGTTTTCTTAAATTATATTTAATAAGTATATGGCTTCTATTTTATAATTCTCCAGAGCTAGCTTGGTCAAGGTTAGCAACACAATAGCACTGCTTTTGACTGATAATATCATATATTAAAATGTAAATTTCTCATTTTTGGGTGTTTCAAAGTTTAAAGGTTTTGCAAGATTTCCTTGAGGAGTACGTAACTGTGTTTTACTCTTGAGTGAGAATGTTATTGCTTTAACGTTTGAATATCTGAGATGTAGCATATTGCATGAGGTGGACATTTGTGAGTGAATGGCACAGAAAGAGGGTGTAGAGTGAATGAGTTTAAAGACTGTTGTTTGTGGAACCAGTTCTGGGTGAATGTTGACTTAATCATATAATTAAGATGAAATATGATGTCATTGAATGAGCTTGCTCATTTACGTGATAAATCTTTGTAGAATTTCATGTGTTACAAGGTCTCTTTAAGAAGTTGCAGCTGTATTGGCGTTGAGCCTGGGACAAAGTTATTTTCTTTTTCTTTGCTCTTTGAAAATGTATTGGCTATCTATGTGGAAATTAACAGTGTATTTTCTGTCTTCTCGACTTTTATTAAGCAGGGGATGTGGCTCAGCAAAGAGACTTCATTTTCTTCACCACATAACCTGGCATTGGGATTGGTGACTCTATAGTCACCAATTTTATCTGGGATTATAAGAACCACAGAATAAATAAAAAGCACTTATGTAAATTAAAAATAAATGGAGGTTTAACCCTGCCGAATTTTATGCTCTATTTTTGGGCAGTTAACATTAAAAATATGAATTTTTGGTTGGAAGAACTGGACCAACAACCAGATTGGTTAAAAATGGAAAAGGAAGACTGTTTACCTTTTGAAATTGGGTAAATCTTATTTGCTCTTACTAAATTAAGCAAAAAAACCTATAGTGAAAACCCCATAATATATAGTGGGATACGCATTTGGAAACAATTAAAAAAGACACTAAAATTGGATAATTGACCACTATCTCTTCCCATTGTAAACAACCCTACATTTAAACCCTCAATGGTGGATAAAGGTTTTTTACAATGGAAAAATCGCGGAATTACAAAGATGGGTCATCTCTATAGGAAAGGTACATTCCTCTCATTTCAGGAACTACAACAAATTTATGGGCTTCAAATGACTACTTTAGATACCTACAACTTAGAGACTATGCTAAATCAAATACACAGGACTATAGAAATAGAAAGACAGAAATTCTTGATGAATGTTTGAATAAACACCCTAACACAGAAAAATTGATATCTTATATTATTTAGGTCTTTATTCTTTGGAGCACAGAAGGTTAAGGGGGGCTTGATTGAGGTCTTTAAAATGATGAAAGGGATAGACAGAGTTGACGTGGATAAGCTTTTCCCATTGACGTGGATAAGCTTTTCCCATCCCGTAGGAAAGATTCAAACAAGAGGGCATGACATGAGAATTAAGGGACAGAAGTTTAGGGGTAACATGAGGGGGAACTTCTTTACTCAGAGAGTGGTGGCTGTGTGGAATGAGCTTCCTGCAGAAGTGGTGGAGGCAGGATCGATTTTAACATTTAAAAGTAAAGTGGATAGGTATATGGACGGGAAGGGAATGGAGCGGTATGGTCTGAGTGCAGGTAGATGGGACTAGGGGAAAATAAATGGTCGGCACGGACTGGAAGGGCCGAGAAGGCCTGTTTCCGTGCTGTAATTGTTATATGGTTGTATGGTTATATGGTTATATTTATAATATTCTATTAGATAATGATGCACCCATGATGGAAATATATAGGCAATCATGGGAAAATGAACTAGGCCAACCAATATGGCCAGAAATATGGGACGAAAGCTTACAACATATACATCACTGTTCGTTAAATGCTAGACACTCTTTAATACAATTTAAAGTATTACATAGATTGCACTATTCAAAAACAAAATTAAATAGAATTTTCCCAAGCATATCTCCTATTTGTGAAAAATGTCAGCATTCAGAGGCTAACTTAACGCACACATTTGTAAGTTGTATAAAAATTAATAATTTTTGGACGGAAATTTTAAAGATAATTTCGGAAGTTGTCAATACCCAATTGGACCCCGATTCAAAATTAATAATATTAGGAATACTACAACAAAATCAATTATTTACAACAAACTAAAGAAACTTTATCGATTATAGTTTAATAACTGGGAAAAAATTAATATTAAAATTTTGGAAAGGCCCTATAACCCCCACAATTAAAATGTGGACTATGGAAATGTCAGAGACCCTACATTTGGAAAGATTAAGATTTGTCTTAATGGACAAACAAGAACTATTTACTAGAATATGGTCTCCATTCATTGAATATTTGAAGGGGCAAACCGGTTCGGCACGAGAACCTGACTGAAACCCGAATCAAGGATTAGATGAAGAATTACATTTTATAATCCACGGACATATCTCCAATGATGTGTAATTAGCTGATTACTCCATTCTCTTTTAATTTTTTGGTTTATTTTCTTTCCCTCTCTATTATTTTGAGAACAGGCGGTGTGCGACCAACTCCTTGCCTCCGAGAGCAAGCAACCACCCTTTAAGGGCAACAACCTTTGTCCGAGAAGGACAGAAAATGCCTAAACATCCTTCCACCAGATCAGAAGAAGGAAACCTATGCAGGGCCCGTGACTGGAGGATGCTGGCAGACATCGGCCGACAACTAATCTTTCCACCTGAAATTGCTCTAACCAACCTCAGGCCAGACTTGGTGTTCTGGTCCCCTTCACAGAAGACTGCTTACATCATAGAGCTCACAGTTCCGTGGGAGAACTCTGTTGAGGAGGCCTATGAGCATAAGAAGCTGTGCTACGCAGAGCTTGCAGCAGAGGCAACGCAGCGTGGTTGGAACATCAAAGTCTATCCAGTTGAAGTGGGATGCAGAGGATTTGTTGCATCATCTACCATCAGACTGCTGAAGGAGCTTGGAATCCACGGTCAGGCTCTGCGGAAGACCATAAGATCACTCTCAGACGCGGCTGAAAGAAGCAGCCGTTGGATTTGGCTCAAGCGGAAAGACCCATGCTGGGCCCCAAGTACGTCATGGTGAATCTTTGGGACAGTTTGACACGGGACACGCGCTGAGGGCTGATCATCCTGCAGCGGGCCGCCCTTGTGGAGGGTGTATAGTGTTAAAAGGCCGAAACACCCAGTGATGCAAGGGTACACTATTGATGATGTGTCCTGTGCCCAACTGTCCTGAAGGTTACCCAGGCCAAGATATATGTATACGTATCCCCCCCGATGTTGAGCGTCTACCACTCTCAACAATCAATGAATGTTGTGAAATGCTCCCCACCTACCGGCACAAGGGACTTCTTAACACATTGTCCTATGTATTTGATTCTATCTATATAAAAATTAAAAAAATATATAGAAGTACAATTATTATACAATTGATAATACAAACAATATTAATAATGTATGACTACAACAAACAAAATGTTTTTAATTATGTATTTCTAATAAAAAATGTATTAAAAAAAAAAAATTGGTGACCTTGTCGGTATTTTAATTAAGATTTCTTCCTATTTCTTACCTTTTGAATTGAATTCAAGAGAGATCTGAATTACGCACTGGCCATGTGGAATTCAGATTGAGGTGTTGGATGAGAATTGGGAATAATTTTTAAATAGTTTTTTTCTTCATAGTGACCTATTTTAAAGGGTCTGCCTTGTAAGCAGTTTAAGTAAAGCCTTGATTGACTGAGACTGGAGAGAACCTTAGAGTGAATTAATTACATATGCACAGCAATTGACTAGACCAAACCACTGTGCCACAAGAACACAATACATCACCCATTCCTTCTCTCCAGAGATGCTGTCTGTCCCGCTGAGTTACTCCAGCATTTTGTGTCCCTTTTATCCTTTATTCCTGTTTGTTGGCCAATTTGCTGGCCTGTAAGATTTTGCATCTGTGATATCAACTCACTTTCTCTCCCTCCACAGGCGTTGCCTGACATGCTGGCCATTTTCTGCACTCTCATTTTGGTGTCACCAACAAGTCTGACACGTTCCACAGCTTTATTGCTTCCATCCTACTATTTTCGCCCCATTAGTCCATGAACCAGACGATCTCACCTGAGCAACCCCGACCTCACCTCATCAGTGATATTCCCTTTGTGGATTCCTCCCCCATTCCCTGTTTGCAACTTGGAATCACTTTGTTATCCCACTTTCCCACTTCTGTTGAAGGTGCTGCAATCGGAAATGTCATAGAGTCATAGATTGGTACAGCATGGAAACAGGCCCTTCGGCTGTTCTTGCCCACACTGGCCAACAATGTCCCAGCTACACTAATCCCACCTGCCTGCGTTTGGTCCATATCCCTCCAAATTTGTCCTATCCATGTATCTGTTTAACTGTTTCTTAAACGATGGGATAGTCCCAGCCTCAACTACCTCCTCTGGCAGCTCGTTCCATACACCTACCACCTTTTGTGTGAAACATTTTGGTGTCTCTTTCCACAGATGCCTCCTATTCCATTAAGTCTGTTGAGCATATTCTGTTTTTAATAACAAAAGTTGATCATTCCATCCATAAACCTTACTTTGCAATTCAATTAAATTGTGAAATGCCACCAGAGAACTTTTACTTCACAAAATCTAGCAATCTCTTAAAGATTTCAACGAGAGACTATGTAACAGAGAGAGAGAATTCCATTTTAGGTTGAAGATAGAGACAAATGCTGGAGTAACTCAGCGGGACAGGCAGCATCTCTGGAGGGAAGGAATGGGTGACGTTTCGGGTCGAGACCCTTCTTCAGACTATTATGTTGTGTCTTTTGTAAGACAAATGTATTTTTCCAGAGCTCAAAATGGAACACGTGGTGGATCAACTAAAGCATAACGTATGAAACCCGGAGATTGTAGATGCAGGTGCACAAAAAAGGCACAAAGTACTGGAGTAACTCCACAGGCAGGTAGCATCGCTGGAGAATGGGGATAGGTGCCTTTTTATGTCGAGACGCATCTTTAGGGTCTCAACCTGAAATGTTACTTGTCCATGTTCTCCAGAGATTATGCCTGACCCACTGAGTTACTCAGCACTTTGTGTCTGCTTTGGAAACAGATTTACTTAAAGAACTTACTGAAATTCCATTAAAAAACGTAATTGAATATTAAATTAAAAAATTGGTATCTACAGTATTTTTAATTGAATCTTTTTTGCCTTTTTTATGTTACTACCGGAAGGTGAGACTGAGACGGGGCAAGAACAACTACAGGGGGAAGCTGGAGCTGAAACTTCAGCAGAACAACATGAGGGATATGTGGAACGGTATCAAGAGCATTGGGCCTGTCCTACCAGCATCCGACTCCATGCGATGAGCGTGATCAAACTAAAAGCGGGGGCCGCGCGGAGGTCGGGTGATCCCTGTACAGGGCCGTTCCCACCAGCATGCGCCTGCATGCGGCAAGCGCGACCAAACCGGCAGCGAGGGCCGCGCGGAGGTCGGGTGAGTGGCGCAACGCGGCGCAAAGTGAGGCGAAATTGGGGTGAAGTCTAAGGTAAGTTCGCCAGGACAGAGAGGGGCACACAGAGAGGGGCACAGAGGCACACACACAGAGGGCCATGGAGCCACACACATAGAGGGTCACGGAGGCACGATGTCGAGACGGTGTGTAATGCGTCGAGGCGACTGCGAGCCGACAAGCCGTTGCCGCGCGGAATTTTTGAACATGGTCAGTTTTTCGGATGTCGGGACGAACTCCGCACAATTCCGCACGGCTCCGGCGATCGAAGTGGGACCGGCCCCGCGACGCCGGACGGCTCAAGCGACCACGTTAGGTTGCGCTCATCGCATGGAGTTGTATGCTGGTGGGACAGGCCCTTAAGGTGTAAACTATTGATGACTTGTTTGTTGAGGGATGAAGTTAATACCACAGACTAAAGCCGCTGTGTTACTGGGAACCTCTGCACGTTTTTAATCGGGCATAGTTCTTTGATGTTCTTTGGGTGTATGAGAAGTACACTTGCGTCGTTGGCACTGTTGAATACAAAATAAATGATAAATGTGCAGCTGTATCAGCAGAGCACCACCCACTAAACAAAGCAACACTCTGCTGCAGTGTACCTGCAGGGTTGGGCGATTGCAACCTTCACGTGGTCCGCCCTGTTTCGACGAAATCAATCAACCCGGCGTGCACAAACAAATAAAATCAAATAGAACAAGTTGTCCTACAACTTTAGGCTGTGCACGCCATACATACACAACAAGAAGAAGAAGAAATGCACCTGTAAAGATCGGTAGCCAAACCCAAATCCAACCCATAGGCATATTCAGTGGGCGTGATTTTGCCTGGCTCCCACGGAGCAGTGGCTTGACAGAAAACACAGCCTCAATTTGCAGGTGCAAGTTGTTCTGGATAGAGAATCATATAGTTATATAGAGTCAAACAGCACGGAAACAGGCCCTTCAGCCAAAGTTGCCCATGCCAACCAAGGTGCCTCAGCTGGTCCCACCTGCCCATGTTTGGCCCATATCCATCTAAACCTTTCCTATTCATATACCTGTCCAAATATACCTGTCCATATCCATATACCTGTCCAAAAGCCTTTTATATGTTGTTATAGTATCTACCTCAACTACCTCCTCTGGCAGCTCATTCCATGCACACACCAGTCATGGTGGGGCAGTGGTAGATTTACAGCAAATGAAGACCCGGGTTTGATCCCGACTACGGGTGCTGCCTGTACGGTGTTTGTACCTTCTCCCCGTGACCTGCCTGTGTTTTCTTCGAGATTTTTGGTTTCCTCCCACATTACAAAGACGTACAGGTTTGTAGGTTACTTGGCTTGGTAAATGTAAAAATTGTCCCTAGTGGATGTAGGATAGTGTTAATGTGCGGGGATCGCTGGTCGGCGCGGGCGCGGTGGGCCAAAGGGCCTGTTTCTCTAAACTAAACACCCTCTGTGTGAAAATGTTGCCCCTCAGGTTCCTATTACACCTTTCCCCTCTCACCTTAAACTGATGTCTTCTGGTTCTTGTTTTATTTAAGGATGTTTCAGGTCTCTCTTGCTCTGTGGGACAGTATCATTTGTACAACATGATCAAATGCTTTCATGAGGATTTTCTTGAAGCTTTTAAAAATAATAACGAGTTGAAATATCTAATCTGACCAAACCAACAAATTAACTCTAAATGTCAGCGTACAAGATTTATGATGATCCTTGTTCAGGCTAATGGTACATGTAATAGCGAGGCAGAGATTAAGATTTACGCAATAATAGATCATTTCGTAGAATCATCTTCAATGCGTGGTACACTTTAAATCATTGCATAATTCTGAGCATAAAATGTGGCAGCACTGTTATGTAAATGAGTTTCACAGCTTTCAGATAAATTTGCAATCTTTTCTGCATTCAGTAACCTGTAGTTTGAAATAAAGTTCACCGGATACATTTCAGTGTACAAGGAAGTTGAAATATAACCATATAACCATATAACAATTACAGCACGGAAACAGGCCTTCTCGGCCCTTCCAGTCCGTGCCGACCATTTATTTTCCCCTAGTCCCATCTACCTGCACTCAGACCATACCTCTCCATTCCCTTCCCGTCCATATACCTATCCACTTTACTTTTAAATGTTAAAATTGATCCTGCCTCCGCCACTTCTGCTGGAAGATCATTCCACACAGCCACCATTCTCTGAGTAAAGAAGTTCCCCCTCATGTTACCCCTAAACTTCTGTCCCTTAACTCTCATGTCATGCCCTCTTGTTTGAATCTTCCCTACCCTCAATGGGAAAACATTCTAGTAAATCTCCTCTGTACTCTCTCTATTTTGGTGACATCCTTCCTATAATTAGGCGACCAAAATTGTACACCATACTCCAGAATTGGTCTCACCAATGCCTAGTACAATTTTAACATTACTTCCCTACTCCTATATTCAATGCTCTGATTTATAAAGGCCAGCACATCAAAAGCTTTCTTTACCACCCTATCCACTTGCGATTCCACCTTCAGGGAACTATGCACAGTTATTCCTAGATCCCTCTGTTCCACAGCATTCCTCAATTCCCTACCATTTACCATGTACGTCCTATTTTCATTTGTCTTGCCAAGATGTAGCACCTCACACTTATCAGCATTAAACTCCATCTGCCATCTTTCAGCCCACTCTTCCAAATGGCCCAAATCTCTCTGTAGACTTTGAAAATCTACTTCATTATCCACAGCACCACCTATCTTAGTATCATCTGCATACTTACTTATCCAATTTTCCACCCCATCATCTAGAACATTGATGTACATGACAAACAATAGTGGACCCAACACAGATCCCTGAGGCACCCCACTGGTCACCGGCTTCCAACCTGCCAAACAGCCATCCACCATTACTCTCTGGCATCTCCCATTCAGCCAATGTTGAATTCATCTTGGTACTCCGCCATTAACACCCAGAGATTGAACCTTCTTAACCAACCTTCCATGGGGAACCTTGTCAAAGGCCTTACTGAAATCCATATAGACAACATCCACTGCTTTACCCTCATCAATTTCCCTAGTAACCTCTTCCAAAAATTCAAGAATGTTTGTCAAACATGACCTTCCAGGCACAAATCCATGTTGACTGTTCTTGATCAGACTGTTCTTGATCTGACTGGAAATATCAATATTGCAGCAGGAACGTCAAGGAATTTTGAGCAGTAAATTTCTTATGACTTTGTTTAATTGGGACATAATTTATTCTGTCCTTCCTGTCAAAGATAGGCGTAGACAGCTACAGCAGGGAATGCAAACACAGATGAAGGATTCCCCTCTCCAAGCAGGGCAACGTCAAAACTGCACCACCATCGCAACTAGAGAGCGGTCCCGACCTACCATCAACCTATGATACACACAAAAAGCTGGAGTAACACAGCGGGTCAGGCAGCATCTCTGGAGAGAAGGGACATGTGACGTTGTGGAAGTTAACAAGATAGATTCCACAGAAACTAAGACAAGCTTTCACCTCCTAGTTTACATCGAAATCTTGTGATGAGGCTACGTGAAGAACTCACCAGCCCGCATGCGTGTCAATACATCGTCGCATGGCGCGAGATACGGATGCATTCGGAAATGCTCCGTCAGGTAAGGTGGTTCTTCTTTGCAGGAACGGTGCAGCAGGCCCGGAGATGCTGACAGGCGCGACCTGTACAGCAACCATCGTTAAAGCTCCGGAAGGGAGCAGGTGGCCCGGCCTGGTCTCGGAGTAACTGGCAGGTGCGACCTGCACAGTAGTCCACCAAGGCGTCGATATGGGGCAGCCTGTCGCACCGAGATCGGAGATGCAGGCAGGCAGGACCTGCATAGCAACCTCCGTTTAAAGCTCTGAAAGGGAGCAGTTTGGAAGCGTGGGGCCAAAGAGACTACGCTGTCGGACAGACGATGGCAGGTAAGGTCTGCATTTAAACGCTTGTGGAAGGTCCGAAATGGAGCCGGGCTCTGAGACACTGGCTGCATAGGCTGTACAGTAGCTCCGCTAGCTCTGAAACAGAGCAGGTTGGTGACCCGGGCTCAGGGATGCTGGCAGGGTGGCCTGCACAGCAACCTCCCAAAGCTCCAAAATGGAGCAGCTTGTCGACCCCGGTTCAGGGAAGACCAACTCAAGAGTTCAAGTTCAGGAGAGTTTGTTGTCCTGTGTCCCAGATGGGACAGTGAAGTTCTTGCTTTGCTTCAGCACAACAGAATATTGTAGGCTTAAATAAATACATATACCATTGAATAGTCAGAACTGGCTGTTCAAATGGAACATATTGGCCAGGGAAGCACTGCCTCAAGATCAAAGATTGAGGTTTTCAGTGAGGATAACTGAGCGAGTGCACTGCACTGATACAGGCAGTTACATTCAGATATTTGAGGATATCTCCTGCACAGAGGCAGGGAGTTTGAGGATTCCCTCAACACATGCTAAATGCTTTCGGCTCACTGCTAAGATAGAGCAGCCAGCCTCAGGAACTTAATTTGCCATCCTCTTGGGGATGGGCAAAGGAGTAAAGGCTGAACTCGCGAGTCGAGGAGCATTTATACATAAATAAGCAGCAAAAGCTCTGAAAGGCAGCAGTTTGTCGACCCGAGTTTGAGGAAGGCCAAGGCCAAAACGGCAAAATATGTCCAAAAGGACAATACTGGGCAGGAAGGTACTGCCTCATCATCCATTAAGGATATCATCTGTCGGCTCTCAACACTGGAAAACCCGATTAAGAGGTTGATCGAAGGCAATGTGCTACGCACACTGGCGAGCGATACAGGTAGTTCCAGTCAGATGTCTGCAGCAGCAATGCCTGGTTCAGGGTTGCATTATGATATCTACCGCTCGGAGGAGAGGTGTTTGGAGGAGTATTACATGGTAGATTCTGACTGTGGGGAAGTCAACAGCGAACTCAAGTGGATGATATGCTTCAACTCAAGTCTAAAAAGGAGCAGCCGGCATTTGTGACTAATTTGCCATCCCCTCGGGGATAGGAGAACCGTTAAAGGAAGAACTGGCTAGTAGCATTGGTTACTTGACTTCTCATCAGCTGGACGAGAAGAACATGCAGGACACTGCTGGAAAGTATGCTAGTCCTGATAACTGCCAGACACTGGAGGTTCCAAAGGCTAATGCCACTATTTGGGCAATCTGAATGGCAAAACAATGTCAAAAGACTTAAAACTCCAGTGAGTTCAGAGATTTCTCACAAGAGGAATTCGGCCTTTGCAAGGTCAGTAGAGGGAACTCAGCTGTCTGACGCCTTAGAACTTCTGTGTAATGCACAGTTTGAGTTCAATTTTGTTGCAGAGGATTTGTACAAGGCAAGTAAATTTGCAGTCTGCAAGTATCTCTTTCGAGAAAATTTGGGCAAGCAAGTAAGATTCAAGGTTGCGGTGGGTGTAGTAAGACACCCTTTGTGGGTAAAGTCTATGCGATTAGCGCAACCTAACGTGGTCGCTTGAGCCGTCCGGCGTCGCGGGGCTGGTCCCACTTCGATCGCCGGAGCCGTGCGGAATTGTGCGGAGTTCGTCCCGACATCGCGCGGGGCTCCGAAAAACTGACCATGTTCAAAAATTCCGTGCGGCAACGGCTTGTCGGCTCGCAGTTGCCTCAACGCATTACACACCGCCTCGACGTCGTGCCTCTGTGACCCTCAATGTAGGTGCCTCCGTGGCCCTCTGTGTGTGTGCCTCTGTGCCCCTCTCTGTGTGCCCCTCTCTGTCCTGGCGAACTTACCTTAGACTTTGCTCCAAGTTCGCCTCACTTTGTGCCGCGTTGCACCACTCACCCGACCTCCGCGCGGCCCCTACTGCCAGTTTGGTCGCGCTTGCCGCATGCAGGCGCATGCTGGTGGGAACGGCCCTGTACAGGGATCACCCGACCTCCGCGCGGACCCCGCTTCTAGTTTGATTGCATTAATCGCATGGAGCCGGATGCTGGTAGTACAGGCCCTTAGACTCCCGGCTACCGCCGTGCATATCATCACTACCAAGCTAGCGGCACATAACGCTACACTGAGGCTGGTTGGAGCATCAGGCCTACACAATTAAAAGCAAGCCAGAGGCCTTTTTTATGAGCAGGTTCACAGCACTCAACATGGAGGCTGCGCGCTCAACATACTCAGTATCATTCCCCAACAGGCCACGATGCCTGAGCCAAAGGGACAGAGCAAAAAAGCATGACATGAGAATTAAGGGACAGAAGTTTAGGGGTAACATGAGGGGGATCCTCTTTACTCAGAGAGTGGTGGCTGTGTGGAATGAGCTTCCAGCAGAAGTGGTGGAGGCAGGATCGATTTTAACATTTAAAAGTAAAGTGGATAGGTATATGGACGGGAAGGGAATGGAGGGGTATGGTCTGAGTGCAGGTAGATGAGACTAGGGGAAAATAAATGGTCGGCACGGATTGGAAGGGCCGAGAGGGCCTGTTTCCGTGCTGTTATTGTTATATGGTTATATGGTTATATGGTTAAAATCTAGGGTCAATTGACTCTTTTGATCAACCGTCTAAGGCTATTTTGGTGGTGTCAGTCTCGGGGTTCGCTGGATCTTGGTGGGTGGTGGTGATAATCACCTCTTGCCTATTATTTTATTGGCAGCCTTGGTGGTTTCATAGCAAGCTCTTTCTTAGAAACTGCCTTGATCACACCTACAGCCACCGTCTGCCTCATCATGAACAGCAAAGCGACCAAGAGGTGGGGGCCGTTGAGGTATGCAAATATTATTCCATCAGTTGCATGAAATGTGCTGACGATATTCAAGTCGGAGGTAGATTGAGACTGTTCAAAGTCAGGTGGGGGCAGATAACCTCTGATCCTTTTAGCTTACTAATCACATATGGTTTTAAGATTGTAGGTATGTTACAAAACTTACCTTGAGCAGCGCTGCAGTTCTGCCGCTGCCCATGTGCGCGACTTTGGCGCCTTTCAGAGGGGGGCGGGCTTAATGTGCCATTTTTCTGCAGACTGGGAAAATCGATCCATGTCGGGGATTTCGTTGCGGAAGAAAAATCGCTCCGACATTTCATTCATGAAGGTATTTTTAAATTACGCTAGATTATTTATTAACTAGAGTAATTTAAAAATCACCTTCAAAAGCCGTGAGCGCCAACAACGGGAAGGATTTTGCGTAGGGGAGTAAAAAAGGGACACAGTTTATTCTTATATTAAAAGTTGGTTTTTAGGGAGGCTTTAATCACATTTTCATGTTGCGAAATGGGGTCCAAAAAAATGTATGACCAAACAGTATTTTTCCTCCCGACTTCACAGCAAACCGCAACGTTCCAATCCACCGCATTCCACTAAAACCCACTCGCTAGTTGATTTAAATGGCCATTAATTTACAGGCATTAAACACTAAATTCCTTCCATTTGGCCTAGAAATTCATGAAAATCAGATTTTAAAATTATGTTATATTCTGGATTATTGTGTGAATGTTATTTCGACACTTAGGCAATTTAAAAAAAGTTTATCTTTTCTTAAGCAATGGATAGATGTTTAGATCTACTCATTGAATTTTGTAATTAGCTACAATTAGATAACTAACTAATTATATGCTTTAATTTCAGGTAATCCAAGTAAGATTGTTTAATATTTGTTTCAGAATGCTTCAATCTATAATAACTGAAAATTTCATTGAGCTCTTAATTTTTAAGAAAGTTATGGGCTTTTAACTGTTCTAGATCACAGCTTTTGAGTTAAGTCAATTGAAAGGCAATGGGGAACAAGATGCTAATTTCGAGTATGAAAATGGTCATAACTTTCTTAATACTGAAGATATGAAAGTGAATTAGGTGTCAAATTAAACGTCTTTTTATTCTTTATCTGATGGGATAAATTGCAGACTAGATTTTTAAAATCTCAATATTTTGTAACATTGCTAATGTTTGGAATTTCTTTCAATTTTGTTTTTTGAGGAACGTCTAAGTTATAGCGCTATTAACACTGTTCGCAGTGCTTTATCATTGTACCTAGTGCTTGGGCTAGGACAACAAACTATTGGCACATCCATTGGTGTCAAAGTTCATAAAATGTGTCTTTAATATGAACCCTCTGAGGCCTAGATACAATGAAGTGTGGAATGTGAAAGTAGTTTTAAGTTTGCTTCGCAATCTGGCACCAAGTGCATCGCTGACATTGGAGCAGCTCATTCATAAATTAGTGATGCTTATGGCACTTATTTCAGCGTAAAGAGCTCAGTCTTTGCACAAACTCTGTCTGGATAACTCTGCTGTATCTGACAAGGAAGTGGTATTTATGTGGATGATCTGATAAAGCAGAGCAAGCCAGGCACGGTGGGGTACAAGTTAGATCTGGCAGGATACCCACTGGATCGGAGATTGTGTGTTGTTATTTATGTGAAGAAGTACATTGACGTTACTAAAAACCTTTGAGATGAGGAAAAGGCTTTCTTCTTAAGTTATAAAAAGGCACACAAGAGGGTGGCGGTGCAGACTATTACTAGATGGATAAAGTGTATGCTGTTGAAAGCGGGAGTGAATACTGATATTTTCAAGTCTCACTCAGCCAGGGCTGCAGCTACCTCGGCAGCAAATAGAATGGAGGTTCCTCTTGATCACATTCTTGCAACAGCAGGATGAACGCATGTTTCGGAAGTTTTATAAGAAACCAATTAACAGATCTGGATAATTTGCAGATAAAATTCTGGGTTGTGTTAATTAAGACATTTGTCTAACCCCGATGTAATGGGACTTTAGTTTTGCTAAGGGCGATATACATGTATGTAAAATTAGCATCATGTTTGTATGGCCTATGTTTTTTCTTTCAACCATTTATGGTTTATCTGAGTAGTGTGTTCACATACAGATTGGTTTACTGCATGAAACCACAGAGCTTCGAAGGTTTCACATAGTCTCATCACGATATATAATAGAAAGATTAAATGAGAACTTACCATTTGAAGTTTGATCTTAATTTTATGAGAAGTTGGAGTGAAAGACCACGTGCTCTCCACTCCCAACCCTGATTCTCATAAAGATCCTTTGTAAGTCAATGGTTATTAATCTTTCTATAGTTTAATTTGGTGCAAGTGGTCTGTGGTTTCATACAGATGATTGACGCACATGCAGGCTAGCGGGTTCTTCACGTAGTCTCTCACTCCAACTTCTCATAAAATAAAGATCAAACTTCAACCGGTAAGTTCTTGTTTAATCTTTCTATTAACATGCAAAGCCAGCAAAAAGCATTAACCTTTGCTTTCAGTAACAAAGCTAACAAACCAATAACATAAGCGAGATAACAAGCACAGCTTCATGAATGTCTCCTCTATAATATAAACATTGAGAGAGAATTCAGACTATAGATTATAATGTGTGCCATAAGTAGAAAAAAACAAAATGCTTGTTCTGCTGAAATATAGCCTTCTCATATAACCATATGTGGCTAACCCTTCCTCCGTCAGAAGAACCTGTCAATCTTAAGAAACTGTCAATCTTAAGAAGCAAGAGGCTGTACTATGATCTGCAGGTAAGGTATTGCTGAATTGTTGGTTATTGGAGTATATATATGTAATTAGATCACTGGCCCTTTGTGTGGGGATGAGAACTCTGTATAGTTTGTTATCTGCATACTGTAAAGAGTTTTCCCACATCTGCCTGGCGAAATAAAGATTGTACTGCTTGATCACTGATTTTATTTGCATTCTTGTCTGTTTAAGATTTCTGAATGACAATAATGTTTCGGGTCGAGATCCTTCTTCAGATTGAGTCAGGGGAGAGGGAAACGAGAGATATAGATGGTGATACAGAGAGATAACGAACTAAAGGAGGAAGGAACTTTCACAATAAAGAAATGTTGATTCTACTGTGGTGGATGTTTATGTTAAATTCTACTGTGTATTGTGTTCTTTTTATTGGTATTGTTGTAAGGGAACTCAAATTCCACTGTACCAATTGTGACAATGTGACAATAATGTGAAAATGTGACAATAAATGTGAACTTGAACTCGAATGAAAGATGCTGTGTGCAAAATAGTAACGATGATAAAGGAAACGACCCATTGTTAGCTGTGGGCTAGGTGAGAATGAGTTACACAGAATCACAGAGCGGGAAAAGCCAGAGAGGAAGTTGCTGAACTCTCATCGGAGAGAGGAGGAGAACTTCTTCAACCTCATTGGAGACCCACAATATTTTTAATTGAACTTTACTGGACCTATTTCCTTGATCCTGTTTCTACACTGTGGAAGGCTTGATTGTAATCATGTATTGTCTTTCCACTGCCCAGATAGCGCGCAACAAAAATACTTTTCAAGGTGCCTTGGTATAAGTGACAATAATAAAACTAAATTACATTAAACTAAACTAAACTAAACTAAACTAAACTAAACTAAAAGCCAACACACACAATCTTTTTACAAGGAGAGAATTGTTGATCTGAACTTTGTGGGATCGGAACAGAGTTTCAATGGTTTAAACTGCTGATAACTTGCCTCTAACATTGTGCTCATATTTAGACTACAGGGCCTGTCCTACCAGCATCCGACTCCATTCGATGAGCGCGCTCAAACTAGAAGCGGGGGCCATACGGAGGTCGGGTGATCCCCTGTAGAGGGCCGTCCCACCAGTATGCGCCTGCATGCGGCAAGCGCGACCAAAACGGCAGCGAGGTCGGGTGAGTGGCGCAACGCGGTGCAAAGTGCGGCGAACTTGGAGCGAAGTCTTAAAGGTAAGTTCGCCAGGACAGAGAGGGGCACATAGAGAGGGGCACAGAGGCACACACACACAGAGGGCCATGGAGCCACACACATAGAGGGTCATGGAGGCACCTACAGAGAGAGTCACGGAGGCACGACGATGAGATGGTGTGTAATGCGTCGAGGCGACTGTGAGCCGACAAGCCGTTGCCGTGCGGAATTTTTGAACATAGTCAGTTTTTCTGAACCCCGCGCGATGTCGGGACGAACTCTGCACAATTCCACACGGCTCCGGCGATCGAAGTGAGACCGGCCCCGCGACGCCGGACGGCTCAAGCGGCCACATTAGGTCGCGCTCATTGCATGGAGTTGCATGCTGGTTGGACAGGCCCTTAACATGCTGGATTACATTCAAACTGTCACTGTGAGAGGAAATTCACAAGAGTTCATGCTCCATAGAAATGATAATAATGTGTTAAGAGTGTGAACGTGGGACTATGTGATGTTTACTAGTGCAAGGAGAGTGGCAAAACAGCTCCAGTGAAACATAGAAACATAGAAATTAGGTGCAGGAGTAGGCCATTCGGCCCTTCAAACCTGCACCGCCATTCAATATGATCATGGCTGATCATCCAACTCAGTATCCCGTACCTGCCTTCTCTCCATACCCTCTGATCCCCTTAGCCACAAGGGCCACATCTAACTCCCTCTTAAATATAGCCAATGAACTGCCTTAACTACCCTCTGTGGCAGAGAGTTCCAGAGGCCCTAGAGAACTGATAAACCTGCCACAATGTGATGGAGCAAATCAGGCAGCATCTCTGGGGAGCATGGCGAGGTGTCGTTTCGGGTCGAGACCTACCCCATCAGTGATATTCAATCAAAGATAGACACAGAAAGCTGGAGTATCTAAGCAGGACAGGCAGTATCTCTGGAGAGAAGATGTAGGTGACATTTTGTGTCGAGGCCCTTCTTCAGACTGAGAGTCAGTGGAAAGTGAAACGAGAGATATAGACAGTGATGTAGGGAGTTAAGGGCCTGTCCTACCAGCATCCGACTCCATGCGATGAACATGATCAAACTAGAAGCAGGGGCCGCGCGAAGGTCCGGTGATCCCCTGTACAGGGCCGTTCCCACCAGCATGCGCCTGCATGCGGCAAGTGCGACCAAACCGGCAGCGAGGGCCGCGCGGAGGTCGGGTGAGTGGCGCAACGCGGCGCAAAGTGAGGCGAACTTGGAGCAAAGTCTTCAGGTAAGTTCGCCAGGACAGAGAGGGGCACACAGAGAGGGGCACAGAGGCACACACACAGAGGGCCACGGAGCCACACACAGAGAGGGTCACGGAGGCACCTACAGAGAGGGTCACGGAGGCACGACGTCGAGACGGTGTGTAATGCGTCGAGGCGACTGCGAGCCGACAAGCCGTTGCCACGCGGAATTTTTGAACATAGTCAGTTTTTCGGAGCCCCGCACGATGTCGGGACGACCTCTGCTCAATTCCGCACGGCTCCGGCGATCAAAGTGGGACCGGCCCCGCGACGCCGGACGGCTCATGCGACCACGTTAGGTCGCGCTCATCGCATGGAGTTGCATGCTGGTCGGACAGGCCCTTTATAAAGCAAATGAATGAAAGATATGCGAAAAAGTAATGATGATTCAATCAGAATGATTGTAGTGGGGTGGGGGAAGGGTGTTGGGGGGGGGTGTGGTTGGGGGGTGGGGAGTGAGAAAGCCGGAAGAGTGGAGCGGCAGGACAAATGTGGAACATGTCAGCACAGGTGTGGGTGTTTTTGATAGGCAGATGGTTGGAACAAAGGCCCGAAAAAAGAACAGAAGATGTGAGACAGGTTTGAAGAATTGTGGATTGTAAAACCAGTGGGAGAAAACAAAGGGTGGGGGGGGGGGGGGTTGGGGTGGAGGAGAGAAATAGGTGGGAATCCAGTTGAGACTTTGTGGCTGGGTGGAAGAATGGGAGGGGGGTTGGTGAGGGGGTTACATAAAATTGGGGAATTCCATGTTCCTAGAAAGGTAGGCCGAAGGCCTGTTTCCGTTTTTTAATGACTCTATGCATGTATTTTGCTTCTCCCACTAATTGGCATCAATTCACATCTTATCATTCAACACACACAATAAGGCATCTTGGCAACCACTAATCAAAATGCAAAGGTGAGATCATTTATATCAATCAATATTACTAAAGCAACATAACACTCAAACCGTTCTAAATAAATATATAATATTTGCGACAGTCCTAATGTTTGGAGGCATATGTTGACAGGTGCATTCTTTTTCCAATGAGACATTTCATGAATTTGATTAGAATTAATTTCTGTTCCTTTTTTAACGGTTTTACTTATAGAGTCACAGAGAGTAATAGAGTGATTCAATATGGAAACATGTTCCCAGCTACACTGGTCCCACCTGCCCGCGTTCCGTCCAGATCCCTCCAAACCTGTCCTATCCATGTACCTGTCTAACTGTTTCTTAAATCGTTGGGATAGTCCCTGTCTCAACTACCTCCTCTGGCAGCTCGTTCCATACACCCACCATCCTTTGCGTGAAAAAGTTACCCCTCAAATTCCAACTAAATCTATTCCCCTTCACTTTAAACCAATGTCATCTGGTCCTTTGACTCAAAAAGCCATTAAAAATGTACTTACATTTTTAGCATGTACTTGGTATAGATTGTATCAGCCACGCTTGTTTTTTATTTTTTTGTTTAATTTCTTTTATTAGAAGTAATCAATTTACAATAGTGTAAACATTATACAAACATCAACTTAATTCCATATTTTTTTTAAATAACCCGTTGAAAGTTATTATCTTCTATTTTTTTAGGAAATAAAGATAAGGATAGAGTAGTTTTAAATCAATAAGAGGGTGATTAAATAATAATTTGATTATATAAAAGAGAAAAAGAAAATAGAGAAAGGAAAAAAGGTTAACAAAAAATGAAAAGATATTATATATATATATATAAATGAAAATCAACAAAATATATTGTATCTAAAACTATTACAAATAATAATATCAATGAAGATATGCCTATTAATCCTAGTATAAGAATATGTTATTCTCATCAAGTCCCGCAGGGTACCCGTCAAGCTGTGATGTCAAGACCAGCTACTTCTCTAGATACTGTATATATGGAGACCATATTTGTTCGAAGGTATTATATTTGTCCAATAGGACAAATCTGATTATTTCTAATTGTAACGTCTCCAACATTTCTGCTGCCCACATTTTAATTGTGGGGGTTAATGTTCCCTTCCAAAATTTCAATATGATTTTTTTCCCTATTATCAAACAGTAATCAAAGAAATTTCTTTGATTTACTGTAAGTACCGAATTTGAATCCAAAATTCCAAGTATTAATAACTTTGGGTCTGGATCCAATCTAATTTTAAGAACCTCAGAAATAACCTTAAAAATTTCTGTCCAGTAGTGATTCAATTTGGGACATGTAGCAAAACTATGTGTTAAATTTGCTTCTAAATTCTTACATTTATCACAAATTGAAGAGAGATTGGGAAAGATACTATTTAATTTAGTTTTTGAATAATGTAATCTATATAATACTTTGAATTGTATCAATGTATGTCTGGCATTTAACGAACACCGATGTATTTGCTGTAAACTTTCTTCCCAATTTTCTTTTGTTATGGATAAACCAATTTCATTCTCCCATGCTTGACGATATGTTTCAGTTGTTGGATTCTCCTTATCCAAAATTATGTTATATATATAGGCTATTAATTTTTCTGTATTTGGGTGCAAATTAAACAAATCATCTAATAATCCTGGTACTTTATTTTTATAATCTTGTGTGTTGGATTTTATATAATCTCTAATTTGTAAGTACCTAAACAAGTGTTGCGGAGACAATCCGTAGATATCTTGTAACTCCTGGAATAAAAGAAATTTTCCTTTTCTATAAAGGTGCTCTATCCTTTTAATTCCTAAATCATCCCAATGTCTAAACCCTCCATCCAATATAGAGGGTTTAAATAATGGGTTATTCGTTATTGGTAGCCTGAGTGAGAGATTATCTAGCTGTAAAGTCTTAACTATTTGTTTCCAAATATGTCTATTATTATAAATTATAGGGTTGTCCCTATAAATTTTTTTTTGTACTTCCTTTGGGGCAAAGAGAATCGAGCCTACATTATAAGGTAAACAATCTTCCTTTTCCATCTTTAACCACATTGGTTCATGATCCATATTTACCCACCAAAAATTCATATTCTTAATCTGGACTGCCCAAAAATAATATAAAAAATTTGGAAGTGCTAGTCCTCCGTTTATCTTAGATTTACATAAATGTTTTTTTTATGCGCTTGTTGATAACCAGTGAGTAAGTCCTGCAACTTACGCTTGTTGATAACCAGTGGGTAAGTCCTGCAACTTCAAACTCATAGATATCAAGAGGCAAGAGAGTCAAGTGTTTTATTGTCATATGTACCGACACAAAACAATGGAATTCTTACTTGCAGCAGTCGGCATAGTATAACCATATAACCATATAACAATTACAGCACGGAAACAGGCCTTCTCGGCCCTTCCAGTCCGTGCTGACCATTTATTTTCCCCTGGTCCCATCTACCTACACTCAGACCATACCCCTCCATTCCCTTCCCGTCCATATACCTATCCACTTTACTTTTAAATGTTAAAATCGATCCTGCCTCCACCACTTCTGCAGGAAGATCATTCCACACAGCCACCACTCTCTGAGTAAAGAAGTTCCCCCTCATGCTACCCCTAAACTTCTGTCCCTTAATTCTCATGTCATGCCCTCTTGTTTGAATCTTTCCTACCCTCAATGGGAAAAGCTTATCCATGTCAACTGTGTCTATCCCTTTCATCATTTTAAAGACCTCAATCAAGTCCCCCTTAACCTTCTGCGCTCCAAAGAATAAAGACCTAACTTGTTCAGCCTTTCTCTGTAACTTAGTTGCTGGAACCCAGGCAACATTCTAATAAATCTCCTCTGCTCTCTCTCGATAGCTGACATAATAAACAACCACAAAAATGTTCAATAGTTTTGTAGGTTAATTGGCTTCGGTAAAGAAATGTAAATTGTCCCTAGTGTGTAGGATAGTGTTAGTATATGGGGTGATCGCTGGTCAACGTGGACTCGGTGGGTCGAAGGGCCTGTTACTGTGCTATTCAACAAGGGTGGCATGGGTGAAAGGAAATCATTGTTGACTTTCGGAAGAACAGAGGGGGCAGACACACCCCCATCCATATAAACGGGACTGAGGTGGAGCGGGTCTCCAACTACAAATTCCTCGGGGTACACATCTCGGAGGATCTGTCCTGGTCCCTCAACACCTCAAAGCTGATCAAAAAGGCACAGCAGCGCCTTTACTTTCTGAGGAGGCTCAAAAAAGCCCACCTGTCCCCCCAGATCCTGACGAACTTTTACCGCTGCACCATCGAAAGCATCCTGACCACCTGCTTTACGGTATGGTACAGCAGTTGCACCGTGGCAGACAGGAAGGCACTACAACGGGTGGTGAAAACCGCCCAGTACATCATCGGTGCCCCGCTCCCTGCCATGGATGCCCTCCACCGAAAACGGTGCCTGAAGCGGGCTGGGAAGATCATCAAGGACCCCTCACACCCTAATCATGGACTGTTTGCCCTCCTCCCATCAGGGAGGCGGTACAGGAGCCTCAAGTCCCGCACCAGTAGGACGAAGAACAGCTTCTTCAACTACACCATCCGACTGCTGAACTCGGAGTCCCGCTGATAGATTTGTCTGCACCCTGTATTTATTTTCCATATTGCTACCACTGCACTCTGTATTTATTTTTCTATATCGCTATCACTACAAACGACGCTAAACTGCATTTTGTTGTACCTATACTTGAATTTGTGCAATGACATTAAACTTGAATTGAATTGAATGTTGGCGCAGCGGTGGAGCTGCTGCCTTACAGCGGGTTCTATCCTAACTACACGTGCTGTGTGTGTGGAGTTTGTACCTTTCTCCGTCACCTGCATGGGTTTTTGGCGAGATCTTTTGTTTCCTCCCACACTCCAAAGCCTTCCAGGTTTAGAAACATAGAAACATAGAAACTAGGAGGTTGGAGGTTGATTGGCTTGGTATAAATGTAAAATGATCTCGCATGTGTGTAGGGTAGGGTTAGTGTGTGAGGATCGCTGGTTGGAGCAGACTCGGCCTGTCTCCGCGCTGGAACTCCAAACTACACTAAACAGCCCGATGCTATTTGAAAGATATGTTCAGCTTAATCCACAATGATGATGAGTCATGGGAGTCTCAGCATTGTTCTTGATGGAAAACTCACACCAACAACTCTGGAGTTGCAACATTTGAATAAACGTTCAGTCCTGACACCAAGATTTACATTTTGAATTTGAATGGTATTTTCATCAGTCATTTGCTTATGTATGTTACAGATTACAAAGGGTAGTGTGTGTGACTTCATTCAGTAACAAAGTCGCTCCCCGATTTATGTAAGGATTACGTCCTGCATAGCTTCGCGTAAGTTAGATGCTACATAACTCAGACGGAAACGGTGCTGCGCACGCACGCTGTGCACTCCATGCGGAGACCACGGGGGAGCTCCATGCGGAGACCACGGAGGAGCTCCATGAAGAGACCATGGCGGGAGCTCCGTGCAGAGACCACGGGGGGGGAGCTCTTTGCTGGGACCACAGGGAAACTCCGACACTGAAACCACGGGGGAGCTCAATTGACACCACGTGGGGAGCTCCGTGCTGAGACCATGAGGTCAGCTCCGTGCTGAGACCACGGGGGGGCTCTGACACAGAAGCCACAGGAGAAGCTCCGTCACAGGGACTACAGGGATAGCTCTGTGCTGAGACCACAGGGGACCTCTAACACAGAGACCACGGGGGGAGCTCCGACACAGAGACCACAGGAGGAGCTGCGATACAGACAATGGGGGGGAGCTCCTTGCTGAGACCACAGGCAGGGCTCCGTGCTTAGACCACAGGGGGAGCTCTGACACAGAAATCACGTGGGGAGCTCCGTGCTGAGACCACGGAGGGAGCTCCGTGCTGAGACCAGGGAGGGTCTCGGCACTGCTACCGAGACGCACAACTCGGAAATAAAGCAGTGAGCTTAAGTAATTGCTTACATAAATGTGGGTTTAAGTAAGTCACCTGTTGCATAAGTCAAGGACTGCCTTTACTGAGCAATTCTTGATATGGTTGAGAGACAAAGTTTTGGGAAATGCAGGATCTTTGCCCATGTAATTTCATAAGTTACAGGAGCAGACTGTAGGCCATTCGGCACTTTCAGTCTACTCCGACATTCAATCTTGGCTGATTTGTCTTTTCCTCTCAACCCCATTCTCTTGCCTTCTGCCCATAACTTTTGACACCCTTACTAATCAAGAACCTGTCAATCTCCACCTCAAAAATACCCATTTACTTGGCCTCCATAGACGTCTGTGGCAATGAATTCCACAGATTCATCAACCTCTGGCAGAAGCCAAGAAATTCCTCCTCATCTCCATTCTAAAGGTATGTCATCTAATTCCGAGGCTGTGGCCTCGGGTCCTAGACTCTCCCACCAGTGGAAACATCCTCTCCACATCCACTCTATCCAGGCCTTTCACTATTCGGTAAGTTTCAATTATGTCAATACAGCACAGTCTCTTGTAATGTGTCCAAAATGATCTTAAGGGATTGGACAGGCTAGATGCAGGAAAAATGCTCCACATGTTGGGGGAGTCCAGAACCAGGGGTCACAGTTTAAGAATAAGGGCTCGGCCATTTAGGACTGAGATGAGGAAAAACCTTTTCAGCCAGAAAGTTGTGAATCTGTGGAATTCTCTGCCATGTGGAGGCCAATTCACTGGGTGTTTTCAAGAGAGAGTTAGATTTAGCTCATAGGGCTAACGGAATCAAGGGATATGGGGAGAAAGCAGGAATGTGGTACTGATTTTGGATCATATTGAATGGCGGTGATGGCTCGAAGGGCCTGATGGCCTACTCCTGCACATATTTTCTATGTTTCTATGCTTCTAATGACATTATTAATAAGCACCTATGCAAATGATCTCAAAATTCTGATCAAGTAGAATGACATAAATGTGAGTGGCAAATTAATTGCCCAAAGAAAAGGTTAATATGGTTCTTTAGTTGTTCCTTCTGATAAACCTCTGCACTAATGTATTTCTGCTATAAAGTATTGTATTTCTTCTGTTCCAAGTCATAATAAACTAATTTTCGATGGATTTTAACCACTACAAGAGTGCTACAGTCCACTCACATTCAAGTCAGAATTAATCTCATTGTGAGGAGAGAATCATAATAGAACAGTCTGGCATGTCATTAATTTATTAAGGAAGAGCACACACAGGCTTACTGATGTTACATGATTTATAAATAGAGAGGAAACATTGCCCGTAATTTATAACGGACTCTTCTTCCCAGCTAATGATTTCCAAGGTGGATTTAGTTTCATTCTGCCTTTAACTAAGGTGAAGGCCTTGAAATTAGGCTGCACTATTATTGGCTGACAAAGCGTAATGGTTTTGAATTAAATTTGTTTATACTTCAACAGGAACAATAGAAATACAAACCAACCTCCCTTCCATTGACTCCATTCATACCTCACGCTGCCTCGGCAAGGCCAGCAGCACAATCAAGGACCAGTCGCACCCTGGTCACCCCCTTGTCCCCCCTCTCCCATCAGGCAGTGTGAAAACAGGGACAGTCTCATCCCAGCTATTATCAAGCAAACGGAACCATCCAACTAACAACTAGAGAGCGGTCCTGCACTACTATCTACATTGGAGACCCTCGGACTGTAATTTTTCTTGCAAACGTTATTCATGTTATTCACTTTATTATGAAGGGTCTTGACCCGCATGTCATCCATTCCTTCTCTCCAGAGATGCTGCCTGTCCAGCTGAGTTACTCCAGCATTTTGGAACTATCTTTTGTGTAAGCCAGCGTCTGCAGTTCCTTCATGCACACTGTGAACAGCACGATTGTAATCATGTATTGTCTTTCCACTAACAAGTTAGCATGCAACAAAAGCTTTTCACTGTACCTCAGTACACGTGACACTAAACTAAACTAATCTAAACTAGCTGTGACTCTACTCAGAAGACAATGGAATATTATAAGAACATGTTTAGCACTTTCACAGCATAATCCATTTTGTTTTTATTTTGCACTATCTAAATCTGCATGACTTTCTGATGATTGAGCTTTAAAGAGATTTTTTTAAAACAGTTTAAGACATTTTCCTTTCTTGGTTTTCTCACAATTATCCCATTTTAAAAATGATAAAACTGCCTAGATCTTTTTTTAACAGATTTTTAGAGAAAAATTAAAATCCTGGGGAAGTGATTGTATTTGGGGAGAATATTAATCATGTGATTAACACGAAATGCTGGAGTAACTCAGCGGGATTGGTGGCATCTCTGGACAAATAGAATATGTGACGTTTTTGGGTCGAGACCCTTCTTCAAAGTAGGTATAGACAATAAACAATAGACAATAGACAATAAGTGCAGGAGGAGGCCATTTGGCCCTTCGAGCCAGCACCACCATTCAATGGGATCATGGCTGATCATCCACAATCAGTACCCCGTTCCTGCCTTCTCCCCATATCCCATGACTCCGCTATCTGTATACCTGGAGGCAATTTTGCAGTGGAGCAGACAAAATGTGTAGGAAGAAATGTGCTGGTTTAAACTAAAGATAGATGCAAAATGCTGAAGTTTCAGCTTCAGCTTTCTGAACAAGGGTCCCGACCCAAAACGTAATCTATTCTTCTTCCCCAGAAATGTTCCAGGAATTTCTGACGTTTCGGGTCGAGATCCATCTTCAGATTAGTTCGAGAACAATGAATGAAACATATGTAAAAAAGTAACGATGATAAAGGAAACAGGCCCGCTGAGTTACTCCATCTTTTTATGTCTATATTTGGTTTAAACCAGTATCTGCAGTTCCTTCCTACACATTTAGTCTGGGTTAAAACATGGTTGTAGAATCGGAGAGCAGGAGGAATCACAGAGGGGGAGCAGTAAAGGGCCTGTCCTACAAGCATGCAACTCCATGCGATGAGCGCGACCTAACGTGGTCGCTTGAGCCGTCCGGCATCGCGGGGCCGGTCCCACTTCGATCGCCGGAGCTGTGCGGAATTGTGCAGAGTTCGTCCCGACATCGCGCGGGGCTCCGAAAAACTGACTATGTTCAAAAATTCTGCGCGGCAACGGCTTGTCGGCTCGCAGTCGCCTCGACGCATGACACACCGCCTCGACATCGTGCCTCCGTGAACCTATCTGTAGGTGCCTCCGTGACCCTCTATGTGTGTGCCTCCGTGGCCCTCTGTGTGTGTGTGCCTCTGTGCCCCTCTCTGTGTGCCCCTTTCTGTCCTGGCGAACTTACCTTTAAGACTTCACTCCAAGTTCGCCTCACTTTGCGCCGCGTTGCGCCACTCACCCGACCTCCGCGAGGCCCTCGCTGCCGGTTTGGTCGCGCTTGCCGCATGCAGGCGTATGCTGTTGGGAACGGCCCTGTACAGGGATCACCCGACCTCCGCGCGGCCCCCGCTTCTAGATTGATCGCGCTCATCGCATGGAGTCGGATGCTGGTAGGACAGGCCCTTAAGAGAGGATGTTGCAGTACTCTCGTTGTAGAGAGGAGGACAACTTCTTCAAAGTAGGCACACCTTGAGGAGATTTAGCGGTGGAGCACTTTCACGGGACTGATGTGAAAGATAGAACTGCAGATTCCGGTTTAAACCAAAGCTACACACAAAAAGCTGGAGTAACTCAGAGGGACAGGCAGCATCTCCGGAGAGAAGGAATGGGTGACGTTTCAGGTCGTGACCCTGTCGATCTTCAGGACTGATGTGACCCTGGATCAGACTCTGGCTCACAGCCCATTTTGCCACGGTGTCTATTTTTGGAACTGAAGTGCTGGGGTGGGAAGAGAGGGGGGGAGGGGAAGGGTGATGGATGTGTAATCCCTGTGTGAATAGTTAGATTGGAAACAAAACAACCTCATGTTACCATCAGTAAAGGGCCTGTCCCACCAGCATGCAACTCTATGCGATGAGCGCGACCTAACGTGGTCGCTTGAGCCATCCGGCGTCGCGGGGCCGGTCCCACTTCGATTGCCGGAGCCGTGCGGAATTGTGCGGAGTTCGTCCCGACATCGCGCGGGGCTCCGAAAAACTGACCATGTTCAAAAATTCCGCGCGGCAACGGCTTGTCGGCTCGCAGTCGCCTCGACGCATTACACACTGCCTCGACATCGTGCCTCCGTGACCCTCTCTGTAGGTGCCTCCGTGACCCTCGATGTATGTGGCTCCGTGACCATCTGTGTGTGTGCCTCTGTGCCCCTCTCTGTGTGCCCCTCTCTGTCCTGGCGAACGTACCTTTAAGACTTTGCTCCAAGTTCACCTCACTTTGCGCCGCGTTGCGCCAATCACCCGACCTCCGCGCGGCCCTTGCTGCCGGTTTGGTCGCGCTCATCGCATGGAGTCGGATGCTGGTAGGACAGGCCCTTAACGCCCCTGACTCGGTCTCGACCCGAAACGTCACCTATTCCTTTTTTCCAGAGATGTTGCCTGACCCGCTGAGTTACTCCAGCTTTTTGTGTCTATCATCTGTTTAAAGCAGCATCTGCAGTTCTTTCCCACACTCAGCAGATTAGAACATCCTTCAGAATTCTTAATTTAAAAAAATTGTTGAACTATAAATGTTCTATAGAAACATAGAAACATAGAAATTAGGTGCAGGAATAGGCCATTCGGCCCTTCGAGCCTGCACCGCCATTCAATATGATCATGGCTGATCATCCAACTCAGTATCCCGTACCTGCCTTCTCTCCATACACTCTGATCCCCTTAGCCACAAGGGCCACATCTAACTCCCTCTTAAATATATCCAATGAACTGGCCTCAACTACCCTCTGTGGCAGAGAATTCCAGAGACCCACCACTCTCTGTGTGAAAAAATTCCTTCTCATCTCGGTCCTAAAGGATTTCCCCCTTATCCTTAAGCTGTGACCCCTTGTCCTGGACGTCCCCAACATCGGGAACAATCTTCCTGCATCTAGCCTGTCCAACCCGTTAAGAATCTTGTAAGTTTCTATAAGATCCCCTCTCAATCTCCTAAATTCTAGAGAGTATAAACCGAGTCTATGCAGTCTTTGTTCATAAGACAGTCCTGACATCCCAGGAATCAGTCTGGTGAACCTTCGCTGCACTCCCTCTATGGCAATAATGTCCTTCCTCAGATTTGGAGACCAGAACTGTACGCAATACTCCAGGTGTGGCCTCACCAAGACCCTATACAACTGAAGTAGAACCTCCCTGCTCCTATACTCCTGCTCCTATACTCAAATCCTTTTGCTATGAAATTGCTATTTTTTCTATCTGAAATTTTCCCTGACTCTGTCTGCATATTATATTGATTGATTAATATATACAGATTCGTTCCCATCCCAGTGGGCGGCGCAACTCTCGTCGCAGCGGCCTCTGCAGTCCGTCTGTTTTTTTAAATTTTTTGTCTCGTTTGAGTGTAGTTAGTTTTTTTTAGCTGGATATGTGTTGGGGGGTGGGGGAAACTTTTAAAATCTTTTCCCTGTACGGAGGACCCGACCTCTCCTCTGTCGGGTCTCCATTGTCGTTGGGGCCTAGCACCGTGGAGCGGCCTCCAACCGGACCTGGGGCTCCAGTCGCGGAGCCTGCGGACTACTCACCGTCGTGGAGCGAACTTGGAGCGAAGTCTTAAGGTAAGTTCGCCAGGAGAGAGAGGGGCACAGAGGCACACACACATAGAAAGGGCCACGGAGCCACACACAGAGAGGGTCACGGAGGCACCTACAGAGAGGGTCACGGAGGCACAATGTCGGGGCAGTGTGTAATGCGTCGAGGCGACTGCGAGCCAACAAGCCATTGCCGCGCGGAATATTTGAACATAGTCAGTTTTTAGGAGCCCCGCACGATGTCAGGACGAACTCCGCACAATTCCGCACGGCTCCGGCGATCGAAGTGGGACCGGCCCCGCGACGCCGGACGGCTCAAGCGACCACGTTAGGTCACGCTCATCGCATGGAGTTGCATGCTGGTGGGACAGGCCACTTAGGGTTTAGTTGCTAACATAGGATTTGAGTTGAACAGATAATGTATTCACTGGCATTTAGAAGGATGAGGGGGGATCTTATAGAAACATATAAAATTATAAAAGGACTGGACAAGCTAGATGCAGGAAAAACATCCCCAATGTTGGGTGAGTCCAGAACACAGTCTTAGAATAAAGGGGAGGCCATTTAAGACTGAGGTGAGAAAAACCGTTTTCACCCAGAGAGTTGTGAATTTGTGGAATTCCCTGCCACAGAGGGCAGTGGATGCCAAATCACTGGATGGATTTCAGAGAGAGTTGGATAGAGCTCTAGGGGCTAGTGGAGTCAAGGGATATGGGGAGAAGGCAGGCACGGGTTATTGATTGGGGACCATCAGCCATGAGCACAATGAATGGCGGTGCTGGCTCGAAGGGCCCAATGGCCTCCTCCTGCACTTACCCCGCTCCAGCCTCTTGCCTACCTGTGCGTTGGAAGTACTGTACCATACCATACCAAGCCACGATAGGGCCATTAGCTTACCCTTACCCTGCACCCTGGAAACAGTGGAGAACAATGGCTGTATAAGGAAAACAGCAGACTAATAACACAGCAGACAATAAATTATGATCAGAGTCATTTTGTAACATGTTGCTGATATTCCTTAACTAACTGTGGGGCAGCACAGTGGTGCAGCAGTATAGTCGCTGCCTCTCAGCGCCAGAGACCCAGGTTCGATCCTGCCTATGGGTGCTGTCTGTATGGAGTTTGCACGTTCTCCCTGTGACCGACGTGCAGGTTTGTAGGTTTATTTGGCTTTGGTAAAAATTGTAAATTGTCCCTAGTGTGTAGGATAGTGCTAGTGTACGGGATGATCGCTGGTCGGCGCTGACTCGGTGGGTCGAAGGGCCTGCCACCTATCCACGTTCTCCAGAGATGCTGCATGGCTCCAGCACTTTCTTGCACTCCAGCCTCAGTAGTTCCTTGTTTCATCAGTCTTTATGTTCATCCATTGTAGAAACAGAATTAGACCATTCAAGTCTACTCCACCATTCAATCATAGCTGACTATCTCTAATTCTCCTGCCCCATAACCCTTGACACCCGAACTAATCAAGGATCTCTGCCTTAAAAATACCCAATGACTTGGCCTCCACAGCCATCTGTGCCACTGAATTCCACAAAATCACCACCCTTTGACGTCATAGCAAAAGGATTTGAGTATAGGGAGGTTCTACTTCAGTTGTATAGGGTCTTGGTGAGACCACACCTGGAGTATTGCGTACAGTTCTGGTCTCCAAATCTGAGGAAGGGCATTATTGCCATAGAGGAAGTGTAGAGAAGGTTCACCAGACTGATTCCTGGGATGTCAGGACTGTCTTATGAAGAAAGACTGGATAGACTCGGTTTATACTCTCTAGAATTCACGAGATTGAGAGGGGATCTTATAGAAACTTACAAAATTCTTAAGGGGTTGCAGGAAGATTGCAGGAAGGCTAGATGCAGGAAGATTGTTCCCGATGTTAAGGGACAGAAGTTTAGGGGTAACATGAGGGGGAACTTCTTTACTCAGAGAGTGGTGGCTGTGTGGAATGATCTTCCAGCAGACGTGGTGGAGGCAGGATCAATTTTAACATTTAAAAGTAAAGTGGATAGGTATATGGACGGGAAGGGAATGGAGGGGTATGGTTTGAGTGCAGGTGGATGGGGCTAGGGGAAAATAAATGGTCGGCACGGACTGGAAGGGCCGAGAAGGCCTGTTTCCGTGCTGGAATTGTTATATGGTTATATGGTTATATGGTTATATACTCTCTAGAATTTAGGAGATTGAGAGGGGATCTTATAGAAACTTACAAAATTCTTAAGGGGTTGGACAGGCTAGATACAGGAAGATTGTTCCTGATGTTGGGGAGGTCCAGGACAAGGGGTCACAGCTTAAGGATAAGGGGGAAATCCTTTAGGACTGAGATGAGAAGGACTTTTTTCACACACAGAGTGGTGGGTCTCTGGAACTCTCTGCCACAGTGGGAAGTTGAGGCCAGTTTATTGGCTATATTTAAGAGGGAGTTAGATGTGGCCCTTGTGGGATCAGAGGGTATGGAGAGAAGGCAGGTACGGGATACAGAGTTGGATGATCAGCCATGATCATATTGAATGGCGGTGCAGCTCGAAGGGCCGAATGGCCTACTCCTGCACCTAATTTCTATGTTTCTACGTTTCTATGTAATAAATTCCTTCTCATCTCTTTTCTAAAGGTGCTGATTTTAATTCTGAGGCCGTGCCCTCTGGTCCTAGACTCTCCGACTGGTGGAAACATCCTCTGCACATTCACTCTATCCTGGCCTTTTCAAAAGGGCATTTTGGATAATGACCAGGTTTGTGCAAATGCCTGATTGACTGTTTTGAAGACGTTAGCTATAAATGGCCTTTCTCATGATGTGGGGGCAGGGAGTCCTTTTTCAATTTGGAGAATTGATGCACTCATACCTCAATGTGAGTTCAGCGTGTCCATGACACTGTCAATTAGGAGTTCAGCAGCCCTGAGCAATAAATTAAACTTTCCATAAATCAGAGGCCCATGACAACCTTTCTGTCCTTGGCTTCCTCCATTGCCAGAGGGAAGCCACAAGCAGACTGGAGGTACAGCATCTCATATTCCGCTTGGATAGCTTACAACCCAATGGTGTGAACAGTGCATTATCCAATTTCAAGTAATAACTCCCCTCCCTCTCCACTCCCACCTTCCTCTCCCCTACTATCCACCCCCTCACCCCCTCACCCTCCCCCCCCCCCCCCACAGTGCACACATATCTCTCCCAACATTTCCCATCACCCTGGAAACCTTGCCCCATCCCAGATTCCCACTTTCCCTTTTATCCCTCCTCTTTTGCCTTGTCCCTTCCTCCCATTTCCCTCCCTCTGGCTTTACATTTCACGTCCCCTCCTCTCCTTACTTGACACCATTTTGTCTTCTTTTCCCCTCTAGCCTTTGTCACTTTGGCGACCGTCTACTAATCAACAACCCCTCACTGGTTTAGTTTAGTTTAGTTTAGAGATACAGCGCGGAAACAGGCCCTTCGGCCCACCGGGTCCGCGCAGACCAGCGATCCCAGCACATTAACACTGTCCTACAGCCACCAGGGACAATCCTTACGTTGACCAAACCAATTAATCTAAAAACCTGTACATCTTTGGAATGAGGGAGGAAACCGAAGATCTCAGAGAAAACCCACGCAGGTCACGGGAGAATGTACAAACTCCGTACAGACAGCACCCGTAGTCGGGATCGAACCCGGGTCTCCGGCGCTTCATTTGCTGTGAGGCAGCAACTCTACTGCTGTGCCACCGTTACTGGTATCCAATTCTTATTTGCCAGCGTTTCACGATCCCCATTTCTACTTCCAGCTTTCTCTCTCCTCCTCCCTGTTCCATCAGTCTGAAGAAGGGTCCTGGCCCGTAAACATCACCTATCCGTGTTCTCCACAGATGCTGCCTGACCCGCTGAGTTACTCCAGCACTCTGTGAAACGTCACCTATCCATGTTCTCCACAGATGCTGCCTGACCCGCTGAGTTACTCCAGCACTCTGTGAAACGTCACCTATCCATGTTCTCCACAGATGCTGCCAGACCCGCTGAGTTACTCCAGCATTCTGTGAAACGTCACCTATCCATGTTCTCCACAGACGCTGCCTGACCCGCTGAGTTACTCCAGCACTCTGTGGAACGTCACCTATCCATGTTCTCCACAGATGCTGCCTGACCCGCTGAGTTACTCCAGCACTTTGTGAAACGTCACCTATCCATGTTCTCCACAGATGCTGCCTGACCCGCTGAGTTACTCCAGCGCTCTGTGAAACGTCACCTATCCATGTTCTCCACAGATGCTGCCTGGCCCGCTGAGTTACTCCAGCATTTTGTGTCTCTTTTGGTAAACCAGCATCTGCAGTCAAATGCTTATACATCTTGTTTCATTTTGTGTTGGCTGGGTTGAGAACGAATTGAACAGCCTATTAAGTTGGGAGAAGGTGCGAAAACAACATCACAACAGTCTCCTCCGGCTGTTTTCTTTGGTGACATTTTGATCAGATGCTCGAATGTTTCACTGGAAAACCAAGCTTCGCAGATTCCAACACCAATAAATTGTTGAGTATAGAAGTTGGGAGGTCATGTTGCAGTTGTATAAGACGTTGGTGAGGCCGCATTTAGAGTATCGTGTTCAGTTCTGAGCACCAATCTATAGGAAAGATATTGTCAAGTTGAATAGGGTAGCGAGAAGATTTACGAGGATGTTGCCAGGACTAGAGGGTGTGAGTTATAGGCAGAGGTTGAGTAGGCTGGGACTTTATTCCTTGGAGCGCTGGGGGATGAGGGATGATCTTATTGAGGTGTACAAAATCATGAGAGGAATAGATCGGGTAGATGCACACAGTCGCTTGACCAGAGTAGGGGAATCAAGAACCAGACATAGGTTTAAAGAGAAGGGGGAAAGATTTAATAGGAATAATATCATAGCAGGGATATGGACCAAACATGCGCAGGTGGGACTAGTATAGCTGGGACAAGTTGGTTGGTGTGGTCAAGTTGGGCTGAATGGTCGGCACGGACTGGAAGGGCAGAGAAGGCCTGTTTCCGTGCCGTAATTGTTATATGGTTATACGGTTATATGGAATCTGAGGGGTAATGTCTTCACACAGAGGGTGATGGGTAAATGGAACGAGCTTCCAGAGGAGGTAGTTGAGGCTGGGACTATCCCAACATTTAAGAAACAGACAGGTACATGGATAGGGGGTTACACAAAAAGCTGGAGAAACTCAGCGGGTGCAGCAGCATCTAAGGAGCGAAGGAGATAGGCGACGTTTCGGGTCGAGACCCTTCTTCAGCCTGGTCAGGGATCAGGGAAACGAGAGATAGACAGTGATGTGGAGAGATAAAGAACAATGAATGAAAGATATGCAAAGAAATGTTGATGATAAAGGAAACAGGCCATTGTAAGCTGTTCGTAGTGTGAAAATGAGAAGCTAGTGCGACTTGGGTGGGGGAGAGATAGAGAGAGAAGGAATGCCAGGGCCCGAGGGCTGAGGGTGAGGTGGGAAGGGGAGGAGGCAGCCTGGGTTAACAGAATTGAGAAAATTCAATGTTTAAGCCCAGAGGATGCAGACTCCCCAAGCGGAATATGAGGTGCTGTTCCTCCAACTTGCGGTGTTGCTCACTCTGGCCGTGGAGGAGGCCCAGGACCGAGAGTCGGATACGGAATGGGAGGGGGAGTTGAAGTGCTGAGCCACCGGGAGGTCGGGTTGGTTATTGCGGACCGAGCGGAGGTGTTCGGCGAAACGATCGCCAAGCCTCCGCTTGGTCTCACCGATGTAGATAAGCTGGCATCTGGAGCACATGGATAGTGTGTGCAGGAAAGAAGTGCAGAAGCTGGTTTAAATCGAAGGTCTGAAGAAGGGTCTCATCCTGAAATGTCACCCACTCCTTCCCTCCAGAGTTGCTGCCTGACCCGCTGAGTTACTCCAGCAGTTTGTGTCTAGGCACATGGATAGGACATGTTAGCAGGGATATGGACCAAACATGCGCAGGTGGGACTAGTATAGCTGGGACAAGTTGGTCGGTGTGGTCAGGTTGGGCTGAAGGGCCAGTTTCCACGCTGTATCACTCAATGACTAAAGCAATCTCACCAGTTAGAGGCCATCATCAAGGGCTACTTTGTGTCATGATGCACTCTGTCAAACCGGAATAAATGGAGTAAATGACATTATGCAGATGTGTTGTGAACAGTCCGTCTCCAGTGAGCCTCCTGAATTCAGTGCATTCAGCGTGATGAGGCGTTCAGCAGACATGTTGTCAGCTCTGATTTAAATATTCGACACAAGCAGGGGTACAACAGCTGTGCCAGGTAAATATTTTTTTGCTGGATGCCACAGTGGATTAGGTCGGTTTGATTTGCTTCATTTCTGGAGAAGCACATTACTGCGAAGGCTTTGTAGGCAGAAGTGCATTTATATGTGTGCGTGCTATATCAAACCCGCCAGCTGTAAATATGGAGAAACTAGAAGAATTGCCTCCCAGTCATAATCACTGACAGATTCGATTGGTTTCAAGACAATATCTACAACACACGACATTTTCAATATCACACCAAAATAAATACTGCCAATTCATATCCCTGTAACAGGTTAATTAGTGTGGCGAATAGGGTCATGATGCATACAGCACAGAAACAGGCCCTTCGGCCCAACCCGTCCATGCTGACCAAGATGCCCCGTCTAAGTTAGTCCCATTTGTCCGCATTTGGCCCATATCCCTCCAAAACCTTTCCTATCCATGTACCTACCCAAGTGTCTTTGAAGTGCTGTCTTGTATCTGCATCAACTACCCACTTGGACAGCTCGTTCCATACACCCACCATCCTCTGTATGGAAAAGTTGCCCCCATGAGGGGTATTACATTTTGTCCCTCTTACCTTAAACATATGTCCTCTAGATTTTGATTCCCATACCCTATGGAAGAGGCTTGGTGCTTTCACCCTATCTATTCCCCTCATGATTTTAGAACAACCATTTCATAACATTAGGTCAGGTCAGGTCGGGGGGAGTTCCCTCCACCACGGGTACCGTGTAATCCCGTTCTACCTGCTCCTTGGTCGGTAGCACGGGTAAACCGTCTCCCACACCAGGTTTGCCAGGTAAGGAGGGGGCTGTGGACCCCCAGCAGGACCAAAAACAAGGCCTGTCAAAGGGCGGATGAGCTCCTAGCGAGCCAACGGCCATCCACACTGCAGTAGAAGTTGCGATCACTGTCGTACACGGTATTGTAAGGAATGATGATAAAGCACACACACACACACCAAAATCCGAGACTTCCAGCGGCGGAAGTCCGCAGGAACTGGAGGATGGAGACGTGTGGTGCGTCCGTCACCGTTCCCGGCGGAAATCAGCACCACTGCGTCGCTGATGTTCTCAACAATGATGATGATAATAATAACAATAATTCCACTAGAAATGTTACAAACATCTTAACGCCAAAAAAATGATTGATATTAATTTTCTTCTTCTTAACCAAAAAGGTTTCTGAACATCTGGAACATAGATACAGTCAATCTCATGAGTTAGTCATAGAATCATATAACCATATAACAATTACAGCATGGAAACAGGCCTTCTCGGCCCTTCCAGTCTGTGCCGACCATTTATTTTCCCCTAGTCCCATCTACCTGCTCTCAGACCATACCCCTCCATTCCCTTCCCGTCCATATATCTATCCACTTTACTTTTAAATGTTAAAATGAATCCTGCCTCCACCACTTCTGCAGGAAGATCATTCCACACAGCCACCACTCTCTGAGTAAAGAAGTTCCCCCTCATCTCCAACATCTACGAGCTAAAAGGACAGAATGCATTCCTGGAAAAAGAGGGCTATTTGCAGACCAATGCGTGGCGCTCTCTCCAACTCTGTAGTCACATCTCCCCGCAGATTATGTGTTGGAGGTTTTTAAATTGGCTATTTGCAACGTCAATTTCTGATTTGCTAGTAAAGATCCCATAATAAAATGATGGGATCCCATAATAAACTTATTACAAACAGCACTGTCAAAAGCACCAATGGAAAAGACAAGGTTGATCAATGAGCAAGGTGCTGTGAAAATAATTCAACAAAGCTAAATAGAGAAAATGAGAAACTAAAAGCTCTGTCCCACGGTACAAGTTCATTCCAAGCGCTCTCCCGAGTTAAAAAAAATCAAGCTCGTAGTAAGCACAGAGAATGAACGTAGCGGGTACGTCGGAGCTCGGGGTCATCTCTTTGCGCTAACGGCGGGCACTCGGGAAGACTCACTGACGGCAGGTAAGCACGGGAAGACTCGTGAAGATTTTTCAACACGATGAAAAATGTTAACATTAAAATTGGAATGTATACCACTAGCTCTCTCCATTGTAAACAATGTCACATTTAAACCTTCAATGATGGATAAAGGTTTTTCACAATGGAAAAACTATGGAATTAATAGGATGGGTGATCTTTACAGGGAAATCTCCTTTCTTTCATTTCAAGAACTACAACAAATTTACGGATTACATTCAAAAGAATATTTTAGATATTTACAAATCAGAGACTACGTAAAATCAAACACACAGGAAATTAGAAATAGAAAGGCGGAAATCTTAGATGAATGTCTAAATAAACATCCAAATACAGAAAAATTGATATCATATATTTATAATATTTTATTAGAAAATGATGTACCAATGACAGAAACATATAGGCAATCATGGGAAAACGAATTAGGTCAAACAATTAGACCAGAAATATGGAATGAAAGTTTACAAAATATACATCATTGTTCGTTAAATGCTAGACACATCTTGATACAATTTAAAGTACTACATAGATTACATTATTCCAAATCAAAATTACATAGATATTTTTCAAATATACCAGCCATATGTGATCAATGTCAACACTTAGAAGCTAATCTAACACACTCATTCACAAACTGTATAAAAATTACTACCTTTTGGGCAGAAATTTTTAAGATAATCTCGAATGTTGATAATACAAATTTGCTTCCTGACTCAAAATAAATAATATTAGGAATATTAGAAACAGATCAATTAATAACAATAAATCAAATAATTTTTATTGATTACAGTTTAATAATTGGGAAAAAACTAATATTGAAATTTTGGAAAGGTCCTACATCCCCCACAATTAAAATGTGGATCACTGAAATGTCAGAGACACTTCATCTTGAAAGATTAAGACTTGTCCTTCTGGGCAAGTTGGATCAATTCAGAGGGACATGGTCTCCATTTATTGAATATTTAAAGGATCAAAGTGGTTCGGTGCAAGAACCTGACTGAAGCCTGAGCGAAGAAATAGACGAAGATTTACATATAATAACCCATGGATATATCTCCAATGATGTACAAACTGCTTAATACTTCATTCATTTTTCTGAATCTCTATCTTTATTTTATTTGTCTCTTATATTTTCTATCTATATAAAAAATGAAAAACACTTAGAAGTACAAATTAGAAATAATTGTTAATATTAATAATATTAAGAATGTATATGTCATGTATATCCTTATCTTGATATGTACTTACTTCTAACAAAAAAAAAATGTCCACGAGAGCCCCGAGTACCGACGAGTGGCCATTACCATAAATTTCTGAGTTGGAATCAGGGCAAACTCGGGAGAACTCTTGGAATGAACTCGTTCAGTGGGACAGGGGTTTTAAACAGAAGTTTAGGGCAAGGGGGAGAGCAAAACAAATCTGAAGGACAATGTAGAATGTAGGGTTGCAGCGGTACAGTTGCTGACTTACAGAGCCAGAGACTTGGGTTCGAACCTGACTACGGGTGCTGTCTGTACAGAGTTTGTACATTCTCCCCATGGGTTTTCTCCGGGTGCTCCGGTTTCCTCCCACACTCCAAAAAAGTGCAGGTTTGAAAACTAATTGGCTTCAGAAAAAATTGTAAGTTGTCCGTAGTATGTAGGACAGTCCGATCGCTGGTCGGCGTGGACCTGGTGGGCCGAAGGGCCTGGTACCGCGCTGTTTCTCCAATCTAAAAAACTAAAGACACTAAAAGAAACAAGGAAATGCAGACGTGGTTGACAAAAAAAGCCACAAAGTGCAGGAGTAACTGAGGTTGGGGAGAACCCGGATAAGGGGTGTGAAGAGGAATTTGTGATGAAAAGATGCATCAAACTGTGATGGACGGTGGTGGGTAAGACCAAAGCACCTGGACAGCTTAGGATAGGAGGTTAGGAAAAGCACGAGGAAATGAAAACCGAGCTTGGAGAAAAACTGAGGGAAAATGTTACAGACAAAATATGGAATTGGAAAAAAGGAAGCCAACTTGGGTTATGTGTCTTAGAAACTCTTTGTCAGTGGTGCCCGTCCTGGGGTATTTTACAGGCCGAAGAAGATCGATACATGATAAAGGTATGTATTGGCAGCGCCCAAGTAGATAGATACATAATAAAGGCATGCATTGACGGTGCTCATGTAGAGAGGGTTGAAAGCTTTAAGTTCCTAGGAGCAAATATCACCAACATCTTGTCCTGGGCTAGCCGTATAAAAGCAATGGCCAATAAAGCACACCAACGCCTCTACTTCCTCAGAAGGCTTAGGAAGTTCGTCATGTCTCCTGCAACTTTCACCAGCTTCTACAGATGCACCATGGAAAGCATTTTATCAGGATGCATCACAGCTTGGTTTGGGAACAGCTCTATCCAAGACCACAAGAAATTGCAGGGAATTGTGGATGCGGCCCAGATCGTCACACAAACCAACCTCCTTTCCATTGACTCCATTTATACCTCACGCTGCCTCGGCAAGGCCAGCAGCATAATCAAGGACCAGTCGCACCCTGGCCACTCCCTCTTCTCCACTCTACCATCAGGCAAGCGGTAGAGAAGTGTGAAAACGCACACCTCCAGATTCAGGATCAGTTTCTTCCCAGCTGTTATCAGGCAACTGAACCATCCTACCACAACTAGAGAGCAGTGCTGAACTACTATCTACCGCAATGGGGACCCTTGAACTATCTATAATCGGACTTTACTGGACTTTATCTTGCACTAAACGTTTTTCCCATTATCCAGTATCTATACATAGTGGATGGTTTGATTGTGTAGTCCTTCCACTGACTGGATGGCATGCAACTAAAGCTTTTCACTAAAAAATACTAAAACTAAAAAACTGGTTGCAAGCACAATTGAATGTATAGTTGAGGTTACAATCAGATCACCACGGCCTTATTAAGTGATGGAGCAGGTGCAAAGGGCTTAAATGACCTGCTTCTCTTCTGAATTCACATGTTTATGTGAAACAAGTTGCAATAAAGTCACTTTTTGGAGTCTAATTTGGGCAGCACAGTGGTGCAGCGGGTAGAGCCACAGTGACCTTGGGTGCTGCCTGTGTGGAGTTTGCACATTCTCCCTGTGACCACGTGGGTTTCCTACGGGTGCTCCGGTTTCCTGCCACATCCCAAAGATGTGGATTCGAAGGTTAATTGCCCAAAGTGTGCAGGAGGTGGATGAGAAAGTGCAATGACATAGAACTAATGTGCATGGGCGCGGACTAGGTGGGACAAATGGCCTGTTTCCATCATGTTCCTCTAAACCAAACCAATAAGAAAAAGAGAGAAACACTGTCAATGCTGTTGACTGGATGGAGTAGAATCTGCAGCTCAGAAACACAAAGACAGCTATCCTAAAATAATGTCTGCTGTGAAATACAAATATTGCTTCTGGCAGCAAAACGTGCTATTTATATAAATTCAGGTAACAAAATGAAGGTTGAGTTAGATTAACCAGTTCATTCAATTAACTGAAGATAAACACAAAAGCTGGAGTAACTCAGTGGGCCAGGCAGCATCGCTGGAGAAAAGGAATAGGTGACGTTTTGGGTTGAGACCCATCATATTTCGTTAATCCTTCTATCCAGTGATGCTGCCTGGCCTGCTGAGTTGCTCCAGCTTTTTGTGTTTATCTTCAGTTTAAACCAGTATCTGCAGTTCCTTCCTACACATTCAAATAACCAATGGTTTAAAATCAGCACTGTCCGAAGATTTTTACCGCCAGAAAGAAAAGTTAACCAAATAACCATATAACCATATAACAATTACAGCACGGAAACAGGCCCTCTCGGCCCTTCCAGTCCGTGCCGACCATTTATTTTCCCCTAGTCCCATCTACCTGCACTCAGACCGTACCCCTCCATTCCCTTCCCGTCCATATACCGATCCACTTTACTTTTAAATGTTAAAATCGATCCTGCCTCCACCACTTCTGCTGGAAGATCATTCCACACAGCAACCACTCTCTGAGTAAAGAAGTTCCCCCTCATGTTACCCCTAAACTTCTGTCCCTTAATTCTCATGTCATGTCCTCTTGTTTGAAGCTTCCCAACCCTCAATGGGAAAAGCTTATCCACGTCAACTCTGTCTATCCCTTTCATCATTTTAAAGACCTCAATCAAGTCCCCCCTTAACCTTCTGCGCTCCAAAGAATAAAGATCTAACTTGTTCAATCTTTCTCTGTAACATAGTTGCTGGAACCCAGGCAACATTCTAGTAAATCTCCTCTGTACTCTCTCTATTTTGTTGACATCCTTCTTATAATTAGGCAACCAAAATTGTACACCATACTCCAGAATTGGTCTCACCAATGCCTTGTACAATTTTATTGATAAAGCTGATACTCAGTAACATGGGTCAGAATTCCACTGGTACACTGCTGGTGATGATGTGGGACATTTAACATTCAAAACCAAATCCATGATTATCCTTGTCAATGTAAATATAATTCGCAATGTGAATGACTTTCAAATATTGGAAAAATGCATCCTGTCTGCTAATCCATTGACTATAAACAGGGCCACCATAAATCTAGATATAGTTGGCATTTATAGTGCAAATCAACACAATACATTTCAGGACAACCTAGTCTTGCTAAAAGATCCATAAAGACCTTGTATAAGATGTGCGGTCACCAATGGAAAATCTCTGTCTCATATTCTGGCAAAGATTTATAAGACAGCTGGTTAATGACTGCTGGATGTGGGGCTGACCTTGGCTTTCTCATTATCTTTTAATTCCTTTGCTATATATACCCAGGTTACAGCCAGACACCCAGACAACATTCATATATCCTTTAGAGTTTTTATGGCAATATGAAACATAGAAAACATAGAAAATAGGTGCAGGAGGAGGCCATTCGGCCCTTCGAGCCAGCACCGCCATTCATTATGATCATGGCTGATCGTCCCCAATCAATAACCCGTGCCTGCCTTCTCCCCATATCCCTAGACTCCACTAGCCCCTAGAGCTCCATCTAACTCTCTCTTAAATCCATCCAGTGATTTGGCCTCCACTGCCCTCTGTGGCAGGGAATTCCATAAATTCACAACTCTCTGGGTGAAAAGTTTTTTCTCACGTCTGTCTTCAATGGCCTCTCCTTTATTCTAAGCCTGTGGCCCCTGGTTCTGGACTTGGCCCAACATTGGGAACATTTTTCCTGCATCTAGCTTGTCCAGTCCTTTTATAATTTTATATGTTTTTATAAGTTCTCCCCTCATCCTTCTAAACTCTAATGAATACAAGCCTAGTCTTTTCAATCTTTCCTCTTATGACAGTCCCGCCATCCCAGGGATCAACCTCGTGAACCTACGCTGCACTGCCTCAATCACAAGGATGTCCTTCCTCAAATTAGGGACAAACAAATGAAACTATTGCAATGCACAGTGGGGCAGCGGGTAGAGCTGCTGTCTCACAGCACCAGAGACCCTGGGTTCAATCCTGACCACGGGTGCTGTCTATGTGGAGTTTGCATGTTCATAAGTTCTTACGTTCATAAGTGTATGTGATAGGAGCAGAATTAGGGTATTCGGCCCATCCGGTCTACTCCGCCATTCAATCATGGCTGATCTATCTTCCCTTCTTAAACACATTCTCCTGCCTTCTCCCCATAACCCCTGACACCCGTACCAATCAAGAATCTATGGCAGTTAACAGGCACGTTCTACTGGTGACTGTATGAGTTTCCTCCGGGTGCTCCGATTTTCTCCCACATGTAGGTGGTGGGATAGTGTGAACGGGTGATCAATGATCGACGTGGACCCTGGGGGCCAAAGGGCCTGTTTCCATGCTGTATCTCTCAAACTAATACTAATAGAAAATGTCAAAGGAAGTGAATATTGTAAAAAAAATTACACAAATGATTATAGTTATTGAACTAAAGTGGATGTGCCAATTCCAACCATTAGAAACTCCTTTGATGATGGAAGCAGTTTGTGGGGCAATTAGCCTACAAACCTGCGCATCTTTGGAGTCAACAAAATAGAGAGAGTACAGAGAAGATTTACTAGAATGTTGCCTGGGTTCCAGCAACTAAGTTACAGAGAAAGGTTGAACAAGTTAGGTCTTTATTCTTTGGAGCGCAGAAGTTTAAGGGGGGACTTGATTGAGGTCTTTAAAATAATGAAAGGGATAGACAGAGTTGACATGGATAAGCTTTTCCCATTGAGGGCAGGGAAGATTCAAACAAGAGAGCATGACATGAGAATTAAGGGTCAGGAGTTTAGGGGTAACATGAGGGGGAACTTCTTTACTCAGAGAATGGTGGCTGTGTGGAATGATCTTCCAACAGAAATGGTGGAGGCAGGATCGATTTTAACATTTAAAAGTAAAGTGGATAGGTATATGGACGGGAAGGGAATGGAGGGGTATGGTCTGAGTGCAGGTAGATGGGACTAGGGGAAAATGAATGGTCGGCACGGACTGGAAGGGCCGAGAAGGCCTGTTTCTGTGCTGTAATTGTTATATGGTTATATGGAGTGTGGAAGGAAACTGGAGCACCCGGAGAAAACCCATTCATTCATGGGGACAATGTCCAAACCCCGTGCAGATAGCCCCCGTAGACAGGAACTCTTTGGCACTGTATGGCAGCAACTCTACCACTACTCCACTGTGCTGTCCTGAATGATGAATGTCACAATTGGACTATACAGCTCACTCCCTCGATGGCACACTGGTCAACCTAAGGAGTACCTGCAGCAACAGGCTGGTTCCACCAAGATGCAGCACAGAACGCCACAGGAGATCCCTCTTCCCTGTGGCAATCAAACTGCACAACTCCTCACCCTTTTGCCGTGGGGTATCTCCTCCCCAAATCCTTTGTACATGCCCAATCCTTTCCACTCGTCACTTTAATTTCATATTTGATGTATCTTGTGTTTTATGACTGTTGGCAGATCAATTTCCCTCCTGGGATAAATAAAGTTCTATCCTATCGTGTTGTATCGAATTGAAGTAACAACTCTTACTTCAGAGCAACAAGCATCCACACGGGCTTATTTCCTGCAACGATTAGTGAATAGTGGTCAGAAGCTAGAATTCTGTGTGAATTCACTTCTTGCCACCCTGGGGTCCTCCAGCAAGTTGTACCATAGAGCTGGTACCATGGAGACCTAAAAATAGACCAGAGGATGAAGCATTTTCTGCCCAATCTTGGAGTTACACTGGCTGGTGTGCTCAGATCATTCATACATACTTAAATTATTATTTTTATGAGGTGTCGCATCGAGAAGACTGTTAGTGATGTAAAAGCAACGTAAAAATGAAGTTGCCTTGAATACCTCTCCATTTTTTTTTTAGCATAATCTTTAATTCACTCAAAAAATCTTGTGTGATATTTTTTCCCCAGGGGCAGCAATTATTAATTGACAGCTGCATCAGTGCTGAAGATATGAAGTCGTCCTGTGATGAGAAGCCTTACTAATACTTAGTCTTTTTGATGGACGGGCCACTGACCAGAATTTGCCAATTATCAAGTTATTTTGAGCTACCTGCACTTAGTCATTTCAGCCTACAGAATAGCTCTGAACAACAAGAAATCACGGTCATGTATTATATGAAGTGAACATTAGCTTTCAGACTGGGGGTTACACAAAAAGCTGGAGAAACTCAGCGGGTGCAGCAGCATCTAAGGAGTGAAGGAGATAGGCGACGTTTCGGGTCGAGACCCTTCTTCAGACCCATTAGCTTTCAGACTTCCAGTGTGGAGAAATATGGGTGTACAAAGAGTGGGCAGCTGCATTAATTACAACATGTGCACTTTTCATCAAGTGCCGTTTGTTCATTTATTTTTTCAATATTTAAATAAATCTTCTATTGCACAGGTTTTCAGTCAGATAGGGTATACAGTGTATGGTCACCACCCTGTACAGACATGAAAAGATTCACAGATTGATACCATATAACCATATAACCATATAACCATTACTAGCAATGTTACAAAATTTTGAGATTTAAAAAATCGTCTGCAATTTATCCCATCAGATAAAGCATAAAAAGAAGTTTAATTTGACACCTAATTTACTTTCATATCTTCAGTATTAAGAAAGTTATGGCCATTTTCATACTCGGAAATTAGCATCTTGCTCCCCATTGCCTTTCAATTGACTTAACTCAAAAGCTGTGATCTGGAAAAGTTAAAAGCCCATAACTTTCTTAAAAATTAAGAGAACTCAATGAAAATTTCAGTTATTATAGATTGAAGCATTCTGAAACAAATATTAAACAATCTTACTTGGATTACCTGAAATTAAAGCACATAATTAGTTAGTTATCTAATTGTAGCTAATTACAAAATTCAATGAGTAGATCTAAACATCTATCAATTTCTTAAGAAAAGATAAACTTTTTTAAAATTGCCTAAGTGTCCAAATAACATTCACACAATAATCCACAATATAACATAATTTTTAAATCTCATTTTCATGAATTTCTGGGCCAAATGGAAGGAATTTGAAGGAAGTGTTTGATTCCTGTAAATTAATGGCCATTTAAATCAACTAGCGAGTGGGTTTTAGTGGAATGCGGTGGATTAGAATGTTGCGGTTAGCGGTGAAGTCGGGTGAAGTTGGTGAAAACCAACTTTTAAGATAAAAATAAACTATTTACCTTTTTTTCTCCCCTACGGAAAATCCTTCCGGTTTTCGGCGCTCACAGCTTTCGAAGGTGATTTTTAAATTACTCTAGTTAATAAATAATTTAGAGTAATTTAAAAATACCTTCATTGATGAAATGTTGGAGCGATTTTTCTTCTGCAACGAAATCGCCCGACATTCATCGATTATCCCAGTCTGTCGAAAAACGGCACTTTAAGCCTGCCCCCCTCTGAAAGGCGCCAAAGTCGCGCACACGTGGAGCGGCAGAACTGCAGCGCTGCTCAAGGTATGTTTTGCAACATACCTACCATTACAGCACGGAACAGGCCCTCTCGGCCCTTCCAATCCATGCCGACCATTTATTTTCCCCTAGTCCCATCTACCTGCACTCAGACCATACCCCTTCATTCCATTCCCTTCCCTATCCACATCAAGACTATCCTACACCCATTAGGGACAATTTACAATTATACCAATACAATTAGCCTACAAACCTGTACGTTTTTGGAGAGTGGGATGAACACGGAACACCCGGAGAAAACTTATGCATTAATGGGGAAAACGTACAAATTCCGTACAGACAGCACCTATAGTGAGGATTGAACCGTACATTATGCATTAAAACTTGTTTGAATCTTCTCTACCCTCAATGGGAAAAGCTTATCCACGTCAACTCTGTCTATCCCTTTCATCATTTTAAAGACCTCAATCAAGTCCCCCCTCAACCTTCTGCGCTTCAAAGAATAAAGACCTAACATCTTTCTTGATTCTGTGGGTGGTGGTGCATGGCCGTCTTTCATTGGCGGAGCGATTTGTCTGGTTAATTTAGATAACGAATGATATTCCCACATGCTAAATAGTTGCGCGGGTCAGCACAATGGTGCAGCGATAGAGTTGCTGCCTTAGAGTGCCGGAGACCCGGGTTCCATCCTGACTACGGGTGCTGTCCGTACGTTCTCCCTGTGACCACGTGGGTTTTCTCCGAGATCTTCCGCTTCCTCCCACAATCCAAAGACGTACAGGTTTGCAGGTTATTTGGCTTGGTATAAATGTAAAATTGTCCCTAGTGCGTGTAGGATTGTGTTAGTGTGCGGGGATCGCTGGTCGGTGCGGATTCGGTGGGCCGAAGGGCCTGTTTCCACGATGTATCTGTAAACTGATTATCAAAGACAAGAAAAATTGCATGGTACATGCTTCTCCTCTCAGATTATTCTTGGACAAATCAACATGGTTAATTCAACTAATTGCAATGATACAAAGCAATCTGTACATTCTGTCGACATTTTGAAGTGCCATAAACTTCCGCTACATACTTCGGCATATGCATTCTTGATAACATTCTGGAGATTTTGTTTAAAATTCTTTAAGAAATGTAAAAGATAAATAATCTTACTAAATAAAACATAAGCGCTGGAGTAACAGCAGGACTGGCAGCATCTCTGGAGGACATAGATTGGTGGTAGACAAAAATGCTGGAGAAACTCAACGGGTGCGGCAGCATCTATGGAGCGAAGGAAATAGGCAATGTGAAGGCAAAAATCCTTCTTCAGACCATTGGTGATGGTTTGGATAGAGATCCTTCTTCAGAGTTAAGAAAGGTCCTAATATGAAACATGTTTATTGGTAAACCAGCATCTGTCAATCATTTTGTTAACTTTTATAATCATATTCTTCAGGGAATTTTTGATTTGACTTCCCTATTTGTATTTTAGTTTTCTCTTGTATTACAATAATTTCTAATATATTCATTATTTTACAGAAGTTCAGAGTTCAGCGATACAGCATAGAAACAGACCCTTCCGCCCCCCCGAATCTGCACCGACCAGCGATCTCCACACATCATATGACAATTACAGCACAGAAACAGGCCCTCTCGGCCCTTCCAGTCCGTGCCGACCATTTATTTTCCCCTAGTCCCATCTACCTGCACTCAGACCATACCCCTCCATTCCCTTCCCGTCCATATACCTATCCACATCAAAACTATCCTACACCCATTAGGGACAATTTACAATTATACCAATACAATTAGCCTACAAACCTGTACGTTTTTGGAGAGTGGGATGAACATGGAGCACCATGGAGCAACATGGAGAAAACATATGCATTCATGGGGAAAATGTACAAATTCCATACAGACAGCACCTGTAGTGAGGATTGAACCCAGGTCTCTGGTGCTCTAAGGCAGCAAATCTACCGCTGCGCCACCGCGCCGCCCTGAACGATGAACGCCACAATTTAATTATTATGAATGTCACAATTCTAAATGCTCAATGTACAAGTCATCAGTATTCAACTTGCGCAATGCTAAAAATAAACTTCCTAAAATCTAACTGGCGCTTAGGTCTTAGAGGGGTTGAGAAAATTCATGCATTTAGTATGGAGAAAATAACCCAATGATACATTTCATCCCATTTATTGATTATTCAATCAAAATACATTTGTCAACCCTACTGAATCTGCAGGCATGGCAGCTGCATTTTCTAATAGAAAATGTCTATTTTTGATCTAATCTAATGATTCAATTTCTATTCATCATGTGTCTTATTCATCTTTTAAATAATTTCAATGTTTCAAAAAGCCTGCAGAAAATTATCACCCTGGCACCAATTTGTGCTGGACCACTTTGTTGCTAACCATTGTAGCTCTCCTTCCCATCCCCCCAATGACCTTTCTGTCCTGGGCCTCCTCCATTGCCAGAGTGATGTCACACGCAAACTGAACGAACAGCACCTCATATTCCACCCAGGAAGCCTTCAACCCAATGGTATGCACATGAATTCTCCAATTTCAAGTAATATCCTACCCCAAACCCCCAACCCCCAACCCCCATCTATTTACCTTGATACCACCCTGACCCTGATGTACATATACATCTCCCACCAGTGAAAATATACTAACCTCAACTCAAACAAAACTCACCCTGCTCCTTTCCCCTCCTGCATACACTCATCCCCCACCTGTCCCATCCCTGATTCTCGATGAATTCCCACTGCTGTTGTGAATGGGTCCCTCACAAGGTGCACCTGGTCCTTACATAGAAACATAGAAATTAGGTGCAGGAGTAGGCCATTCGGCCCTTCGAGCCTGCACCGCCATTAAATATGATCATGGCTGATCATCCAACTCAGTATCCTATACCTGCCTTCTCTCCATACCCTCTGATCCCCTTAGCCACAAGGGCCACATCTAACTCCCTCTTAAATATAGCCAATGAACTGGCCTCAACTACCCTCTGTGGCAGAGAGTTCCAGAGACCCACCACTCTCTGTGTGAAAAAAGCCCTTCTCATCTCGGTCCTAAAGGATTTCCCCCTTATCCTTAAGCTGTGACCCCTTGTCCTGGACCTCCCCAACATCGGGAACAATCTTCCTGCATCTAGCCTGTCCAACCCCTTAAGAATTTTGTAAGTCTCTATAAGATCCCCTCTCAATCTCCTAAATTCTAGAGAGTATAAACCGAGTCTATGCAGTCTTTGTTCATAAGACAGTCCTGACATCCCAGGAATCAGTCTGGTGAACCTTCTCTGCACTCCCTCTATGGCAATAATGTCCTTCCTCAGATTTGGAGACCAGAACTGTACGCAATACTCCAGGTGTGGTCTCACCAAGACGCTATACAACTGAAGTAGAACCTCCCTGCTCCTATACTCAAATCCTTCACCTTACCCTTCCAGATACTCAATCCTTACCCTTCACTTCCAGGCCTCCACGTTCAATACATCGTTCTCCAGTATGTCTGCCTCTTTCAATGTGATCCCACCACGAGCCACATCTTCCCAATGCACCCAATTCCACTTTCCTTAGAGACCGATCGCCCCCGCAACTCTTTGGTTCACTGATCCCTTCCCATCCAAGCTACTTTCCCCAGGAACTGCAGCAGATGTAACACCTATCCCTACTCCTTCTCCCTCACCTCCATCAGGGACCCCAGGAGTCCTTCCAGGTGAGACAGAGGTTCACATGCACCTCCTTGAACTCTGTCAACTGCATTTGCTGTTCCTAATGTGGCCTCCTTTACATCAGCTGTTTCATCAAATATTTACGCTCAGTCCTCTAAGGCCACCTGGATTTCCCATTTGCCGACCATTTCAATTCCCCTCCCCATTCCCCTTCCAACTATTCTGTCCTGGGCCTCCTCCATTGCGAGAGTGAGGCCACACACAAACAATAGGAACAGCACCTCATATTCCACTTGGGTAGCTTGCAACCCAGCGGTATGAACATTGAATCCTCCAATTTTAGGCAACTAACCAACAAACATCGCCCCCACCCCGTCCTTCCTTCAACCCCTTCCTCAGGCTTCACATTTTACACATCTTCTTGCCAAATCTTACAGCCATTTGCTTTCCAACTCTGGCCTTTGTTCAACCGTCTATGAAGAAAACTCCTTCACCTGAATCCAGTTATCACTTGCCAGGCTTTGCCCTGCCCCACCTCTCTTCCAGCTCCCTCTCCCAAAATGCCAGCTGTTCATGTCATCCAGAGATGCTGCCTGACCCACTGACTCCAGCACTTTGTGCATCAATTCAGGAATATTGGAGTGATTCCAACATCTTCAATGTTAGCATAACATTGACAAATCGTGAGCAAAACATTCTCAAAGTTGGTCTGTCAGCGTACAATTTTGCCAGCAAGTATCAATGACTTTAGAGGCTTCAATTTGTGATTTTTTTGGTGGAAAGTGTGCAATTTAATTTTTTCAGATGTATATTCCAGTTACTAAGTAATATTAATCTGTTAGCGAATTTAAACCCATGTATGTTCAATAAACAAATGCTGTAGATTTCTCTTTTATTTACTTTTTAGGATTTATCTGATTCTTTGAATTTGTTTTCTGATTTCTGACCCATTCCCACAACATTGAATCTTTCCCAAATGGTTGAGCTCAGACCATTTCTAATCTTCCATAAACATGCACCAAATCATCCATGTTTATGTGTGCAGGAAAGAACTGCAAATGCTGGTTTAAATCAAAGGTAGACAAAAAAAAATGCTATCCAGCATTTTGTGTCTACCATCCATGTTTAAATCTCCAAGGATTTAATTCCATAAGCACTATTTATTGATGATAATAAGAAGTGATTTTTGCTCAATAGCAGAAATGCTATTTTGCATGGTGTTAGCCTGCACTAATCAGTACTGCTATAGTAATATGCAAATTAAAACGTGAACAGAATAATGACAATATCATGAACATCTGTGAAAGAGAAACAAATTTCATACCACCACCTTGGTAACTTTTTTAAGGTATGTTAGACCAAGTGGGACCCGTCGGGTCCCTGTCACATGGGAGGCCAGGTCCCCCAACGCAATATTCCACCACTCACCCATAGCCCCCAGAGGAGGCCTGCAACCCGTTCCCCAAAGCAATATTACACCCTTTCCCCCAACACAAGCCTTTCCCCAACGCAATATTTCAGTACTCACCCATAGCCCGCAACTGCACAGGGGCGGCTCATTTCACCTTATTCACCCTCCCTCATTAAACTTTAAAAAAAATCCCTGCTGTCAGGATTATAAAAAAATGCACCATCCCTCATTAAACTTAAAAAAAAACTCCTTACTGCCAGGAATATAACAAAAAAAGGATTGCAACATTGTAGTTTGCAATTGCACTCAGTGTCCTGGGATATCAAAATAGTAGCGAGCAGGGCTACAATCCCATTGTGATGTTATAGCTGTAAGTGCCAGTGCAGAGGGAATAATTTTTTTCTCAAATTGGGGTTTTGTTAATTTACAAATGTGAATAACTTGTGAAATATAACATCAATCTTAACGAAACTTGAAACAAACTACCACATGACAATTGTGAGTCAGGTGGACGAAAACTGTAGCTCTCTCGTGTACTCTTTTGGCCTAATTTGGTGACATCACCAAATCAGAGATCACAGAGAGGCACGCACGCACGCACGCACATACACTCACATAGATACAAACAAGATAAGAGTTTTAGTGTAATAGATCATTTAAAGTAAACAAATGAAGCAAAACATATTTTATATTTTATTTTTGAAGGGCTGGGAGTGCGCTCCTCCACCAGCCCTTCAAAAAGGACCGCTCAGGTAAGTGGAACTAGCCTTGAGTTGGTTAGTTCCTGTGGATAGAGTTTTGTGTTCACAGGGACGATGGATATAAGGAGTAAGGCGAAACATGCCTCCAGCTGCGGGACTTCCGACAGGAGTCAGCAGCTTCATTCCCCGGAGCTGCCCGCTACAACGGCAGCACCCGCTCGTCGGGCCGGGAAAAGAACGCGGAAGTCGGGGAGCCCTACGCAACCAGGACCCGACTCTCCACCACGGCTGTCTATGGAGCCACACAGTGGTAGGAGCACCGCGCGGGAGCAGGGTAGGCATGACTCTGACTCCCTACCACTGTCACCTAAACATAGGGACGGTGGTATGAAGGTGCGTAAGCGTGTTCCCCACTCTGCAGCATGTTCTGTCTCCCCTCCAATGCAGGTCACCAGAGGGCGGACCAGGGGAAGAACTGCACTGAGGTCGAAGAGCCCCGCTGCAGCGGCCGGCGTCGACTTGCCACCGGAGCAGTCCGCCAGATCGTGGACCGGTGAGGGATCGAGGTCTGAGTCTGGGAGCCCCACAGGTGCGGCCGACGCAGACTCACCACAGGGGTACCTGCCAGATCGCGGGCCGGTGGTAAATCATCTCGGTTACCGCACCCCGCGTTAGTGGCTGGACGTGACCATGTGTCACCTTTGTCCCGGGGAAGACAGGCGGCAAGCCCGCGCGGATATCGGTGAACCTCGCTTTGGTGGCTAAAACCGACTCCTCACTGCTTATGTCTTTCCAGACAGGCGGGCCGCCACAGTCTGGAAGACTGCGGACTAGCGGCATGTCCGTGCGTGAGTCGCAGAGCCCCGCAGGAGCGGCAGGCAGCAACATCCTACCTAGGCATCCAGGTCATCACCTCGACGAGATGCGGGCCGACGGCAGAAGCCCAGTCGTTCAGGGGAACCTGAGGAAGTCGACTTGCTGTCCGCAGATAGCGGCGGCGGTCGCATGGCCCATATGGAGCGCATGACAGAGTGACTCCTTGAGCGAGATCTCCCACAGCAGGATCGGATGTCCTCAAGTTCCTGGAGACATGCATCTGGGCCACCCAGCATATCCCCTTCATCGGTGGGGAGTGCCAGGAGTCAGCAGCTGGCTGACGCTGAAGAGGGGTTGGCGCTGGAACCTGCAGCACCTGAAATACCTCAAGAGGAACATCTCGACGTGGTTTCCAAATTTGCCCAGCCAAAGCAGTCAGGACAGGTTCCCTACATGCTAAATGGAAGGGAATTGAGGAATGCTGTGGAACAGAGGGATCTAGAAATAACTGCGCATAGTTCCCTTAAGGTGGAATCACATGTAGATAGGGTGGTAAAGAAAGCTTTTGGTGTGCTGTCCTTTATAAATCAGAGCATTGAATATAGGAGTAGAGAAGTAATGTTAAAATTGTACAAGGCATTGGTAAGACCAATTCTGGAGTATGGTGTACAATTTTGGTCGCCTAATTATAGGAAGGATGTCAACAAAATAGGGAGAGTACAGAGGAGATTTACTAGAATGTTGCCTGGGTTCCAGCAACTAAGTTACAGAGAAAGGTTGAGCAAGTTAGGTCTTGATTCTTTGGAGCGCAGAAGGTTAAGGGGGGACTTGATTGAGGTCTTTAAAATGATGAAAGGGATAGACAGAATTGACGTGGATAAGCTTTTCCCATTGAGGGTAGGGAAGATTCAAACAAGAGGGCATGACATGAGAATTAAGGGACAGAAGTTTAGCGGTAACATGAGGGGGAACTTCTTTACTCAGAGAGTGGTGGCTGTGTGGAATGATCTTCCAGCAGAAGTGGTGGAGGCAGGATCGAATTTAACATTTAAAAGTAAAGTGGATAGGTATATGGACGGGAAGGGAATGGAGGGGTATGGTCTGAGTGCAGGTAGATGGGACTAAGGGAAAATAAATGGTCAGCACGGACTGGAAGGGCCGAGAAGGCCTGTTTCTGTGCTGTAATTGTTATATGGTTATATTATATGGAGATAGGGGATCTGAATGTGTGGCTGAGGGGCTGGGGCAGGGGGCAGGGATTTAGATTCTTAGACCACTGGGATCTGTTTTGGGGTAAGGGTGAATTGTACAAAAAGGACGGGTTGCACCTTAACAGGCGGGGAAACCAGCATTCAGCCAAGAACCATATAACCATATAACAATTACAGCATGGAAACAGGCCTTCTCGGCCCTTCCAGTCCGTGCCGACCATTTATTTTCCCCTAGTCCCATCTACCTGCACTCAGACCATACCCCTCCATTGCTGTAATTGTTATATGGTTATATGGTTATATGGACAGCCATTGCAGCCAAAACTAGCGGCGAGCATTGACTTCTTCACAACACACGAGCTGCAGGATCAGGTATTGACCGAAGCAATGAATAAATACGAGGCCCCGAACAACTGTGTTTCACTGAACGTACCGACAGTTAACACGCCCATCAGTCCAGGGATCAGGGCTCAGGAGCTTAAACTTCAAAAAATCCTGAAACTGTTGACGTCGGGTATCACTGCCTTTGCCAGGTCGGTTGACGGCACTGAGATGACGGAGGAGCAGGAAGATGCTCTTGCACTACTGTGTGATACACAGTACAAGATAAACTCCTTCCGGAAAATCTCCATCAAACCAACTCTCAATCCCAAGTTTGCGGGGTTGTGCAAGGCATCTGCGACGCCGCCACCGAGACAGTTGTTCGGTGAGGACCTGTCCAAACAGGTCAAGGACCTGGACGAGGAGGCGGACGCAGTCGGTTTGATGAAACCACCTTCCTCCAGCAGGCCGGCATGTCGCAGACAAAATCCATATGTAAGACCTCGGGGGCTACCTGAAAGAACATCAAGGACACACACGCCGGCCGCACCCCAACTATGAAAGCCTTTTTTGGGCAGGGCCAACAGCGACCGGCGTGGAAGATGCGCCAACCCCACAATCCAGCAACACAACGGAGCGCCAAAACCCAGAACATCAGGCCCCGCCGGTAACCATGGAGGTAAGGGGGTCTGGTTCTCATGCGTGTGCTGCATGTTTAACCTCACAAGTTGGTGGGAGATTAAGTATATTCTGGGATGCATGGAGCTCTATAACTTTAGACTCATTTATATTACAAAGTATTCAGGGGTATGAAATTGAATTCATAGATGAACAACTTCCCCCGCCTCAACATGTACCAAACCGGAAATTTGCACTTTCCCATATGGAGAAAGCAGAAGGACATGAGGAAATTTTGAGGCTACATGCCAAGGGGGTTATAGAGAAAACTCTTGAGTTCGTATCCAACATCTTTACCAAAACCAAAAAAGATGGTGGATATCGGATTATTATTGACTTAACCCATTTGAATACTTTAGTAAAATGTACCCATTTTAAAATGGACACATTCGAAACAGCTAAATCACTGATTTCCAAGGGGTGCTTCATGGCATGCATCGAATCAAAAGATGCATACTATTCAGTATCCATATGGAAACATCACCGAAAGTTCTTGAAGTTTGTCTGGATGGATCAACTATGGCAATATAGAGCCCTACCCAATGGGCTTACAACAGCCCCTAGGTTATTTACTAAAATTTTGAAACCAGTATTGGCATCCCTGAGAAAACAAAACCATATTGTCATGGCATATTTAGATGACATCTTGATTGTGGGAAAGACTATGGAATCGACAAATTATCAGTGACAGCTACTAAAACATTGTTTTCAGAAATTAGGGTTTGTCATCCATCCAGTCAAATCTAAGTTCTACCCTTCACAGGTCATGAACTACCTGGGATTCACAATTAACACCAATCAGATGATTGTTACCATCCCAGATAACAAAGCAATGGATATTATTGAAGCATGTAACAACCTTGCTTGTGCCAGGAAACCAACAATCAGACATGCTGCTAATGTAATTGGGAAACTAGTAGCTACATTCCAGCTGCGCGATTTGGTCCTCTACACTATCAAAATTTACAAAGAACAAAAATTTCAAAATTAAAAACAAATGCTGGACATTTTGATAGGCCTATGCAGCTGCCAATCAAGGCAAAAGTTCAGTTACAATGCTGGATTGATAATATTCATGACTCATTCAATCCCATTATTGTACCGAACCCATCAGTCGTGGTCCAAACCGACGCAAGCACCCAAGGCTGGGGAGCTACCAACACCATTTCCAGTTGTGGCAGTAGATGGAATTTACACAAATCTACCCTTCTATTATCACAAGGGATAAACTATTTGGAAATGCTAGGAGCATTTCACGGGCTGCGAGCTTATTTCATGAATTTACATTATATGCATGTCCGTCTTCAAATATATAACACCACTGTGGTGGCATATTTAAATCCTATGGGTGGTATCAAGTCAATATCTTGTGATGAATTGGCAAACTCAATCTGGCTCTGGTGTATAGAAAGAAATATTTGAATATCAGCTACCTACCTTCCTGGTAAGCTCAATACAGTGGCGGACACCAGGTCACGCGTATTCTATGATAACATCGAGTGGATGTTAAATCCCCAAATATTTGCTAAAATTATAGCCAAATTTGGAACACCAGATATCGACCTTTTTGCGTCCAGATTGAACCATCAGATACCAACATATGTATCTTGGGAACCAGATCCTGGGGCAGTAGCGATGGACGCTTTCTCGCTGCACTGGGGGAAATGGTTTTTCTATGCATTTCCTCCATTCTGCCTCATCAGTCGGGTATTGCAGAAAATAAAATCAGATTCTGCAACAGGTATCTTAATAATACCCGACTGGCCTACACAACCATGGTATCCGGTGGTCCTTGCGATGGCTAAAGAACCATGGGCACATATTAATAAATGCCCGGATTTGGTAACTAACCCCACAACAGGGAAAATCATCCATGCCATGGTCATCTGAACCTGTTGGCTTGCAGGTTCTGAAGAGGCCACTCCTGCAATATGGATTAACACCTAGGACCATGGACATCATTGCAGCATCGTGCAGAGCATTCACAAGACGATAGTACCTCACCCAAATCAGGAAATGGGAGGCCTACTGCAGCCGGATCAACATCACATATGACTCTGCCACGATTCCCCATGTGCTGGAATTCCTTGCGGGGCTATATCATGATGAGGGCCTCAGCTACAGCGCCACTAACAGTGCCCGAAGCGCACTGTCATCCTACCTTTGTATAGGAGTAGGGTCTCACCAACTCATGTCCAAATTGATGAGGGATATCTTCAATTTGAACCCTCCCCGACCCCGATACAACATCACCTGGGATATCGAGGTAGTATTGACCCTACTCAGCTGGACGCCTATGATTGGACTACCGCTGGATAAACTCACCCTGAAGATGGTGATGTTAATGGCGCTGACCTCGGCACAACGGGTTCAGACCTTGCAAAAAATTAAATTGGATAACATGGTCTCAACCCCTGAGAGAGTAACTTACTTCATTGACGAGTTACTCAAGCAGCACAGACCTGGGACTACAGGGCTGCAATTAATATTTCCAGCATACCCCGTTGATGTGAGGCTCTGCATAGCCACCTACATACGTCACTATATCAAAGTGACGCATACCATGAGGAAATTGGAGAAAGGTCTACTGATCAGCCATAAGAAACCTCAACACAGGGTGACGGTGCAGACTATCTCCAGGTGGCTCAGGTTATTGGATGCAGCAGGTATTAATACTAATATCTTTAAATCCCATTCTACCAGGGCTGCATCCACATCAGCGGCGAGGACTATGGAGGTTCCCATGGACCATATCCTCACAACAGCGGGCTGGGCCAGCGAAGCAACGTTCCAGCGGTTTTATAATAAACCTGTGGCTGCACCCGCAATGTTTGCGGAGACAGTTTTAAGTACTGGTCCCCAAGAAACGTTTATCCCCGAGTGAGGGGTTTTTGATTTGTATTAATAAATACTTTATTATTTTTCAGCTTGTTCAAGTCTGAAATACGTTAACATACTCCTTCCATCAGAATTGCGGCAGTGTGTGAGCATGAATGTGATCCAGGGCATGAAATCACAGAGCTTTGGAATCTTCACGAAGTCACTCACGTGACTCCGAAAGTAAAATAGTAAGATTAAACGAGAACTTACCAGTTTGAAGTTTGATCCTTATTTTATGAGGAGTTACGATGAGGGATTTCGTGCCCTCCGCTCCCAACCCTCTATCATAAGGTCAACTGGTATATTAGACTCTTAATCTTACTATCTTCAGTCATTGTTGTTATCTGTGATTCCACACCGCTGCTTTGAAGAATGTTGCGCGTGCGTGCTGGCAGGGTCTTCACGAAATCCCTCATCGTAACTCCTCATAAAATAAGGATCAAACTTCAAACTGGTAAGTTCTTATTTAATCTTACTAATAACATTTAGTGCAAGATAAAGCCAGTAGAATCAGTTTAATGCAAGTACATCATTACATATATAATGAGGTAATGACTGAAGTATTTTTTTGTGATGGTACTTTGTTAAAAAATAACTGGTTCCAATAGCAAATATTACAACTAATATAAGTTCACATTGCCAATATTCAACGTCAATGCATCTTTGCCTTTTTCTAAATAGCAAATATAATTCTTGTGGGATTGAAGCTGCTTCATGTCTGGTTTTGGGAGTCCTGGGGTGTCTGATGAGATCTGAGCAGTGAGCACAGCCTCTTCTACCGATGAACTGTAGATGTCTGATGGGGAAGAGAGGTGAGTGATCGTGAAGTGATCTGCACCTTCAGCAGGGCCGGCCTTAGGAGGTGCGGGGCTCAATTGGGAACAATTTTGGTGAGCCCCAGGTTCCCAGCCAAGGTCTGTCAGCCTTGTTATTTAGTATATATTGTGAAATTGTACACTAGGGTGCAATGGATTATACGCTGTCTGAATCTCCCCTGCTCCCGTTTGACTGTCAAACTACCTCCGCTGGCTTCCAACCTTTACCGGAGCTGCTAATTACCATTAAACTGCATTATGTGATTGGAACCTTGGAGGCAGCGGCTGATTGGACGGGAGGAGACCAATTTGCTGATTGGACTGGAATTTTAATGGAAGCTGGTCGGTGATTGGTCACAACGCCCCTCGGAGACTGTGTCTGATTGGCCGCCGAGTGACCAGTGATTTGATACAATGCCCTTGGAGACAGTGGCTCCAAAGTGTCAATGCCACCCGTAGCTTCAGATGCAGGTACAGCTAAAGGGATTTGGCGCTCGGGCAACGCTATGAATTTATATGAATTTAAAAAATCTGATACATTTAAATCATTCAAAAGCTACAACCACAATGTGATAAATAACACTAAATAAAACTGAAGCAAATACAGGCAAACATAATTACCTTGAAGGAGAGAGAACACGCATAATATTCATATAACATCCCTAAATGATGGGTGCAAATTACTAAATAACATGGCTGGACAAAAATGCTGGAGTGGGTGAGATGCTGCCTCACTCGCTGAGTTTCTCCAGCATTTATGTCTACCTTTGATTGTTTCAGCATTTGCAGTTCTTTCTTAAAGTAACATGGGTGAATGACTGTACTTGCACACCAGGAAGAAGCCCGTGCTCGCGGTCCGGAGCCCTTAATGACAGTAAGTTTTAAGAAATTCTGCCATGAATTTTATTCAAAGGAACGCGGCGTCATTAATACTTGGTCAAAACACAATTATATTGACTGAGGAATGCAGATCGATGTTTGGTGACACATTGTATAACTACGTGTTAACTACTGGATGTTAACAAGTGCTAACAGTTAAAATATTGTGTTCAGAATATAACGATAGACACACTGGAAGAAGCAATGAATATTAAGGCAGACTCACAAAAATTAATATCATATCTATATAACATAGAAACATAGAAACATAGAAATTAGGTGCAGGAGTAGGCCATTCGGCCCTTCGAGCCTGCACCGCCATTCAATATGATCATGGCTGATCATCCAACTCAGTATCCTGTACCTGCCTTCTCTCCATACCCCCTGATCCCTTTAGCCACAAGGGCCACATCTAACTCCCTCTTAAAAATAGCCAATGAACTGGCCTCAACTACCCTCTGTGGCAGAGAGTTCCAGAGACCCACCATTCTCTGTGTGAAAAAATCCTTCTCATCTCGGTCCTAAAGGATTTCCCCCTTATCCTTAAGCTGTGACCCCTTGTCCTGGACCTCCCCAACATTGGGAACAATCTTCCTGCATCTAGCCTGTCCAACCCCTTAAGAATCTTGTAAGTTTCTATAAGATCCCCTCTCAATCTCCTAAATTCTAGAGAGTATAAACCGAGTCTATGCAGTCTTTGTTCATAAGACAGTCCTGACATCCCAGGAATCAGCCTGGTGAACCTTCGCTGCACTCCCTCTATGGCAATAATGTCTTTCCTCAGATTTGGAGACCAGAACTGTACGCAATACTCCAGGTGCGGCTTCACCAAGACCCTATACAACTGAAGTAGAACCTCCCTGCTCCTATACTCAAATCCTTTTGCTATGAAAGCTAACATATCATTCGCTTTCTTCACTGCCTGCTGTAGCTGCATGCCTACTTTCAATGACTGGTGTACCATGACACCCAGGTCGCGCTGCATCTCCCCTTTTCCTAATCGGCCTCCATTTAGATAATAGTCTGTTTTCCTATTTTTGCCACCAAAGTGGATAACCTCACATTTATCCACATTATACTGCATCTGCCAAACATTTGCCCACTCACCCAGCCTATCCAAGTCACCTTGCAGTCTCCTAGCATCCTCCTCACAGCTAACACTGCCTCCCAGCTTAGTGTCATCCGCAAACTTGGAGATATTGCCTTCAATTCCCTCATCCAGAGCATTTATGTATATTGTAAATAGCTGGGGTCCTAGAACTGAACCTTGCGGTACCCCACTAGTCACTGCCTGCCATTGCGAAAACGACCCGTTTACTCCTACTCTTTGCTTCCTGTTTGCCAGCCAGTTCTCTATCCACATTAATACTGAACCCCCAATGCCGTATGCTTTAGGTTTATATACTAATCTCTTATGTGGGACCTTGTCGAAAGCCTTCTGGAAGTCCAGATACACCACATCCACTGGTTCTCCCCCATCCACGCTACTAGTTACATCCTCGAAAAATTCCACAAGATTCGTCAGACATGATTTACCTTTCGTAAATCCATGCTGACTTTACCCAATGATTTCACCACTTTCCAAATGTGCTGCTATCCCATCTTTAATAACTGACTCTAGCAGTTTCCCCACTACCGATGTTAGACTAACTGGTCTGTAATTCCCCGTTTTCTCTCTCCCCCCCTTCTTAAAAAGAGGGGTTACGTTTGCTACCCGCCAATCCTCAGGAACTACTCCAGAATCTAAAGAGTTTTGAAAGATTATCACTAATGCATCCACTATTTCCGGAGCTACTTCCTTAAGTACTCTGGGATGCAGCCTATCTGGCCCTGGGGATTTATCGGCCTTTAATCCATTCAATTTACCCAACACCACTTCCCGACTAACCTGGATTTCACTCAAGTACTCCTTTGACCCGCGGTCCCCTGCTATTTCCGGCAGATTATTTATGTCTTCTTTAGTGAAGACGGAACCAAAGTAGTTATTCAATTGGTGCGCCATATCCTTGTTCCCCATGATCAACTCACCTGTTTCTGACTGCAAGGGACCTACATTTGTTTTAACTAATCTATTTCTCTTCACATATCTATAAAAACTTTTGCAGTCAGTTTTTATGTTCCCTGCCAGTTTTCTTTCATAATCTATTTTTCCTTTCCTAATCAAGCCCTTTGTCCTTCTCTGCTGGTCTCTGAATTTCTCCCAGTACTCTGGTATGCTGCTTTTTCTGGCTACTTTGTACGCATCATCCTTTGCTTTGATACTATCCCTGATTTCCCTTTTGCTTTGATACTATCCCTGATTTCCCTATCCCTGATAACAGTATTCTTAATAGAGAATTGCCATCAACAGAGGCAATTAGAGAAGACTGGAAAAAAGATTTAATGATAAAAATTTCTAAAGAAACATGGGAGAGGTATTTGAAATATATACATAAATGTTCGATTAACACTAGACATAATTTAATTACATTTAAAATATTACACAGATTATATTATTCAAAAGTTAGGTTGATTAAATTTTATTCTAATATTTCTCCCATCTGTGATAAATGCCTTTCTCAAAATGCCAACTTCACACATTCTTTCATTTCTTGCACAAAACTTCAAAGATTTTGGCGTGATATTTGATATTTTCACTAGTTTAAGATAAAAATGGAACCTAGCAAGGAAATGATTATATTTGGAGTGTTAGGAGATGGAAACAAATTAAATGTATCCCAAATCTCATTTTTTAATTATGGTTTAATAATAGCGAAGAAACTCATACTCAAATTCTGGAAAAAGGCTACGATACCAACACTCAAAATGTGGATTGGAAACAGCCCATTTGGAAGAAATGAGACTCCTCCTAATAGAAAAAAAAGACCATTTCTTAACGAGTTGGTCTCCATTTATTGATCTTGTGGATTCATGGGGTGTAATAACATCGTAAAATAAAAAATTCTTGGTTTTGAGTGAAAAATGATTAAGAATCCACCTCCAGTTTAAATTCCTAGACTAGTCTTTACTCTTCAATACTTCTTTCTTTGTCATTTCTTTCTTTCTAAAAAAAAGGAAGTTGTACAAAGAATGTTTTAATAATTCTGGGAACCTGTAAAAAAGGTACCATTAAAATGTAATGTACTTACTTCTAATATATATATATATATATTTTTAAAATAAATAAATAAATAATTGTTTTCGCCTCAGTTGAATCAAGTGATAAACGACTCCAATCTTTCTGCAGTACTCATTAAACCCGAGTTGGAAACTGAAAAGTAGGGGAACGCCGTCCCCCTGCGTACACCCCCCCCCCCCCCCTTTTCCATCACAGGTGCTGGTGACAGTATTGAGAGTTAACCGCGGAGCTGTGTTGTTGTCGGTGTGGAATTTCACCTACGGGGGTCACTGCTGAGCTGATATAGTGTGTTGCCCACCAGCCTAGCGCGGGGCCATCTTGGGCCCAATTTGGAGCAATTGGTCCAATTGGCTTAAGGCCGACCCTGACCTTCAGTAATTTAGTGAGCTTCAGTGTGCTCTCCATAAATAGATAAAAAGGTTCTCAAGACCATCTCCATCACGGTAGTGTTGCAGCCTTGCAGCAGCATGGACGCAGGGTCGATCATGTCTACGGGTGCTGTCCGTACGGAGTTTGTACGTTCTCCCCATGACCTGCATGGGTTTTCTCCAAGATCTTCGGTTTCCTCCCACACTGCAAAGCCTTGAGGTTAATTGGCTTCGGTAAAATTGTATATTATAGGATAGTGTTAGTGTTTGGGGATCGCTGGTTGGCATGGACTCAGTGGGCCGAAGGGCCTGTTTCCTCGCTGTATCTCAAAGTCTAAAGTCTCAGTGGCATTGTTATTTCAAAGTTGTATGATCTTCAATGTAAAAATGGTTACAAAAAAATCCTATTTATAACACAATAAAGTGCGTAACATTCATAGAAACATTTAAAAAAATGCAGGAGGATGCCATTTGGCCCTTTGAGCCTGCACCGCCATGCATTGTGATCATGGCTGATCATCCACAATCAGTAACCTGTGCCTGCTTTCTCCCCATATCCCTTGATTTTGCTAACCCCAAGAGCTCTATCTAATATCTTTTAAATGCATCCAGTGAATTGGTCTCTACTGCCTTTTGTGGCAGAGAATTCCACAAATTCACATCTCTCTGGGTGAAAAGGTTATTCTCATCTCAGTTTTAAATGGCCTCTCCATTATTCTTAGACTGTGGCCCCTAGTTATGGACTCCTCCAACATTCGGAACATTTTCCTGCATCTAGCTTGTCCAGTCCTTTTGTAATTTTATATGTTTCTATAAGATCCCCTCTCATACTTGTACAGTGATACAAGCCTAGTCTTTTCAATCTTTCCTCATATAACAGTCCCACCATCCCGGGGATTAATCGCCTGAACCTACGCTGCACTGCCTCAAAAGCAAGGATGATCTTCCTCAAATTAGGAGACCAAACCTACACACAATACACCATATGTGGTCTCACCAGGGCCCTGTACAACTGCAGAAGGATTTATTTACTCCTATACTTAAATCCTCTCATTAAGAAAGCCAACATGCCATCAGCTTTCTGCACTGCCTGCTGTACCTGCATGTTTACTTTCAGTGACTGGTGTACAAGGACACCCAGGTATCGTTGCACTTCCCTTTTTCCATATCTGACAACATTGAGACAATAATCTGCCTCCTTATTTTTGCCGCCAAAGTGGATAACCTCACATTTAACTACATTTTACTGCATCTGCCATGCATCTGCCCACTCACTCGACCTAAATCATTAATATATATTGCATATAGTTACGGCCCCAGCACCGAGCCTTGCGGCACTCCACTCGCCACTGCCTGCATTCTGACAAGGACCCGTTTATTCCTACTCTTTGTTTCCTGTCTGCCAACAAATTCTCTATCCATGTCAATACCCTAAAGGGCACTGTCCCACCAGCATGCGACTCCATGCAGTGAGCGCGAGCAAACTGGAAGCGGGGGCCGCGTGGAGGTCCGGTGATCCCCGTACAGGGCCGGTCGAACCAGCATGCGCCGGGATGCGGCGAGCGCGACCAAACCGGCAGCGGGGGGGCGTGTAGAGGTCGGGTGAGCGGCGCGACGTGGCGTGAAGTTGGAGCGATGTCCGCGGTAAGTTCGCAAGGACAGAGAGGGACACACAGAGAGGGGCAAGGAGGTACACAGAGAGGGGCACGGAGGCACACACAGAGAGGGGCACGGAGGCACATATAGAGAGGGTCACGGAGGCACGACATCGAGGCGGTGCGTAATGCGTCGCGGCGGCTGTGGGCCGACAAGCCATTGCCGCGCGGAATTTTTGAACACGGTCAGTTTTTCTGAGCCCCGCGTGATGTCGGGACCAACTCCGCACAACTCCATACGGCTCCGGCGATCGAAGTGGGACCGGCCCCGCGAGGCCGGATGGCTCAAGTGACCACGTTAGGTCGCGCTCACCGCATGGAGTCGCATGCTGATGGGACAGGCCCTTAAGCCCGATACCATGTGCATTAATTTTGCCCACTAATCTCCTGTGCAGGACCTTATCAAAGGCTTTTTGAAAGTCTAGATACACTACATCCACTGGCTATCCTTCATTCATTTTACTTGTCACATCCTCAAAAAATTCCAGAAGATTAGTCAAGCAGGATCTCTCCTTCATAAATCCATGCTGACTTTGGATAGCAGTAAAATCCTTTTACTGCTATCCAAATGTGTCGTTATTACTTCTTTAATAATTGACTCCAGCATCTTTCCCACCACCAAAGTCAGGCTAACTGGTCTATAATTCCTCGTTTTCTCTCTCGCTCCTTTCTTAAAAAGTGGGATAACATTAGCTATCCTCCAATCCACAGGAACTGTTCCTGATTCTATAGAACATTGGAAAATGATCACCAATGTGTCCATGATTTCTCGAGCCACCTCCTTGAGTACCCTGGGATGCAGACCATCAGGCCCTGGGGATTTATCAGCCTTCAATCTACCCAATACTATTTCTTGCCAATTACAAATTTCTTTCAGTCCTCTGTCCCACTAGACCCTCTGTCCTCTAGTACATCTGGGAGATTGTTTGTGTCTTCCTTAGTGAAGACAGTACCAAAGTACCTGTTCAACTCTTCTGCCATTTTCTTGTTCCCCATAATAATTTCACCTGTTTCTGCGTTCAAGGGTCACAGATTTGTCTTTAATAATCCTTTTCCTTTAACATACCTAAAGAAGCTTTTACTGTCCTTCTTTATATTCCTGGCCAGCTTCCCCGCGTACTTCATCATTTCAGCCCGTATTGCCCGTTTTGTTTCCTTCTGTTGTCCTTTGAAAGTTTCTCAATCCCCTGGCTTCCGGCTACTCTTTGCTGTGTTATACATCTTTTCTTTTAGTTTTATTCCATTCCTAACTTCCCTTGTCAGCCATGGCTGCCTCTTCCTCCCCTTGAAATCTGTTTTCCTCTTTGGAATGAAATGATTCTGCATCATCTGGAATATGCACAGAAATTCCTGACATTGCTGTTCCACCGTCTTTCCTGCTGGGATCCTTTTCCAGTCGACCTTGGCCAGCTCCACTATCATGCCTTCATAGTCCCCTTTGTTCAACTGCAACACTGACACTTCTGATTTAACCTTCTCCTCAAATTGCAGGTTAAAACTAATCATATTATGATCACTACCTCCAAGCGGTTCCTTTACCTCGAGATCTCTTATCATATCTGGTTCATTGGACAACACTAAATCCAGAATTGTCTTCTCTCTGGTCGGCTCCAGTACAAGCTGCTCTAAGAATCCATCTCGGAGGCATTCTACAAACTCTCTTTCTTGGGGTCCTGAACCAACCTGATTTTCCCAGTCTACCTGCATATTGAAATCCCCCATCACCACAGTGGCATTACCTTTGTTACATGCCAGTTTTAACTCCTGCTGCAACTTACACCCTACACCCGGGCTACTATTTGGGGGTCTGTAAATAACACCAATTAGTGTCTTCTTGCCTTTACAATTCCTCAAATCAATCCACAGTGACTCTCCCTCGTCAGTCCGTATGTCTTCCCTCGCAAGGGACTGAATTCCATCCCTCACCAGCAGAGCTACCCCCCTCCTCTGCCCACCTGCCTGTCCTTTCTATCGGATGTATAACCCTGAATATTAAGTTCCCAGGCCTGATCCTCCTGCAGCCATGTCTCAGTAATCCCCACAATGTCATATCTACCAACCTGTAACTGGGCCTCAAGCTCATCTACTTTACTTCTTATACTTCGCGCATTCATATACAATACTTTTAATTCCTTACGTATCTCACCTTTCACATCGATCCCTATTACACTTGGCCATACCCTCATATCCCTTCGTGAGCTTCCTGCCCCGTTAATTCTGGTGTCTTTCTTAACTTTTCCTATACTCTCTTTCCCTTTAACTCCATCCTTGTATTTCCAATTTGTCTCCTCCCCCCCCCACTATTTAGTTTAAACCCACCCGTGTAGCAGTGGCAAACCTGCCTGCCAGAATGCTAGTTTCCCCGCCTGTTAAGGTGCAACCCGTCCCTTTTGTATAATTCACCCGTACCCCAAAACAGATCCCAGTGGTCTAAGAACCTAAATCCCTGCCCCCTGCCCCCTGCCCCAGCCCCAGCCCCTCAGCCACACATTCAGATCCCCTATCTCCATATAATATAACCATATAACAATTACAGCATGGAAACAGGCCTTCTCGGCCTTTCCAGTCCGTGCCGACCATTCATTTTCCCCTAGTCCCATCTACATGCACTCAGACCATACCCCTCCATTCCCTTCTCGTCCATATACCTATCCACTTTACTTTTAAATGTTACAATCGATCCTGCCTCCACCACTTCTGCTGGAAGATCATTCCACACAGCCACCACTCTCTGAGTAAAGAAGTTCCCCCTCATGTTACCCCTAAACTTATGTCCCTTAATTCTCATGTCATGCCCTCTTGTTTGAATCTCCCCTACCCTCAATGGGAAAAGCTTATCCACGTCAACTCTGTCTATCCCTTTCATCATTTTAAAGACCTCAATCAAGTCCCCCCTTAACCTTCTGAGCTCCAAAGAATAAAGACCTAACTTGTTCAACCTTTCTCTGTAACTTAGTTGCTGGAACCCAGGCAACATTCTAGTAAATCTCCTCTGTATTCTCTCTATTTTGTTGACATCCTTCCTATAATTAGGCGACCAAAATTGTACACCATACTCCAGAATTGGTCTCACCAACGCCTTGTACAATTTTAACATTACTTCCCTATTCCTATATTCAATGCTCTGATTTATAAAGGCCAGCACACCAAAAGCTTTCTTTACCACCCTATCTACATGCGATTCCACCTTCAGGGAACTATGCACAGTTATTCCTAGATCCCTCTGTTCCACAGCATTCCTCAATTCCCTACCATTTACCATGTACGTCCTATTTTCATTTGTTCTGCCAAGATGTAGCACCTCACACTTATCAGCATTAAACTCCATCTGCCATCTTTCAGCCCACTCTTCCAAATGTCCCAAATCTCTCTGTAGACTTTGAAAATCTATTTCATTATCCACAGCACCACCTATCTTAGTATCATCTGCATACTTACTTATCCAATTTTCCACCACATCATCTAGATCATTGATGTACATGACAAACAACAGTGGACCCAACACAGATCCCTGAGGCACCCCACTGGTCACCGGCTTCCACCCTGACAAACAGCCACCAACCATTACTCTCTGGCATCTCCCATTCAGCCACTGTTGAATCCATCTTGCTACTCCGCCATTAGATTGAACCTTCTTAACCAACCTTCCATGGGGAACCTTGTCAAAGGCCTTACTGAAATCCATATAGACAACATCCACTGCTTTACCCTCATCAATTTCCCTAGTAACCTCTTCAAAAAATTCAAGAAGGTTTGTCAAACATGACCTTCCAATCTCCCTGTTCCTGCTGTCACCAGCACGAGGAACTGGAAGCCAACCGGAGAAAAACCATCCTGGAGGCCCTGCTTTTCAGCCTTCTTCTGAGCTCTCTGAGGTCATGCTGCACAGTCTGTTTCTTCTTCTTCCCGGTGTCATTTGTGCCGACATGCACTACCACCTCCGGCTTCAAAAAATGCCACACTTTCCACTCAAGCGCAACATCTTCTGAATAGATTCAAGAACAGACACCTCCTCTTCCTGAAAACAAGATTTTTTCAATGATAGTATGGATTTGACCAAAATATAGTTTTATTATTTAATGATATTCTTCTGATATTCAATCACATTCATCTAAAATAAAAGTGCTATATTCTTTGTTTAAAAAAAAAGAACAGACAAAATAGAAAAAAAAGTGCAAAGAGTAACAAAAGTCCCTTTATGGTTCCTCAGCAAATGTTAAAGATATCTGCAAGAATAGTGAAAGGCTTGGACAGAGTGGATGTGGAGAGGATATTTCCACGAGTGGGAAAGTCCAGGACTAGAGGTCATAGCCTCAGAATTTAAGGACGTTCTTTTAGGAAGGAGATGAGGAGGAATTTCTTTAGTCTGAGGGTGGTGAATCTGTGGAATTCATGCCACAGAAGGCTGTGGAGGCCAAGTCAGTGGATATCTTTAAGGCAGAGATAGATAGATTCTTGATTAGTACGGGTGTTAGGGGTTATGGGGAGAAGGCTCATGGGGTTAGATGGGAGAGATAGATCAGCCATGATTGAATGGCGGAGTAGACTTGATCGGCTGAATGGCCTGATTCTGCTGCTATCACTTATGACCTTATGATAATACATTTATATTCTCACTCCCAAAAGATAGGTGATGCTTGAATATTATCCGTCCACACAGGTTCTACATTAAAAGAAAAGTTATTTTAGAACTTATCAGAATTGAAAATATTGCTCCTTTTGTTTTCCTTTTATTTTCTCTTTTAATGTCCCCTGCCGTATACGAGGCAAAGTCACGATAGGACACAGGGTGCTGGAGTAACTCAGCGGGTCAGGCAGCATCTGTGGAGAACATGGATAGGTGACGTTTCACAGAGTGCTGGAGTAACTCAGCGGGTCAGGCAGCATCTGTGGAGAACATGGATAGGTGACGTTTCACAGAGTGCTGGAGTAACTCAGCGGGACAGGCAGCATCTGTGGAGAACATGGATAGGTGACGTTTCACAGAGTGCTGGAGTAACTCAGCGGGTCAGGCAGCATCTGTGGAGAACATGGATAGGTGACGTTTCACAGAGTGCTGGAGTAACTCAGCAAGTCAGGCAGCTTCTGTGGAGAACATGGATAGGTGACGTTTCACAGAGTGCTGGAGTAACTCAGCGGGTCAGGCAGCATCTGTGGGGAACATGGATAGGTGACGTTTCACAGAGTGCTGGAGTAACTCAGCGGGTCAGGCAGCATCTGTGGAGAACATGGATAGGTGACGTTTCACAGGGTGCTGGAGTAACTCAGCGGGTCAGGCAGCATCTGTGGAGAACATGGATAGGTGACGTTTCACACAGTGCTGGAGTAACTCAGCGGGTCAGGCAGCATCTGTGGAGAACATGGATAGGTGACGTTTCACAGGGTGCTGGAGTAACTCAGCGGGTCAGGCAGCATCTCTGGAGAACATGGATAGGTGACGTTTCACAGAGTGCTGGAGTAACTCAGCGGGTCGGGCAGCATCTGTGGAGAACATGGATAGGTGACGTTCCACAGAGTGCTGGAGTAACTCAGCGGGTCAGGCAGCATCTGTGGAGAACATGGATAGGTGACGTTTCACAGAGTGCTGGAGTAACTCAGCGGGTCAGGCAGCATCTGTGGAGAACATGGGTAGACGATGTTTCAATACGGGACCCTTCTTCAGACTGAAGCTGCACCTATCCCTGTTCTCCACAGATGCTGCCTGACCCGCCGAGTTACTCCAGCACTCTGTGTCCTTTTGTGAAAACCAGCATCTTTGTTTCTACATACATCATGTTGCCTGCCAGAAAACAAGCTTGGTGCAGAAAGAGTTAAACAGCTAAAAGTGTTTGTTGTGTAACGTCATGTCGTAATTATAAGGTTGGTGCCTTCTGACACCATGCAATAGCCTTTGAATTGGAGTGATAAAATATATAATTATCTTCCAGTTGCAGAAGTCAGCAACATTGACTGTGACTCCACATGTTACTTCTTTTTAATTTCGTACCAAAATATTGAAATATAAATACATCAATATTTCCAGTAATTGTTAACAGAATTAGAAAAGGAAAATTGCTTGCCAGCAGGCCCAAATAACAGTTGTGACTATATTCATCTGTCAAGTAAATACCCAAAATGTTTGTGATAAATGACTACATTAATCTTGCACAAATGCACATATTTTCAAAGTGCAGGTTACTCACTTTACTTGACACGCCTTTTAAAGAGCCAAATTAATTAAAAAAATCATGCCACAGGTTTGCGTGGCTGAAATATTTAATGAAAACGTAATTGAATGGAATGCCTTTGGCGTGGGTGAGGCAAAATCTACCCACTTCCGGCTGTGCCATAGTATCGACTGGTGCGGTTATATGAGATCCCAAGAAATTGGAGAAGTGAAAACTGGAAGAGGCCCGACCGACACAGGTGTTAGGGGTTATTGGGAGAAGGCAGGAGAATGGGGTTAGGAGGGACAGAGAGATCAGCCATGATTGACTTGATGGGCCGAATGGTCTAATTCTATTCTTCTTCCTTCTGACATGACCGCATGACCCAAATCAGGTATTTATAGAATGACAATCAACTGCAGATGACATATTGCATTTAACTATGCATGTTCCATTTTATTATACGGAAAGAATGCATGGGGAATAGAAAAACCTGGTGCTATTTGTAATTTCCATTGTCATATCTAAGTTTGAGCACAGGTGTTAGTATTGATTCTGTTGTTAACTGCTTCTGAATTTGTAACAGACATTATTCCGTTCCAATGCTGACAATAAATTATTTACCATTCACGCAATATTAATGTAGCCGCTTGTAATTATAAACATTGGAACGCAGGAAAACGCTGGAAAACTTTTGTGAAAAGTTTTTTGTTACTTTTCCAAGCAACATGTTTTAAATCACGGAAGGCTCTAATTAAATTTGCTGTTTGCATTTCACGCTGCACCTGAATGAGCTCCACAGATTGGTTTTGCTATGTGCTATCATTCTGCTGAAGGGTCCCGATCCAAAACACCACCGATCCATGTTCTCCACAGATGCTGCCTGACCCGCTGAGTTACTCCAGCACTCTATGAAACGTCACCTATCCATCTTCTCCACAGATGCTGCCTGACCCGCTGAGTTACTCCAGCACTCTGTGAAACGTCACCTATCCATGTTCTCCACAGATGCTGCCTGACCCGCTGAGTTACTCCAGCACTCTGTGAAACGTCACCTATCCATGTTCTCCACAGATGCTGCCTGACCCGCTGAGTTACTCCAGCACTCTGTGAAACGTCACCTATCCATGTTCTCCACAGATGCTGCCTGACCCGCTGAGTTACTCCAGCACTTTGCGTCCATAAGTTAGAGGAACAGAATTAGGCCATTCGGCCCATTGAGTCTTTTCATCATGACTGATAGAAACATAGAAACATAGAAAAATAGGTGCAGGAATAGGCCATTCGGCCCTTCGAGCCTGCACCGCCATTCAATGTGATCATGGCTGATCATCCAACTCAGTATCCCGTACCTGCCTTCTCTCCATTCCCCCTGATCCCTTTAGCCACAAGTGCCACATCTAACGCCCTCTTAAATATAGCCAATGAACTGGCCTCAACTACCTTCTGTGGCAGAGAATTCCAGAGACTCACCACTCTCTGTGTAAAGAATGTTTTCCTCATCTCGGTCCTAAAGGAATTCCCCCTTATCCTTAGACTGTGACCCCTTGTTCTGGACTCCCCCAACATCGGGAACAATCTTCCAGCATCTAGCTTGTCCAAGCCCTTAAGAATTTTGTAAGTTTCTATAAGATCCCCCCTCAATCTTCTAAATTCCAGCGTGATCTATCTTTCCTCCCAACACTATTCTCCTGCCTTCTCCCCATAACCTTTGAAACTTGGCTAATCAAGAATGGTTCAATCTTCACTTTAGAAATACCCAGACTTGGCCTCCACAGCCTTTTGTGGCAATGAATTCCACAGATTCACCACCGTCTGGCTGAAGAAATTCCTCCTTGTCTCCTTTCTAAAGGTACATCCTTTCATTCTGAGGCTGTGCTGAGGAATTAACGGGGTTTTGTTGGGGCCAATTTGACAATTTGAAATAGACTCTCTGGGGGAAGTAGATTCACGCCACCTTGCTTTCATTAAGCCCAACATTTCCAACATGTTGATTGGTCAAGTGTAGCCACTCCAGCTTTGTATCAACATAAAGTTATTGTCTGACTGAAAACAAAACCTTTGAGAAATTGATGTCTAGCAATGTGAAAAATGTGAAAAATATACATCTTCTAGACGCGCTGGGACGCATCCTCGGTGATGTGACCTGGGGTCATCGGGTGTTTCGGATCTCACAACATCAGACACCCTCGCCCAGGCGACCCAGCCGGGGTTGATCAGGCCCTGACTTGCGTCCCAGCAGCAACCGCCCACGGATCAGCCATCTTAGTAACCACTCTGCAGGGTTAGGGGTTGGGCGACTCTAGTGCATGGAGGGACTGGGCTCTGTGGGGTGACTCCCGGCCGGGCTCCTCCTGCGACTCACCAGGTTCAAGGCCTGTGCGCGGCACCTCTGTCTCATTCTTCGAGCATTTCATTCTCGCCTGATGGATGTTTAGGCCACGATGGTTCATTAGGCCTTCCCGTAGCTTTGTTGGGTGTCTTTCTCACGAAAGACACAGACTGGTGTGCTAACCCAGCCTTTCCCGGGTGCCGTCTTTCCGCGCCGTCAACTGTCTCTCCAGTACAATTTCATTATAAATCAGAGCATTGAGTATAGAAGCTGGGATGTAATGTTAAAATTATACAAGGCATTGGTGAGACCAAATCTGGAGTATGGTGTACAATTTTGGTCGCCTAATTATAGGAAGGATGTCAACAAAATAGAGAGGGTACAGAGGAGATTTACTAGAATGTTTCCTGGGTTTCAACAGCTAAGTTACAGAGATAGGTTGAATAAGTTAGGTCTTTATTCTCTGGAGCGCAGAAGGTTAAGGGGGGACTTGATAGAGGTCTTTAAAATGATGAGAGGGATAGACAGAGTTGATGTGGACAAGCTTTTCCCTTTGAGAATAGGGAAGATTCAAACAAGAGGACATGACTTTAGAATTAAGGGACAGAAGTTTAGGGGTAACATGAGGGGGAACCTCTTTACTCAGAGAGTGGTAGCGGTGTGGAATGAGCTTCCAGTGGAAGTGGTGGCGGCAGGTTCGTTGGTATCATTTAAAAATAAATTGGATAGGCATATGGATGAGAAGGGTATGGAGGGTCATGGTATGAGTGCTGGCAGGTGGGACTAAGGGAAAAAAGTTGTTCGACACGGTCTTGAAGGGCCGAGATGGCCTGTTTCCGTGCTGTAATTGTTATATCGTTATATGGTTATATTGTAGGAAGGAGAACTGCAGATGCTGGGTGACACTGAAGATAGACACAAAATACTGTAGTAACTCAATGGGTTGGGCGGCATCTCCGGATAGAAGGATTAGGCAATGCAAGTCCAAACAGTCTGGGCGAATGATTTTTATGGTGTCCTATTATCCTAACTTTACAGTTAAACTTTAAATTAACCTATGGGAAACATCCAAACTAAAGTGTAAAGCATGAAAATGCTTCATAAAGTTTAAAAGCACCATTAAAGGGAACACAGCCAATTCTAAATCTGGTTTGGACTTGGATTGCCTTGGTGGCCAACCATGAAGTGACAAGTTGGCTAGTTCAGTCCAGCATGTCGAGTATAATAATTATCCTTAGTTTAGTTTAGTTTAGTTTTGAGATACAGAGCGGAAACAGGCCCTTCAGCCCACAGACCAGTGATCCCCGCATACTAGCACCATCCTACACACACTAGGGGCAATTTACATTTATATCAAGCCAATTAACCTACAAACCTGCTCGTCTTTGGAATGTGGGAGGAACTGGAGATACCGGTGGAAACTCACACAAGTCACGGGGAGAACATACAAACTCCATACAGACAGCACCCGTTGTCAGGATCGAACCTGGGTCTCTGGCGCTGTGAGGCAGCAACTCCACCACTGCACCACCCTGCTATCTCTCAAACTATGTACCGGTTTGCTCTTATACAACCTACCTGTTGACCATCAGAATTTTCCATCATTGTGCATTGTTCAAAATTTTGCAAAAGCCTCTGAAAAAACATACGCTAAACACGTCAGGCAAGACAAGAATGCGGAATTATTTTAGGATTCCAAAAGTCTGCTGTATAATAATTCTAATGGATGGAGACATTATCTCAGAAGAAACTCTGTCAAGGAATGGAAAATTTGACTAAATGGTACAAGAATGACACTTGTGAAATTGTGATTTTAATGAATGGGACAACTGCTCTCTATTTATTAGTCAGCAAACACATATGAGTTATAGGTACAGAATACACACATTTGGCATGACTAGGAAGCTTTGTGGTTGTTAGTAAATCTTCAAGGATTCCTGTGATTTCTGAAACTGATGAGCTTTGTCTTTAGGATATTTACAGTGCCAACAATTGAAGTTAGGAAGGACAAGTGTCTCAGAAAAAAAAACCTTCTAATGCAGACCGGGAGTTGTTTTGCTGGAAGGAACAGGCGGATGTAACACTTGGAGCTAAAGGGAATTTTACCCTGGCCTACTATGGAAGGAAAAGCCTTATCAGTTAATGCCATTATCTACATCCATACGTCACGGGGCCAGATAAGAAAGTGTCCTTCTTGAGCAAGAGTGCAAAGATTACTGTGGGCTGAGTTTGTAATCCAGAGTACAAAACTCACACGCGTCTGCAAAGGACTAGAGATAGCATCGGTACAAAACCTGAGGGCTTTTATATCTACACTCCAAACTCCTTAACGCTGCAGTTTGAACTTGTTCGTTGACATTTAAAACTACTTTAAAGGATGACGTGCCACTGTTTTAAATTAACTTTCGGAATGCAGAAGGGGCATGTGCCTGAATTCAAGACTGACGCATTTGGGAAGGGCACTTTAACCATCTATTATTACACGTACACAAATGCACTCAGTGATTATTGGGTTGGGCTACCAGAGATGATTCACAGAAGCCCTACACACACATTGTGACATGGAGGGGTGAAGGGGCAGGGTAATGTGCGAGAGAGAAATATGCGCAGGTGTTATACCTGCAGGCTGCTTCAGCTACAGATATGAGAAACAAGGAACTGCAGATGCTGGTTTACACAAAATGCTGGAGTAACTCAGAGGGTCAGGCAGCATCCCGGAAGAACACGGATAGGTGACAGTTCGGGTTGGGTTTCTAGAATCAAGCTCTGGCAAGTGGGACTAGTGTAGCTGGGACATGTTGGCCGGTGTAGGCAAGTTAGGCCGAAGGGCCTGTTTCTACATTGTATGACTCTATGTCAACAAAATAGAGAGAGTACAGAGGAGATTTACTAGAATGTTGCCTGGGTTCCAGCAACTAAGTTACAGAGAAAGGTTAAACAAGTTAGGTCTTTATTCTTTGGAGCGCAGAAGGTTAAGGGGGGACTTGATTGAGGTCTTTAAAATGATGAAAGGGATAGACAGAGTTGACGTGGATAAGCTTTTCCCATTGAGGGTAGGGAAGATTCAAACAAGAGGGCATGACATGAGAATTAAGGGACAGAAGTTTACGGGTAACGTGAGGGGGAACTTCTTTACTCAGAGAGTGGTGGCTGTGTGGAATGATCTTCCAGCAGAAGTGGTGGAGGCAGGATCGATTTTAACATTTAAAAGTAAAGTGGATAGGTATATGGACGGGAAGGGAATGGAGGGGTATGGTCTGAGTGCAGGTAGATGGGACTAGGGGAAAATAAATGGTCGGCACGGACTGGAAGGGCCGAGAAGGCCTGTTTCCATGCTGTAATTGTTTTGTGGTTTTATGGTTATATATGAATGAGTGGGCTAGCACATGATGAGCGTTTGACAGCACTGGGCCGCTTCTCGCTGGAGTTCAGAAGGTTGAAGGGGGACCACTTTGAAACTTAGAGAATAATGAAAGGCATACTGTAGATAGAGTGGATGTGGAAAGGATGTTTCCACTGATTGGAGAATCTAGGATCAGAGGTCATAGCCTCAGAATTAAAGGGCAACTCATTTAGAAAGGAGGTGAGGAGGAACTTATTTAGTTAGAGGGTAGTTAATCTGTGGAACACATTGCCACAGAGGGCTGTGGAGCCCAAGTCAGTGGATATTTTTAAGGCAGTGGTGGACAAATTTTAGATTAGAACGGATGTCAAGGGTTATGGGAAGAAGGCAGGACAACGGGATTAGGAGGCAGAGATCAGCCATGATTGAATGGCGGACTGAACGCGATGGGCTGAATGGCCTAATTCAACTCCTATAACTTGTGAACTTGGAAACTTGGGATCCTTTAAACTGGTCATTCTCTCAGAAGATGTGATGTAGCTGTGGTTTAAGTTGACAAATAGAGTCACAGAATGATTTTGCAGCATAGGATGATGTTAGGCCCATCGTGCCGGACCTGACTCTATGGAAAAGCGTTTCTGCCAAAGATCCGGGTGCAATCCTGACGACGGGTGTTGTTTGTACATTCTTGGGTTTCCTTGTACATTCTGTGGGTTTTCTCTGGGTGCCCTGGATTGCTCCCATGCACCAAAGACATACAGGTTTGTAAGTTAATTGGCTTTTGTAAAATTGTAAATTGTCCCTAGTGTGTTGGATAGTGGTTAGTGTACGGGCCGATCGCTGGGTGGCGCAGACTCGGTGGTTATAACCATATAACAATTACATTGAAGGGGCTGTATCTCTTACCCCTGCAATGTCGCCAGGGCAACGGGCCTTCATGGTCAGGTCAAGAACACAACACTTACAATAACTGGAACTTGAAGATGGTAACAAAAACTGGCGACTCTGTATACCATCTCAGTGTACTAATGCTATACACTTGTACTGTATCTGAGGTAATTATCTAAGATGATCTTAGTGCTTGTGTATAGTGATGTGGTGTATACAAAAATGAATTTCACTGTATCTCAGTACATGTGACAATGAAGTCCCACTGAACGATTGAAGTCTAAAGTAAACCAGACTGATTCCTGGGATGTCAGGACTGTCTTATGAAGAAAGACTGGATAGACTTGTTTATACTCTCTAGAATTTAGGAGATTGAGAGGGGATCTTATAGAAACTTACAAAATTCTTAAGGGGTTGGACAGGCTAAATGCAGGAAGATTGTTCCCGATGTTGGGGAGGTCCAGGAGAAGGGGTCACAGCTCAAGGATAAGGGGAAAATCCTTTAGGACCGAGATGAGAAGGACTTTTTTCACACAGAGAGTGGTGGGTCTCTGGAACTCTCTGCCACAGAGGGTAGTTGAGGCCAGTTCATTGGCTATATTTAAGAGGGAGTTAGATGTGGCCCTTGTGGCTAAGGGGATCAGAGGGTATGGAGAGAAGGCAGGTACGGGATACTGAGTTGGATGATCAGCCATAATCATATTGAATTGCGGTGCAGGCTCGAAGGGCCGAATGGCCTACTCCGGCACCTAATTTCTATGTAAAGTCTAAAGTTGAAATCTCAGGTGATTTAGGTGGAAGATAATTCAACGGAAGGATAGCAATTAATTGCCCACATGCCCCAGCATGGTGTCACCCAGTAGGACTGAGATGAGGAAAATCTATTTCACCCAGAGAGTTGCCAATCTGTGGAATCTTCTGCCACAGAAGGCAGTGGACGACAATTCACTGGATGTTTTCAACAGGGAGTTAGATTTAGCTCTTGGGACTAATGGAATCAAGGATTATGGGGGAAAAGCAGGAACGGGGTACTGATTTTGGATGATTAGACATGATCATATTGAACAGCTGTGCTGGCTCAAAGGGCTGAATGGCCTCCTCCTGCACCTACTTTGTATGTTTCTGCGTGTATGTTTCTATAATTGCTGACTGGCCGCAGATGTGAATATTGCTACACCATTAACAACTCACACAGTAAAGTTAGCAGAAAACCTCTTCCACGTATCACTCAAGCTACGCAGTCTGAAGAAGGGTCTCGACCCGAAACGTTGCCTATCTCCTTCGCTCCTTAGATGCTGCTGCACCCGCTGAGTTTCTCCAGCTTTTTGTGTAACCCACAAGTCTACATTTGATTATCAACAATCACTATTGCTGCATACCAAAGGAGTAAAGTGCTCATAACAATCACATTCTGCTTTTCATTTCAATTTACCAAAAAAGGCACAAAAAGGAGAAAGAGACTTCAATCCAGCAGTGGTGTCTATAACTCATTTTCTATTAAACTAAAAGGCAATTAGTCATATCTGGATTCCAATTAACCGCCTGTGGCAAATCTATATAGCAACACAACCTGCCAATATTCTTTGCTCAGGCCTTTCAGAATATCTTTCAATGGTACGTTGAAACAGCGGCCTGCAGTCTGACAGATGAGTGGGGCTGGAGTAGCTCTCAAAAGAGCACTAGAACCTCTGTTAAAATAAATTGAAGCCAATCACGCAATATTGATTTGCACTGACATTGTTGCCTTTGGTTGTACATTGCTGCGAACAAAATGGCCATTATTGCGAGAATATGTAGGAATGGGAAAATCCACTAGCTGTGTAATAATTCACCCTGGGAGAATGAAGAGCCGGCAAATAGATTGCAGAATAGATCATGTAAATGCACAAAGTCTCTTGCCCAGAGTAGGTGAATCGAGGACCAGTGGACATAGGTTTAAGGTGAAGCGGAAAAAATGTAATAGGGGTAACTGAGGGGTAACTTTTTCACTCAAAGGGTGGTGGGTGTATGGAACGAGCTGCCAGAGGAGGTAGTTGAGGTTGGAACTATCCCAACGTTTAAGAAAAGTTAGACAAGTCTGGTTTATATTCTTATTTTTTTCTTTTTAAATAAATCAACACAAAAAAGAAAAGGGCATGTTAATAAGAAACACTCAAATAATACACAAACGAGAAATACAGAAATATACAGAAACATAAAAGAAATATTTTAAAAAACCATATATATATATAATTATATATATATATATATATATAATGCAACCATACCATCAGACACACACCCCACCCTGGCTAATAAACCATATAACCGTATACCAATTACAGCACGGAAACAGGCCTTCTCGACCCTTCCAGTCCGTGCTGACCATTTATTTTCCCCCTAGTCCCATCTACCTGCACTCAGACCATACCCCTCCATTCCCTTCCTATACCTATCCACTTTACTTTTAAATGTTAAAATCGATCCTGCCTCCACCACTTCTGCAGGAAGATCATTCCACACAGCCACCACTCTCAGAGTAAAGAAGTTCCCCCTCATGTTACCCCTAAACTTCTGTCCCATAATTCTCATGTCATGCCCTCTTGTTTGAATCTTTCCTACCTTCAATGGGAAAAGCTTATCCACGTCAACTCTGTCTATCCCTTTCATCATTTTAAAGACCTCAATCAAGTCCCCCCTTAACCTTCTGTGCTCCAAAGAATAAAGACCTAAAGGGCCTGTCCCACCAGCATGCAACTCTATGCGATGAACGCGATCAAACTAGAAGCTGGGACCGCGCGCAGGTCGGGTGATCCCCTGTACAGGGCCGTTCCCACCAGCATGCGCCTGCATGCGGCAAGCGCAACTAAACCGGCAGCAGGGGCCGCGCGGAGGTTGGGTGAGTGGCGCAACGCGGCGCAAAGCGAGGCGAACTTGAAGCAAGTCCAAGGTAAGTTTGCCAGGACTTAGAGGGGCACACGGAGAGGGGCACCGAGGCACACACACATACAGGGCCACGGAGCCACACACATAGAGGGTCACGGAGGCACTTACAAATAGGTTCACGGAGGCACGATGTCCGGGCGGTGTGTAAATGTTGAGGCGACTGCGAGCCGACAAGTTGTTGCCGCGCGGGATTTTTGGACATAGTCGGTTTTTCGGAGCCCCGCGCGGTGTCGGGACGAACTCGGGACGAACTCCGCACAATTCCGCACGGCTCCGGCGATCGAAGTGGGACCGGCCCCGCGACGCCGGACGGCTCAAGCGACCACGTTAGGTCGCGCTAATCGCATAGAGTTGCATGCTGGTGGGACAGGCCCTTAACTTGTTCAACCTTTCTCTGTAACTTAGTTGCTGGAACCCAGGCAACAGTCTAGTAAATCTCCTCTGTACTCTCTCTATTTTGTTAAGAGTGAAGCGTGCACCTACACATAACAACATTTAACAAACCAGACCTTAGCCTGGGCAGAACATGCAAGTCTGCAATGTATGATTAAAAAAAGTAGCCATTTGTGAAAAAATTATCAGTACATCCCCTCAATGTGTATTTAATGTTCTCAAGTTTAAGAAAAAACACTGCATCTTTGAGCCACTGTGACACAGAGGGTGGGTTCGGGGATTTCCACTGTAGGAGTAGGCGACGCCTGGCTATTAAAGATGTATAATTAATTCTTTATTTTTGCGCAGAGTTTAATCAACTTGACTCATCCGGGGCCTCAACGATGGCAATCAATGGACAGGGCTGTAGAGGTATTCCCATTACAGTAGACATTATATTAAAGTAGCCAGACCAAAAAAAAAGTACATGGATTGGACAAGTTTGGAGGATATGGACCGACAGCGGGCAGTTGGGACTAGTGTAGCTGGGGCATGTTGGCCGGTGTGGGCAAGTGATGCCGAAGGGCCTGTTTCCACACTGTATCACTCTATGGCTCGATGACTCTAAATGGAAAAAAACAAGTTTAAAATGACAACGCTGAGAGTTTGGCTGAAATGCTGGAACAACGATAGCGGGTAGATTGTGTGGGAATACCAACCTGATGGACGTGGGCAAAGGAATGTGTTCATACATGTTTTCAGCAGTTGCTGAAGATATTGCTGTTATACAGTATCAGTGGGAAAAAGAAGTGTCGACAATGGTGTCAGCATTCATTTTATAGTTCTGAAGAGGAAAACATGTTTTTCACTATTATTTAGCTATTTCAGGATGTAATTTTGGAATAAATTACAGTAACATCACAGCTTCTCTGTAGTTGAGAAGCAATCTGGTGTTTTTGCGAGTACTTCATGTGGGCTGGAGCCCAGCCCTTCCGCAGGAAGGAAGTGAGTTCCAGAGTGGGATTGAACAGAATATTCTCTGAAGGCTTGATGCTGATAAACGTCAGTGTCACACGTACTGTCTACAGAGAATCTGGATCTGTGGCAGGGCTGGAAATAGCTCCAATGAAACGTCTCTGATCAGAAATGTTGGCTCGATTGTTATAGAACGAGCTGCCGGAGGAGGTAGTTGAGGCAGGCACTATCACAATGTTTCAGAAACATTTAGACAGGTACATGGATAGGATAGGTTTAGAGGGATTTGGGCCAAACGCAGGCGGGTGGGACTAGTATAGAAGGGGCATGTTGGTCGGCACGGCAAGTTGGTCAGCTTTCATGCTGAGAGACTGCGTGACTATTTTTCGCCCATGGATGTGGCTTTATTAGCTAATTTTCTCCAGTGTATAGAAGTAACAGCTCGAGAAGCAGGACTAAAGAAGGTGCTGTATATTGTATCTGTTTCTCTGCATATAGTGCCGGGCATGTTGAGTACCCACTGGATTGACTGCTTGTACACATGGTATTAATGGTTTTCACTTCATTGCTGGTACTACTTTATGCTGTGCCACAGGTTCACCCTTGTGCCACTGTTGTGGTTATTGCCCATCGATAATTAGCTCTAAGTACCCTGAGCTGAAAGCAACAATCTACAAGCTTCCTATCCTTTATTTGAGCTCTGCATTCAACACCATTGTGCCAGAGCTACTACACTCCAAACTCTCCCAGTTGACTGTGCCTGAACCCCTCTGTCAGTGGATCACCAACTTCCTGACAGACAGGAAGCAGCATGTGAGGCTGGGAAAGCACATCCCGGACCCGCAAACGCTCCGCATAGGAGCATCGCAAGGCTGCGTACTCTCCCCTCTACTCTACTCTCTGTACACCGACGACTGCACCTCCACAGACTCCACTGTCAAGCTTCTCAAGTTTGCGGACGACACAACCCTGATTGGACTGATCCAGGATGGGGAGGAATCTGCCTACAGACAGGAAGTGACACAGCTGGCGTCCTGTTGCCGTAGCAACAACCTAGAGCTCAAAGCTCTTATGACAGTGGAATTGATTGTAGACTTTAGGAGAGCTCCCCCTCCCCTCACCCCACTCACCATCAACAACACCACAGTCACATCTGTGGAGTCTTTTAAGCTCCGGGAACCATCATCTCCAAGGACCTTAAGTGGCTCCTAGATCCCTCTGTTCCACAGCATTCCTCAATTCCCTACCAATTCCCTACCAATCTTTGATTGGACTCTACTGGCTTTACCTTGTACTAATCGTTATTCCCTTATCATGTATCTGTAACATGCAACAAAAGCTTTTCAATGAACTTTGGTACACATGACAATAAACTAAACTAAACTAAACTGTAGATTTTCCCTAGGTAGACACAAAATGCTGGAGTAACTCAGTGGGTGAGGCAGCATCTGAGGCAGCCTGAGTGAGGCACCCACTCAGTGGGTTAGGCAGTCAATCATAAAAGATGAAATAGCCACATATTTGGATAGCAGTAACAGGATCCGTCCGAGTCAGCATGGATTTATGAAGGGGAAATCATGCTTGACGAATCTTCTGGACTTTTTAAGGATGTAACTAGGAAAATGGACAAGCGAGAGCCAGTGGATGTAGTGTACCTGGACTTTCAACAAAATAGAGAGAGTACAGAGGAGATTTACTAGAATGTTGCCTGGGTTCCAGCAACTAAGTTACAGAGAAAGGTTGAACAAGTTAGGTCTTTATTCTTTGGAGCGAAGAAGGTTAAGGGGGGACTTGATTGAGGTCTTTAAAATGATGAAAGGGATAGTCAGAGTTGATGTGGATAAGCTTTTCCCATTGAGGGTAGGAAAGATTCAAACAAGAGGGCATGACATGAGAATTAAGGGACAGAAGTTTAGGGGTAACATGAGGGGGAACTTCTTTACTCAGAGAGTGGTGGCTGTGTGGAATGATCTTCCTGCAGAAGTGGTGGAGGCAGGATCAATTTTAACATTTAAAAGTAAAGTGGATAGGTATATGGACAGGAAGGGAATGGAGGGGTATGGTCTGAGTGCAGGTAGATGGGACTAGGGGAAAATAAATGGTCTGGAAGGGCCCAGAAGGCCTGTTTCCGTGCTGTAATTGTTATATGGTTATATGGTTAAGATAGTCCGAGGGTCACCAATGAAGTACATAGTAGTTCAGGACTGCTTCTGGTTGTTGTACGATGATTCGACGATTCCGTTGCCTGATAATAGCAGGCCAATTAACTTACAAACCTGTGTGTCTATGAAGTTTGGTTGTCAGAAGTGTTGATCCATATCACACTGGTGTTGCATTGCCTTTGGCAAGTTAATGGAACTGTTTCTGATAACACAACTTGTGTCTCCTTTTGCTGCACAGAAACTTGATCCAGCTGCTTGGAGCAATTCACTTGGGTAAAAATACAATCCAGAAAATCACTTTTGGTTGGCACGTAATCCCAGTGTCTTTGGTGTCAGGGTCATGTTCAAGGATGTGATATATTACAGACCAGAAGCGTTGAATCTTTTCTAAATGGGGAGAGAATCCAGAAATCGGAGGTGCAAAGAGACTTGGGAGTGCTGGTCCAGGATTCGCAAAAAGTTAACATGCCAGTCAAATCGTTAGCAAAGAAAGCAAACTCAATGCTTGCATTTATTTCAAGAGGGTACACAAAAAGCTGGAGAAACTCAGCGGGTGCAGCAGCATCTAAGGAGCGAAGGAGATCGGCAACGTTTCGGGTTGAGACCCTTCTTCAGACAAGAGGGTTTGTATACAAAATTTGGGATGCATTGCTAAGGCTCAATAAGGTGCTGGAAAGGACTCATATTGAATATTGTGAACAATTCTGGGCACCATATTTGAGGAAGGATGTGCCGGCTCTGGAGAGGGTCCAGAGAAGGTTTACAAGAATGATCCCAGGAATGAGCAGGTTAACCGAGGATGAGTGTTTTTCTGCACTGAGCCTGTACTCGCTGGAGTTTAGAAGGATGAGGGGGATCCTCATTGAAACTTACCAAATAGTGAAAGGCTTGGATAGAGTGGATGTGGAGAGGATGTTTCTACTTGTGGGAGAGTCTAGGACTGGAGGTCATAGCCTCAGAATTAAAAGACACTCCTTAGGGAAGGAGATGAGGAGGAATTTATTTAGTCAGAGGGTGGTGTATCCAGTGACCAGTGGGGTGCCTCACAGATCTGTGTTGGGTCCACTGTTGTTTGTCATGTACATCAATGATCTAGATGATGGGGTGGAAAATTGGATAAGTAAGTATGCAGATGATACTAAGATAGGTGGTGCTGTGGATAATGAAGTAGATTTTCAAAGTCTACAGAGAGATTTGGGCCATTTGGAAGAGTGGGCTGAAAGATGGCAGATGGAGTTTAATGCTGATAAGTGTGAGGTGCTACATCTTGGCAGGACAAATCAAAATAGGACGTACATGGTAAATGGTAGGGAATTGAGGAATGCTGTGGAACAGAGGGATCTAGGAACTGTGCATAGTTCCCTGAAGGTGGAATCGCATGTAGATAGGGTGGTAAAGAAAGCTTTTGGTGTGCTGGCCTCTATAAATCAGAGCATTGAATATAGGAGTAGGGAAGTAATGTTAAAATTGTACAAGGCATTGGTGATACCAATTCTGGAGTATGGTGTACAATTTTGGTTGCCTAATTATAGGAAGGATGTCAACAAAATAGAGAGTACAGAGGAGATTTACTAGAATGTTGCCTGGGTTCCAGCAACTAAGTTACAGAGAAAGGTTGAACAAGTTAGGTCTTTATTCTTTGGAGCGCAGAAGGTTACAGGGGGACTTGATTGAGGTCTTTAAAATGATGAAAGGGATAGACAGAGTTGACGTGGATAAGCTTTTCCCATTGAGGGTAGGGAAGATTCAAACAAGAGGGCATGACATGAGAATTAAGGGACAGAAGTTTAGGGGTAACATGAGGGGGAACTTCTTTACTCAGAGAGTGGTGGCTGTGTGGAATGATCTTCCTGCAGAAGTGGTGGAGGCAGGATCGATTTTAACATTTAAAAGTAAAATGGATAGGTATATGGATGGGAAGGGAATGGAGGGGTATGGTCTGAGTGCAGGTAGATGGGACTAGAGGATAATGAATGGTCGGCACAGACTGGAAGGGGCTAGAAGGCCTGTTTCCGTGCTGTAATTATTATATGGTTATATGGTTATATGGTATGCATGGAATTCTTTGCCACAGAAGACTGTGGAGGCCAAGTCAGTGGATATTTTAAAGATTTTCAGAGATAGATTCTTGATTAGTACGGGTGTCAGGGGTTTTGGGGAGAAGGCAGGAGAATGGGGTTGGGAGGGAGAGATAGATCAGCCATGATTGAATGATGGAGTAGACTCGATGGGCCGATTGGCTTAAATCTACTCCTGACTTATGACCTCATGACAACAAAAGGGATCTTCGGACATGCATGTGAGCATTGGAAGACATAACTGGGGCAGAGAGCAAAATCGAATCAAAAGTCAGGCCAACCTCTGCTCCTCCAGGAAGCCTTCTTCACGAACCACCATGGCAATGTACAAAGGAGTTCCCATGCTGGTATCTTGCACCCTGGCAGGCAAACAGCAGCTGTGACCAAGACTGTTGTGGGGAAAACAACACCAAGGCTTGTGTGAAAATTGCAGAAATTAAGATTAGACATGCACCAAAAAAATCATTGTGTTCAATGCAGTAGCAGTCATACACTTTACTGCCAAGCACCAGAGCTTGGATTCTCAATGGAGCCTCTTTTATATGGATAATAATACAAAGGAACGGGTGGAGTAGAAGAAAATCGCTGTCATAGTCATAGTGATACAGTGTGGCAAAACAAGCCCTTTGCCCTTTGGCCCAACCTGCCCACACCAGCCAACATGTTCCAGCTACAATAGTCCCACCTGACGGCATTTTGCCCCTCTAAACCTGTCCTATCCATGTACCTGTCTAAATGTTTCTTAAATGTTGCAAACAGTATCTGCCTAAACTCTCTCCTCTGGTAACTCGTTCCTATACTCCCACAACCCTTTGTGTGAAAAGGTTACTCCTCAGGTTCTGATTAAGTTTTCCCCCTCGCACCTGAAACCAATGTCCTCTATTCACCTACTCTGGGCAGGAGACTGCATCTACCCCTCTCATGATTTTGTACTCCTCTATCAGATCACCCTTCATTCCCCTGTGCTCCAATAAATAGTCCTAACCTGTTTAACTTCTGCGGATAGCTCAGTGGCTTGCATCCTGGCAACATCCTGTATGGAGTAATAGGTTTGAGCTTGCCATCCTGGCCAAACTGGAAAGATCACATTCCTGCTGATTTTTGTCAATTATGTTGTTCCCTTTGTTTAATATAATTGCCTATACTCTTTCACAATATGTTGACCTAGATCATTAAAGAAAATGAGCATAGAAATGCAGATGTCGGATTATAAACAAAGACACAGAGTGCTGGAGTAACTCAGCAGGCCAACAGTGGATAGGTGACGTTTCAGGTCGAGACCCTTCTTCAGACTGTTTGTGGGGGAGGGGGAGAAAGCTGGAAACATAGAAACATAGAAAATAGGTGCAGGAGGAGGCCATTTGGCTCTTCGAGCCAGCACCGCCGTTCATTGTGATCATGGCTGATCGTCCCCAATCAATAACCCGTGCCTGCCTTCTCCCCATATCTCTTGACTCCACTAGCCCCTAGAGCTCTATCTAACTCTCTCTTAAATCCATCCAGTGAGTTGGCCTCCACTGCCCTCTGTGGCAGGGAATTCCATAAATTCACTCTCTGAGTGAAAAAGTTTTTTCTCACCTCAGTCTTAAATGACCTCCCCTTTATTCTAAGACTGTGGCCCCTGGTTCTGGACTCGCCCAACATTGGGAACATTTTTTCTGCATCTAGCTTGTCCAGTCCTTTTATAATTTTATATGTTTCTATAAGATATCCCCTCATCCTTCTAAACTCCAGTGAATGCAAGCCTAGTCTTTTCAATCTTTCCTCATATGACAATCCTGCCATCCCAGGGATCAATCTCGTGAACCTACGATGCACTGCCTCAATCACAAGGATGTCCTTCATCAAATTAGGAGACCAAAACTGTACACAATACTCCAGATGTGGTCTCACCAGAGCCCTACACAACTGCAGAAGAACCTCTTTACTCCTATACTGAAATCCTCGTGTTATGAAGGCCAACATTCCATTAGCTTTCTTCACTGCCTGCTGTACCTGCACGCCAACTTTCAGTGACCGGTGTACAAGGAAGCCCAGGTCTCGCTGCACCTCCCCCTTACCTAACCTAACCCCATTGAGATAATAATCTGCCCCCTTGTTTTTGCCGCCAAAGTGGATAACCTCACATTTATCTATATTATACTGCATCTGCCACGCATCTGCCCACTCACTCAACCTGTCCAGGCCACCCTGCATCCTCCTAACATCCTCTTCACAGTTCACACTGCCACCCAGCTTTGTGTCATCCGCAAACTTGCTAGTGTTGCTCCTAATTCCCTCTTCCAAATCATTAATATATATGGTAAACAGTTGCGGCCCCAACACCGAGCCTTGCGGCACTCCACTCGCCACTGCCTGCCATCCTGAAAAGGACCCGTTCAATCCTATTCTTTGCTTCCGGTCTGCCAACCAATTTTCTATCCATGTCAACACCCTACCCCCAATACCATGTGCTCTAATTTTAGTCACCAGTCTCCAGAAGATTAGTCAAGCATGATTTCCCTTTCATAAATCCGTGTTGACTTGGACTAATCCTTTTACTGCTTTCCAAATGCCCCATTATTACCTCTTAAATAATTGACTCCAGCAACTTTCCCACCACCGAAGTCAGGCTAACTGGTCTGTAATTCCCCGTTTTCTCTCTCGCTCCTTTCTTGAAAAGTGGGATAACATTAGCTATCCTCCAATCCACAGGAACTGATCCTGAATCTATTGAACATTGGAAAATGATCACCAATGCATCCACTATTTCTAGCGCCACCTCCCTGAGGACCCTGGGATGCAGACCATCAGGCCCAGGGGATTTATCATCCTTCAGTCCCATTTCCCTACCCAATACTATTTATCGCCTAATGACAATTTCTTTCAGTTCCTCTACCCCCTTAGATCCTCTGTCCTCCAGTACTTCTGGGAGATTGTTTGTGTCTTCCTTGTTGCCCATAATAATTTCACCCGTGTCTGCCTTCAAGGGACCCACATTTGACTTTGCTACTCTTTTTCCCTTAACATATCTAAAGAAGCTTTTACTGTCTTTCTTTATATTCCTGGCCAGCTTCCCTTCGTACTTCATCTTTTCAGCCCGTATTGCCTGTTTTGTTTCCTTGTTTATGAAATTTTATGAAAGTTTCCCAATCCTCTGGCTTCCGGCTACTCTTTGCTGTGTTATACATCTTTGCTTTTAGTTTTATTCTCTCTTTAACTTCTCTTGTCAGCCACGGTTGCCTCCTACTCCCCTTAGAATCTTTCTTCCTTTTTGGAATGAAATGATCCTGTGTCTTCCGGATTATGCCCAGAAATTCCTGCCATTGCTGTTCCACCGTCATTCCTGCTAGGATCCCTTTCTAGTCAACCTTGGCCAGCTCCCGTCTCATGCCTTTGTTCAACTGCATCACTGACACTTCCGTTTTAACCTTCTCCTTCTCAAATTGCAGATTAAAACTAATCATATTATGATCACTACCTCCAAGCGGTTCCTTTACCTCGAGTTCTCTTATCATATCCGGTTCATTGGACAACACTAAATCCAGAATTGCCTTTTCTCTGGTCGGCTCCATTACAAGCTGCTCTAAGAATCCATCTCGGAGGCATTCTACAAACTCTCTTTCTTGGGGTCCTGAACCAACCTGATTTTCCCAGTCTACCTGCATATTGAAATCCCCCATCACCACAGTGGCATTACTTTTGTTACATGCCAGTTTTAACTCCTGCTGCAACTTACACCCTACATCCGGGCTACTATTTGGGGGTCTGTAGATAACACCAATTATTGTCTTCTTGCCTTTATAATTCCTCAACCCAATCCACAGTGAGTCTACCTCGTCAGTCCCTATGTCTTCCCTTACAAGGGACTGAATTCCATCCCTCACCAGCAGAGCTACCCCCCTCCTCTGCCCACCTGCCTGTCCTTTCTATAGGATGTATAACACTGAATATTAAGTTCCCAGGCCCGATCCTCCTGCAGCCACGTCTCAGTAATCCCCACAATGTCATATCTACCAACCTCTAACTGAGCCTCAAGCTCATCTACTTTATTTCTTATACTTCGCGCATTCATATAAAATACTTTTAATTCCTTACGCATCTCACCTTTCACATCGATCCCTATTACACTTGGCCATACTCTCCTATCCCTTTGTCAGCTTCCTTTCCCGTTAATTCTGGGGTGATCAACCATCCCTTTACTCTCTTTCCCTTTATCTCCATCGTCGACCATCCCATTTGTCACCCCACCCCCCTTATTCAGTTTAAAACCACCCGTGTAGCAGTGGCAAACCTGCCTGCCAGAATGCTGGTCCCCCACCTGTTAAGATGCAATCCGTCCCTTTTGTACAGTTCCCCCTTACTCCAAAACAGATCCCAGTGATCTAAGAACCTAAATCCCTGCCCCAGTTACTCAGCCACACGTTCAGGTCCCGTATCTCCCTGTTCCTGCTCTCGCCAGCACGAGGAACTGGAAGCAAATCGGAGATGACAACCCTGGAGGTCCTGCGTTTCAGCATTTTTCCGAGCTCTCTAAAGTCACGCTGCAGAATATTCATCCCCTTCTTTCCGACATCGTTTGTGCCAACATGCACTACCACTTCTGGCTGTTCACCTTCACCCTTGAAGAATTTCTGCACTCTCTCCGTGACATCCTGGATCCTGGCACCAGGATGGCAGCACACCATCTTCAAATCCCGTCCGTTGCTGCAGAAACCCCTGTCCGTACCTCTCACAATGGAGTCTCCAACTACAATGGCGTTGCCTGACGTTGGCCTCTTTGGTTTTGGCTCAACAGTCCTTTTTGCTTCGCTAGCCAGTCCGCCACTCAGTGTGATAACGTCTTCTGTCCCGACAGCTTCTCAGTAGGTGAACCTGTTCACAAGAGGTACAACACCCGGGGACCTTTGCATTCCATGTTTCCCTCCCTTTCTCACCGTCACCCACCTTCTCTCTTCCAGTACCTTAGGTGGAACAATCTTACTGTAGGACGTGTCGAGGAACGACGCAGTTTCTTGGACAAACCTGAGGTCATCCACTTGCTTCTCCAGTTCCCCAACACGGTCCTTCAGGAGCTGCACCTGGATGCACTTCTCACATTTGTAGCATCCAGAGGCACCAGCAGTGTCCTTGACCTCCCACATCCTGCAAGCATCACACTGAATCAGCTTGCTTGACATCTCCTTCTTTCATCTCTCCCTCTCCAGCGTTTTGTGTAGCCTCCTCTCCTCAGCCTCCGTGCCAAAGACTCTCGAGCCAAAGACTCACGCATTTCTCACAAGGCCGCTCCCTCACTGCCGCTCCCTAAGAGCCGTCTTGCTTTTATTGACTGATAAATTGCCTAATTTACCAATTTACAAACCATACTCCTCAGTTTTAAACTGTTTTCCCCCTCTGACTCACTTCTAACTCTCCTCCCACTCAGGCAAGAGCCAATCAGTGTTTTCTCCTGCTTCTCTTTCTTGCTGTTGCTTCAAAATCCATGGGAGCTCTGAGTAAAGTCTGCCTGTGCTTTGCTTCTCATTTTCAACTGTTTTCCCCCTCTGACTCACTTCTAACTCTCCTCCCAATTGGGTTACAGCCAATCAGTGTTTTCTCCTGCTTCTCTTTGTTGCTGTTGCTTCAAAATCCACGGGAGCTCTGAGAGGAGGGGCAGGACAAAGAGTGGCGGGTGAACACAGGTGAGGTGGGTTTTGGAGAGTAAGATGTCCAAAGGTGGGAGATGAAAAAGTAAAATGTACGAGACAGGACTGAAGAGTTGCGAATTGTGAAGCCAGAGGAAGGAATGTAGGTGGAGGGGGAGGGGAGAAATTGAGACATGACATGAGAATTAAGGGACAGAAGTTTAGGGGTAACATGAAGGGGAACTTCTTTACTCAGAGAGTGGTGGCTGTGTGGAATGATCTTCCTGCAGAAGTGGTGGAGGCAGGATCAATTTTAACATTTAAAAGTAAAGTGGATAGGTATATGGACGGGAAGGGAATGGAGGGGTATGGTCTGAGTGCAGGTAGATGGGACTAGGGGAAAATGAATGGTCGGCACGGACTGGAAGGGCCGAGACGGCCTGTTTCCGTGCTGTAATTGTTATATGGTTATATGGTTATAAATTGGTACGAGTCTGGCAGGGGACTGGAGGAGGAGAAAGCGTGGAGGGTTTAATATGTGCGTTTTGTGCATCGATCGGGAAAAGCTGCATGGGCATGTGTGAGGCATTGTGTCAAACCGATGCTGAAGATACTGAAGTCTGAACAAGGGCCTTGAGCCGAAATGTCACCCATTCCTTCTCTCCAGAGTTGCTGCCTGTCCCGCTGAGTTTCTCCAGCACTTTGTGACTGTCTGAAGATCCCCTCACTGAAGATCCCCTCGTGAGGAGGACAAAATGAGGGATCTGTATTAATAGTTCCTTTCACAAAGTCAAGGTACTTCTGAAGCAATCAACAATTGAGAAAATACGCAGATGACTTTCCGGAAAGCTCCGAGTATAAGAATTGCACACAACACTATCCACTGATGCCAAGAGATAAAGATTGAGGGTTATTTTTGGTATCGGAAGCCTGCATGATAAATACAGCTGTACCTGCCTCCAACGATTTCAGCCTTTAACACACCGTAGTGCTTCTGCCTTCCTTGTTCCATTCCCTGAATGCAATGTTTTCTGTTCTTCCAACATTGATGCAGTGGAGCAGTTAATAATGGTAAAGTGAACATTTCATGCTTTGTTACGCTTAGAAAAATCTACGAGTCAATGCAGCGATGGATCAGTAACATTGGGTGAATAAACATTCATTTTAATTAATCCATTGATGCTCCGAATAGCAGGCTCTCTCCTATGTAATGAGGAGTGAAATGATGTTTCCTTATTCGGCACCATTGCAGTTCTGTTTAATTACCACAACACTTAACGAGTAAGCAATGTTCCCACTTTGCCCAAGAGGGCTGTAAAACAAAGAAAATTCCCCTTTATTGATGTCAACATTTTGTCAACAAAATAGAGAGAGTACAGAGGAGATTTACTAGAATGTTGCCTGGGTTCCAGCAACTAAGTTACAGAGAAAGGTTGAACAAGTTAGGTCTTTATTCTTTGGAGCGCAGAAGATTAAGGGGGGACTTGATTGAGGTCTTTAAAATGATGAAAGGGATAGACAGAGTTGACGTGGATAAGCTTTTCCCATTGAGGGTAGGGAAGATTCAAACAAGAGGCCATGATATGGGAATTAAGGGACAGATGTTTAGGGGTAACATGAGGGGGAACTTCTGTTCCCCCTCATCCGGGGAATCCAGGGGGCGCTGGACTGCCAGCAGCCTCTGCCTGCAGCCCGTTTGTTTTTCCACCTTTTTTTTATTTTTAGTTAGTTTAAAGTGTGTTTTTTGGGGAAACTTTAACTTTTTTATGTGGGGGAGGGGGGCAGGGTAAGGGGGAAACTGTTTCCCAGTCGCTTCCTGGCGGGGACGCGACTATTTCTCCGAGTCGCGTCCTCGCCCCCCACCTCGCGGCCTACCTTTTGGATCCGAGCGGCCTTTCCTGCCGGGGACCGGGAACCGGACCAGAGCTGCAACAGCGGCGGCGGAGCTGGAGTCACCACGGAGCGGGCGATGCCTACCTGGGTCGCCGTTGGAGCTCCGGAGCGTTGGGCCGCCGCTCCAACATCGTGGAGCTCTGGTTTAGAGAGCTCCCAACGCGGGCGGCGCTCACCGTCATCGTGGAGTCCTGGGGCCCTTTGCCGAGGGCCTCCAGCGTTGTGTCTCCACCCGGCGCGGCCAGTGGACTTTGGGAGCCCCGGACTCCGGTAGGAGGGGGCCGACTCGGGGTCCAGGCAGCTGAGGACGTCCCCCAGCCCCGACATCGGACTTACATCACCTCGGGGAGCGGGCCTGAACACCGGGCCGCCCGTTGCGGCGACTGCAGGGGGCTCGGGGAGGCCCCCGACCACGGTGGAACAGTGGGGAACATCAGGGGAAGAGACTGACTTTGGTGCCTTCCCACACAGTAGGACATTTTGACCCTGCTGTGGGGGGATGTTTTATGTTGAATTCTATCTACTCCATGTTGTGTTCTTTATTTATTTTTTTTTAATGTATGGCTGTATGGCGATTTAATTTCGCTGTGCCAATTGGCACAGTGACAAATAAATGCATCTCATCTCATCTCTCATCTCTGTTAAAATTGTACAAGGCATTGGTAAGACTAATTCTGGAGTATGGTGTACAATTTTGGTCGCCTAATTATAGGAAGGATGTCAACAAAATAGAGAGAGTACAGAGGAGATTTTACTAGAATGTTGCCTGGGTTCCAGCAACTAAGTTACAGAGAAAGGTTGAACAAGTTAGGTCTTTATTCTTTGGAGCGCAGAAGGTTAAGGGGGGACTTGATTGAGGTCTTTAAAATGATGAAAGGGATAGACAGAGTTGACGTGGATAAGCTTTTCCCATTGTGGGTAGGGAAGATTCAAACAAGAGGGCATGACATGAGAATTAAGGGACAGAAGTTTAGGGGTAACATGAGGGGGAACTTCTTTACTCAGAGAGTGGTGGCTGTGTGGAATGATCTTCCAGCAGAAGTGGTGGAGGCAGGATCGATTGTAACATTTTAAGTAAAGTGGATAGGTATATGGACGGGAAGGGAATGGAGGGGTATGGTCTGAGTGCAGGTAGATGGGACTAGGGGAAAATAAATGGTCGGCACGGACTGGAAGGGCCAAGAAGGCCTGTTTCCGTGCTGTAATTGTTATATGGTTATATGGTTATATGTGTTGGAATTGGGCATATCTGGCAACTTAAACTCCAAACTACAGACTGCCTGGGTGGCACTGGGCACTTTGGGCTTTGTTGTAGTTTCTTTGCAGTATTTTGCATTTTTTCTTTTTTTTTTGGTCTGCTTATTAGATTATCTATCCAGTATTGCATTTACAAACCCGTTCTGTTGCTGCAGCAAGTAACAATTCCATTGTTCCGTTTCGGTACACATGACAATAAGACATTCTTCACTCTTGATTTGGAAACGTTTTCAGACTGGAAGAAGTCTGAAGTCTGGCTCCAGTCTGATGAAGAGTCCCGACCTGAAACGTCACCTCTCCATGTTCTCCAGAGATGCTCCATGACTCAATGAATTACAAGGGCATAGGTCATAGGAGCAGAATTAGGCCATTCGGCCCATCAAGTTTATTCAATCACGGCTGATCTATCTCTCCCTCCTAACCCCACTCTCCTGCCTTCTCCCCGTAACCCCTGGCATTTGTACTAATTAAATGTACTGAAGAAGGGTCTCGACCCTAAACGTCACCCGTTCCTTCTCTCCAGAGTTGCTGCCTGTCCTGCTGAGTTACTCCAGCATTTTGTGTCTACCTTCATACTATTCAAGAATCTATATTTCTCTGTCTTAAAAATATCCATTGAAGACCTCCACAGCCTCCTGTGGCAAAGATTTCACCACACTCTGCCTAAAGAAATTCCTCTTCATCTCCTTCCTAAAGGAACATCCATTAATTCTGAGGCTATGACCTCTAGTCCTAGACTCTCCCCCTAGGGGAAACATCCTCTTCACATCCACTCTATCCAAGCCTTTCACTACTCGGTACATTTCAATGAGGTCCCCTCTCATCCTTCTAAACTCCAGCGAGTGCAATGCTCATCATATGTTAACCCACTAATTCCTGGGATCATTCTTGTAAACCTCCTCCGAACCCACATCCTTCCTCAGATATGGTGCCCAAAATTGTTCTCAATACTCCAAAGCCAGCGCTTTATAGAACCTCAGCATTACATTCCTGCTTTTGTATTCTAGCCCTCCATGCTAGCATTTGCTCCAGCACCTTGTGTCTATCTTTGGTATAAACCAGCATTGCAGATCTTTATTTTGCCCTCATACAGGTGGAGGGGAACCACTCGAGCAGTGTGACAGTGCCCTCATGGAGGTGCTATATGGGGAGCCCCAGCATGTCCTTGGAGAGTGGGAAGAAACTGGGGCACCCGGAGATAACCCACACAGTTCAAAGGGAGAAGGTACAGACAGCACCAGTAGCCCAGATCGAACCCGGGTCTCTGACGCTGCAAGGCGGTAAATCTACTGCTGCGCAACCGTGCCGCGTACTTGTCTTTTCCTTTGGAATGGTAAAAGTTGTGAGTTTGCTAAGTGCAGTCTCTGACCAACTCTTGCAACCATTGTAACTGTGTGGCTCTCTTTTGTTCAGTGATAAACCTCATGATATTTTAAAATGGGCTCAAAGTGCTGGACTAATTCAGCAGGTCAGGCAGCATCACTGGAGAAGATGGACAGGGGATGTTTCAGGTCGGGATCCTTCTTCAGACTCCTTAAGAAGTCAATAAGCAGGAGGTTTAGTATAGTTTGGTTTAGAGAGGAAACAGGCCCTTGGGCCCATCGAGTTCATGCCGACCTGCGATCCCTGTGCATTAACATTGGGGACAATTATATTTATACCAAGCCAATTAACCTGTAAACCTGTACGTCTTTGAAGTGTGGGAAGTGTGGGAGGAATCTAAAGATCTCAGAGAAAATGCACGCAGGTCACAGGGAGAACATACAAACTCCGTACAGACGAGCACCTGTAATCAATATCGAACCCGTGTCTATGGCGCTGCACCACCGTGCCACCCAAATGATGTTGAGGGAAAATTGGTCAGTAATATCAAAACAAATTGCAAGTGTGTATATATAAGCATCTGGATAAACAGGGTCTGATCAAGAACAGTCAACATGGATTTGTGCCTGGAAGGTCATGTTTGACAAACCTTCTTGAATTTTTTGAAGAGGTTACTAGGGAAATTGATGAGGGTAAAGCAGTGGATGTTGTCTATATGGATTTCAGTAAGGCCTTTGACAAGGTTCCCCATGGAAGGTTGGTTAAGAAGGTTCAATCTTTGGGTGTTAATGGCGGAGTAGCAAGATGGATTCAACAGTGGCTGAATGGGAGATGTCAGAGAGTAATGGTGGATGGCTGTTTGTCAGGTTGGAAGCCGGTGACCAGTGGGGTGCCTCAGGGATCTGTGTTGGGTCCACTGTTGTTTGTCAACTACATCAATGATCTAGATGATGGGGTGGAAAATTGGATAAGTAAGTATGCAGATGATACTAAGATAGGTGGTGCTGTGGATAATGAAGTAGATTTTCAAAGTCTACAGAGAGATTTGGGCCATTTGGAAGAGTGGGCTGAAAGATGGCAGATGGAGTTTCATGCTGATAAGTGTGAGGTGCTACATCTTGGCAGGACTAATCAAAATAGGACGTACATGGTAAATAGTAGGGAATTGAGGAATTCTGTGGAACAGAGGGATCTAGGAATAACTGTGCATAGTTCCCTGAAGGTGGAATTGCATGTAGATAGGGTGGTAAAGAAAGCTTTTGGTGTGCTGGCCTTTATAAATCAGAGCATTGAATATAGGAGTAGGGAAGTAATGTTAAAATTGTACAAGGCATTCGTGAGAACATTTCAGGAGTATGGTGTACAATTTTGGTCGCCTAATTATAGGAAGGGTGTCTACAAAATAGAGAGAGTACAGAGGAGATTTACTAGAATGTTGCCTGGGTTCCAGCAACTAAGTTACTGAGAAAGGTTGAACAAGTTAGGTCTTTATTCTTTGGAGTGCAGAAGGTTAAGGGGGGACTTGATTGAGGTCTTTAAAATGATGAAAGGGATAGACAGAGTTGACGTGGATAAGCTTTTCCCATTGTGGGTAGGGAAGATTCAAACAAGAGGGCATGACATGAGAATTAAGGGACAGAAGTTTAGGGGTAACATGAGGGGGAACTTTTTTACTCAGAGAGTGGTGACTGTGTGTAATGATCTTCCATCAGAAGTGGTGGAGGCAGAATCGATTTTAACATTTAAAAGTAAAGTGGATAGGTATATGGACGGGAAGGGAATGGAGGGGTATGGTCTAAGTGCAGGTAGATGGGACTAGGGGAAAATAAATGGTCGGCACGGACTGGAAGGGCCGAGAAGGCCTGTTTCCGTGCTGTAATTGTTATATATGCTATTGTTACATATAACAATATTGTTATTGTTATATGTAATTGTAATTGTTACTGATCTTTCGCCACTCACCCTTCGAAGGATTGTAAACCTTTATGACCGAGATGTCACAAATACAATAAATTTCATCGTTGAAGACACAAGCTTCCTGGAACTCACTCCGTTTTAATGAAGCACAATTCAGCCACTGATTTCTCTCTGGCACATGGAACAACATCCTCTTATTATTAACTGCATACAAGCAGTCTTATAGGGTTATAAGTGCTACTGTGGACATAAATGAAAGGAAGAGGGTAGCTGGGGCAAGGATGGAATCTCTGGAAAGTTAGGCAAGGGGCACGAGGTGGTGGGTGTATGGAACGAGCTGCCGGAGGAGGGAGTTGAGGCAGTTAGTGTCTCATCATTAAAGAAACTATGTGACAGGTACTTGGATAGGACCGGTTTAAGAGGGATAAGGGTCAAGCACAGGCTGGTGGGACTGGCATAGATGGGGTATGTTGGTCGGTGAGGGAAAGTTGGGCTGAAGGGCCTGTTTCCACATTGTATCACTCTACAACACTGGGGAGCTGCAGTCACACATTATCTAGTCTTGGTAAAGATTGCAAATATCTCCTGCTAAAGGACAAGAATAAATTGGATGTGTTCTCATGGTCACCGTGACTGATGCTAGCCTGTTATTCCAGATGACTTAATTTTAATTCCCCAGCCATAGTCAAGGGATTTAGACTCAGGTCTTCAAATCTCCAGTGCCGGTTTCTCCGTGAGCAGCCCTGAACAGAACCATTATAACGCTGTACCCAGCCCCAGCCGACAGACGAAAAATAAATTAAAGAAGTGTAATCTGATTAGGCACTAAACCAAGCCATTGTTTCTCACGTCATAATCTCTCTTGGAAGATTATTTCTGCTGAAGAAAATTAATTCTGAATACACCAGAAGCGGAGTCTGGATAATCAATTAAATTTCCCAGAGGAAAGGCAGAGCCAATTGTCAATGTTGTCACTTTGTCCTCCGCAACTATTGCCGTTCCCAATTCAATGTTTAATACGGCAGCAAATCGCAGCAGGATTGATCCCACCCAAAGGTGGATAAGTGCCGAATGCGTTTGGTTGGCATAGTGGTGCACCGGACAATAGACAACAGGTGCAGGAGGAAGCCATTCGGCCCTTTGTGCCAGCACCCCCATTCAATGTGATCATGGCTGATCATCCACAATCAGTACCCCGTTCCTGCCTTCTCTCCATATCCCTTGACTCCGCTATTTTTAAGAACTGTGTCTAGCTCTCTCTTGAAAGCATCCAGAGAATCAGCCTCCACTGAGGCAGAGAATTCCACAGACTCACAACTCTCTGTGTGAAAACGTTTTTCCACATGTCCGTTCTAAATGGCTTACCCCTTGTTTTTAAACTGTGGCTACACAATAAGCTGGAGAAACTCAGCGGGTGCAGCAGCATCAAAGGAACGAAGGAGATAGGCGACGTTTCGGGTCGAGACCCTTCTTCAGACTGGTCAGGGATCAGGGAAACGAGAGATATAGACGGTGATGTGGAGAGATAAAGAACAATGAATGAATGATATGCAAAAAAGTATCGATGATAAAGGAAACAGGCCATTGTAAGCTATTTGTAGTGTGAAAATGAGAAGCTAGTGCGACTTGGGTGAGGGGAGAGATAGAGAGAGAAGGAATGCCAGGGCCCGAGGGCTGAGGGAGAGGTGGGAAGGGGAGGAGGCAGCCAGGGTTAACAGAGTTGAGAAAATTCAATGTTTAAGCCCAGAGGATGCAGACTCCCCAAGCGGAATATGAGGTGCTGTTCCTCCAACTTGCGGTGTTGCTCACTCTGGCCGTGGAGGAGGCCCAGGACCGAGAGGTCAGATACGGAATGGGAGGGGGAGTTGAAGTGCTGAGCCACCGGGAGGTCGGGTTGGTTATTGCGGACCGAGCGGAGGTGTTCGGCGAAACGATCGCCCAGCCTCCGTTTGGTCTCCCCTGGTTCTGGGCTCCCCCAACATCGGGAACATGTTTCCTGCCTCTAGCGTGTCCAAACCCTTAATAATCTTATACATTCCAATAACATCCCCTCTCATCCTTCTAAATTTCAGAGTATACAAGCCCAGCCGCTCCATTCTATCAATATATGACAGTCCCGCCATCCCCAGAATTAACCTGGTGAACCTACGCTGTACTCCCTCAACAGCAAGAATTGTTATTGAATAGCAAGAATAGCTAGAATTATACGGAGACCCAGGTTTGATACTAACTACGGGTGCTGTCTGTATGGAGTTTGTACGTTCTCGTTGGGACCACGTGGGTTTTCTTCGAGTGCTTCGGTTACCTCCAATACTCAAAAGATGTACAGATTTGTAGGTTAATTGGCTTTGGTAGATGTGCAAAATTATCCCTAGTATTTGCAGGTTAGTGTACGAGGTGATCTCCGGTAACTCTGCAATCAGTGGGTTGACGCACTGTATCTTTAAAGTCGAAAGTCACCATGAATGTACTTGCAAGTTGAAACCTGTGAGTGAAAAAAAATGCATGCACTTTTCTTGTCGGAAATTGGTAGCAGGCTGGCTTTGGCCATGTCAAAATATTGAAGCTTGTTTGTTCCCTCATTGGACATGAGACAAAGCCCCTCAATCTAAGATGCAATATTTATATAACCATATAACCATATAACCATATAACAATTACAGCATGGAAACAGGCCCTCTCGGCCCTTCCAGTCCGTGCTGACCATTTATTTTCCCCCAGTCCCATCTACCTGCACTCAGACCATACCCCTCCATTCCCTTCCTGTCCATATACCTATCCACTTTACTTTTAAATGTTACAATCGATCCTGCCTCCACCACTTCTGCTGGAAGATCATTCCACATAGCCACCACTCTCTGAGTAAAGAAGTTCCCCCTCATGTTACCCCTAAACTTCTGTCCCTTAATTCTCATGTCATGCCCTCTTGTTTGAATCTTCCCTACCCTCAATGGGAAAAGCTTATCCACGTCAACTCTGTCTATCCCCTTCATCATTTTAAAGACCTCAATCAAGTCCCCCCTTAACCTTCTGCGCTCCAAAGAATAAAGACCTAACTTGCTCAACCTTTCTCTGTAACTTAGTTGCTGGAACCAAGGCAACATTCTAGTAAATCTCCTCTGTACTCTCTCTATTTTGTTGACATCCTTCCTATAATTAGGCAACCAAAATTGTACACCATACTCCAGAATTGGTCTCACCAATGCCTTGTACAATTTCAACATTACTTCCCTACTCCTATATTCAATGCTCTGATTTATAAAGGCCAGCACACCAAAAGCTTTCTTTACCACCCTATCTACATGCGATTCCACCTTCAGGGAACTATGCACAGTTATTCCTAGATCCCTCTGTTCCACAGCATTCCTCAATTCCCTACCATTTACCATGTGCGTCCTATTTTGATTTGTCCTGCCAAGATGTAGCACCTCACACTTATCAGCATTAAACTCCATCTGCCATCTTTCAGCCCACTCTTGCAAATGTCCCAAATCTCTCTGTAGACTTTGAAAATCTACTTATCATTTAATACCTTTATTAAAGCTTCATTTAAATAGTTAAATTTAAAATCTAAGTGTGTTCTGATGAAGAAAATAAATATCTGCTTTCAAAGCACTTTGGAATTTAGAAATCCAGGGGGAAGTAAAATGGAACGTTGATTTGGAACTGCAGATGCTGGTTCGCAAAAAAAGCACCAAGTGCTGGAGTAACTCAGCACGTCAGGCTTCTCTGGAGCACATGGATAGGCGATGTTTCGAGTTGAAGAAAGATCCTGACCTGAAATGTTACCTTTCCATGTTCTCTGGGGATGCTGCCTGACTCCAGCACTTTGTGTTTTCTGAAATCTAGATTTTTACGTGTAGCTTAAAAATCTAGGTAAATATTTGAAAGAAGATACTTTTAATCGTTTTTGTGAAATCAGATATAATTTCTTAAGAAAGTGATGGTGGAAAGTTTTTCTCCATTGGATGTAAATCGGCAGAGAAGTGGTCTGAGTCTGGTTCAGAATGTAGCCAAGCTTGGGGAACACCTACTGTAATGTGTATGAAGGGACTGCAGATGCTGTTTTAACCATATAACCATACAACAATATAACAATTACAGCACGGAAACAGGCCTTCTCGGCCCTTCCAGTCCGTGCCGACCATTTATTTCCCCCTGGTCCCATCTACCTGCACTCAGACCATACCCCTCCATTCCCTTCCCGTCCATATACCTATCCACTTTACTTTTAAATGTTACAATCGATCTTGCCTCCACCACTTCTGCTGGAAGATCATTCCACACAGCCACCACTCTCTGAGTAAAGAAGTTCCTCCTCATGTTACCCCTAAACTTCTGTCCCTTAATTCTCATGTCATGTCCTCTTGTTTGAACCTTCCCTACCCTCAATGGGAAAAGCTTATCCACGTCAACTCTGTCTATCCCTTTCATCATTTTAAAGACCTCAATCAAGTCCCCCCTTAACCTTCTGCGCTCCAAAGAATAAAGACCCAACTTGTTCAACCTTTTTCTGTAACTTAGTTGTTGGAACCCAGGCAACATTCTAGTAAACCTCCTCTGTACTCTCTCTATTTTGTTGACATCCTTCCTATAATTATGCGACCAAAATTGTACACCATACTCCAGAATTGGTCTCACCAATGCCTTGTACAATTTTCACATTACTTCCCTACTCCTATATTCAATGCTCTGATTTATAAAGGCCAGCACACCAAAAGCTTTCTTTTCCACCCTATGTACATGTGAATCCACCTTCAGGGAACTATGCACAGTTATTCCTAGATCCCTCTGTTCCACAGCATTCCTCAATTTCCTACCATTTACCATGTACATCCTATTTTGATTTGTCCTGCCAAGATGTAGCACCTCACACTTATCAGCATTAAACTCCATCTGCCATCTTTCAGCCCACTCTTCCAAATGTTCCAAATCTCTCTGTAGACTTTGAAAATCTACCTCATTATCCACAGCACCACCTATCTTAGTATCATCTGCATACTCACTTATCCAATTTTCCACCCCATCATCTAGATCATTGATGTATATGACAAACAACAGTGGATCCAACACAGATCCCTGAGGCACCCCACTGGTCACCGGCTTCCAACCTGACAAACAGCCATCCACCATTACTCTCTGGCATCTCCCATTTAGCCACTGTTGAATCCATCTTGCTACTCCAACATTAACACCCAAAGATAGAACCTTCTTAACCAACCTTCCATGAGGAACCTTGTCAAAGGCCTTACTGAAATCCATATAGATAACATCCACTGCTTTACCCTCATCAATTTCCCTAGTAACCTCTTCAAAAAATTCAAGAAGGTTTGTCAAACATGACCTTCCAGGCACAAATCCATGTTGACTGTTCTTGATCAGACCCTGTTTATCCAGATGCTTATATATATTATCTCTAATCGCCGGAGCCGTGCGGAATTGTGCGGAGTTCGTCCCGACGTCGCGCGGAGCTCCGAAAAACTGACTATGTTCTAAGTATCCTTTCCATTAATTTGCCCACCACTGACATCAAACTAACAGGTCTATAATTGCTAGGTTTATTCTTTGAACCCTTTTTAAACAATGGAACAACATGCGCAGTACACCAATCCTCCGGCACTATTCCCGTTTCTAATGACATTTGAAATATTTCTGTCATAGCCCCTGCTATTTCTACACTAACTTACCTCAATGTCTTAGGGAATACCCTGTCAGGACCTGGAGACGTATCCAATTTTATATTTTCCAAAGGTGTCAGTACTTCCTCCTCTTTGAATCTCATAGTTTCCATAGCTACTCTACTTTTTTTCCCTTATCTCACAGAGTTCAATATCCTTCTCCTTGGTGAATACCGAAGAAAAGAAATTGTTAAATATCTCCCCCATCTCTTTTGGCTCTGCAGATAGCTGTCCATTCTGGCTCTCTAATGGTCCAATTTTATCCCTCGTTATCCTTTTGCTATTAATATAGCTGTAGAAACCCTTTGGATTTACTTTCACCTTTCTTGCCAATTAACCTCATATCTTCTTTTAGTTTTTCTTATTTCTTTCTTAAGATTCTTTTTACATTCTTTATACTCATCTAGCACCTCATTTACTCCATGCCTCCTATAATTAGTGTAGATATCTCTCTTTTTTCGAACCAAGTGTCCAATTTCCCTAGAAAACCATGGATCTTTCAGATTTTTACTATTTCCTTTCAACCGAACAGGGACATAAGGATTCTGTACTCTTACAATTTCCCCTTTAAATGTCCTCCATTTCTCTTCTACATCCTTCCCATAAAACAAAATGTCCCAATTCACTCCTTTTAAATCATTACGCATTCCCACAAAGTTAGCCTTTCTCCAATCAAAAATCTCAACCCTAGGTCCAGTTCTGACTCTCTCTATAATTAAACCAAAGATAGATAAAATAAACTGGAGTAAATCAGCGGGACAGGCAGCATCTCTGGAGAGAAGGAATGGGTGACATTTTGAGTGGTCTTGACCCGAAACGTCACCCATTCCGTGATTGAATGGAGGAGTTGACTTGATGGGCCTAATGGCCTCATTCTACTCCTGTCACTTATGACCTTATGGCCTGAGCATGCGACTGTGCTGTCTCTTTGCAGCCACATTCGGCATGTCTACAAAGTCAATGTGTCCGCATTGATATAGCTTAATGCTTGACCTGAACAGTGAGGATATCGCCATGATTATTTACAATTATCATTCCGTTCAAAAGTTCAATCGAATAATTTAAACATTAGAACCCTGGTGGGATACAGTCTTGATGCAGTCACATGGCTAGTAAGACCAGTGGCATGACTACCAAATTGAACGGTTCACATAATTAGTGTCATATTGATCTCATGGGGAAGTACAGTGTTCCGCTGGAAATCTTGTCACTCGCACTAAGCTTGTAATACCAGTCCTGTGCCACGTAATTTCTTGATTGAGGGTTGATTTTTCACATTAACAATGCTGTCGAGGACAATCATTTACCTTCGTCCGGTTGCCTCACCCTTCTCAGCTCAAAATCTTGACTGTCCTGTTGCCCCCACAAATGTGGCTCGTCCCACTGGATTCCTCCAACAGTTTGTAGTTTTCTCCAGGTTCCTGCATCTGCAATCTCCTGAGTTTCCATTTCAACTGTCTCTCCTGAAATGATCAAGAGGAAAATGTAAAACATTTTAATTCTATAATTCAGAATATTACAAGCCTTATCTTTATTATGTATTTATACACTGTAAATGGTTTGATTGTAATCCTGTACAGTCTTTCTGCTGACTGGTTAGCACGCAACAACAGCTTTTCATTGTATCTGGGCACGTGACAATAAATTAAACTGAACTAAACCATTTGATTTTATTTTCGATTTCATTGCAAATTGTAAATTTATTGCAACTGGAGAAGCAAACATTTGTATTCCAACAGAAAGTTAAGAAAATACTCTGTGGCATGATGGGCTGGAAATGATGGGGTGGAAAATTGGATAAGTAAGTATGCAAATGATACTAAGATAGGTGGTGCTGTGGATAATGAAATAGATTTTCAAAGTCTACTGAGTGATTTGGGCCATTTGGAAAAGTGGGCTGAAAGATGGCAGATGGAGTTTAATGCTGATAAGTGTGAGGTGCTACATCTTGGCAGGACAAATCAAAATAGGACGCACATGGTAAATGGTAGGGAATTGAGGAATGCTGTGGAACAGAGGGATCTAGGAATAACTGTGCATAGTTCCCTGAAGGTGGAATCACATGTAGATAGGGTGGTAAAAAAAGCTTTTGTTGTGCTGGCCTTTATTAATCAGAGCATTGAATATAGGAGTAGGGAAGTAATGTTAAAATTGTACAAAGCATTGGTAAGACCAATTCTGGAGTATGGTGTACAATTTTGGTCGCCTAATTATAGGAAGGATGTCAACAAAATAGAAAGAGTACAGAGGAGATTTATTAGGATGTTGCCTGGGTTCCAGCAACTAAGTTACAGAGAAAGGTTGAGCAAGTTAGGTCTTTATTCTTTGGAGCGCAGAAGGTTAAGGGGGGACTTGATTGAGGTCTTTAAAAGGGATAGACAGAGTTGACGTAGATAAGCTTTTCCCATTGAGGGTAGGGAAGATTCAAACAAGAGGGCATGACATGAGAATTAAGGGACAGAAGTTTAGGCGTAACATGAGGGGGAACTTCTTTACTCAGAGAGTGGTGGCTGTGTGGAATGAGCTTCCAGCAGAAGTGGTGGAGGCAGGATCGATTTTAACATTTAAAAGTAAAGTGGATAGGTATATGGACGGGAAGGGAATGGAGGGGTATGGTCTGAGTGCAGGTAGATGGGACTAGGGGAAAATAAATAGTCGGCACGGACTGGAAGGGCCGAGAGGGCCTGTTTCCGTGCTGTAATTGTTATATGGTTATATGGTTAAGTGATTTAATCTTATAGATAAAATGTTCAATGATTCGATGGATATAAAATATCTTCTGCCACTAGTCAGAGAAGACTGTGGAACTCGTGTTACACCTCAACTCATTGTTGTGCTCTCGACTGACAATTCACATCGTGAATTCAACTCTAAAAGTATCTCTGGAGAATATGGATACGCAAACTTTCTGGTTGGGCCCCGTATTCAGATGACTTCTTCCCATCTGGAGAAAGATCTCGACCTGAAATGTCACCTCTCCATGTCCTCCAGAGATGCTGCCTGACCTGCTGAGTTACTCCAGCACTTTGTGTTCATTTTTGTAAGCCAGCATCTGCATTCCTTATAGAAATAAAGGATTGCAGATGCTGGTTTACATCAAAGATAGACACAAAGTGCTGGAGTAACTGAGTGGGTCTGGCTGCATCACTGGAGTTTTGGAATAACTCAGTGGCACACTAAGTGCTGGAATAACTCGGAAGAAGGGTCCCTAGCTGAAACATCACCCATCCCTTTTCTCCAGCGATGCTGCCTGACCCGCTTAGTTACTCCAGCACTTTGCGTTTATGTCTGAAGTAGGGTCTCGACCCGAAACGTCACCCATTCCATCTATCCAGAGATGCTTCCTGTCCCGCTGAGTTACTGCAGCATTTTGTATCTATCTGGAATTCCTTGTTTCTCCAAAAGAGACAAATTGTGAACCAAATTCAAATATTTTAATATGGATCAGAAAACGGATATGGAAACTTCTCGCCAGTTTTTAAAAATAAAAGTGTTCACTCAAGTCTTCAATCCTAATCTTTCTACCTATACTGGCCCATGATTGAAATTGGATCCAAACCACTGATTTGGTCCAGTAAGAATTAGATGCTGTAAAAAGGTCATTAACTTGAAACATCAACCATCAACTCTCCACAGATGTTGCCTGATCTGCTAAAAGTCTCCAACCTTAAACCTTATAGTTTGGGAAAGAACTGCAGATACTTGTTTAAATAGACGATAGACACAAAATGCTGGAGTAACTCAGGCAGCATTTCTGGAGAGAAGAAATGGGTGACATTCCAGGTCAAGACCCTTGTTCAGTCTCTGTTTCGGGTCTAGTTTGGTTCAGTTTATTGTCACGTGTACAGGGCCTGTCCTACCGGCATCCGACTCCATGCGATGAGCGCGATCAAACTAGAAGCGGGGCTGCGCGGAGGTCGTGTGATCCCCTGTACAGGGCCGTTCCCACCAGCATGCGAATGCATGCGGCAAGCGCGACCAAACCGGCAGCGAGGGCCGCGCGGAGGTCGGGTGAGTGGCGCAACGCGGTGCAAAGTGAGGCGAACTTGGAGCGAAGTCTTAAGGTAAGTTCGCCAGGACAGAGAGGGGCACAGAGGCACATACACAGAGGGCCACAGAGCCACACACATAGAGGGTCACGGAGGCACCTACAGATAGGTTCACGGAGGCATGACGTCGAGGCGGTGTGTAATGCGTCGAGGCGACTGCGAGCCGACAAGCCGTTGCCGCGCGGAATTTTTGAACATAGTCAGTTTTTCGGAGCCCCGCGCGATGTCGGGACGAACTCCGCACAATTCCGCACGGCTCCGGCGATCGAAGTGGGACCGGCCCCGCGACGCCGGATGGCTCAAGCGACCACGTTAGGTCGCGCTCATCGCATGGAGTTGCATGCTTGTAGGACAGGCCCTTTACTTTTGTTGTGTGCTATCCAGTCAGCAGGAAGACAATACAAGATTATAATTGAGCCATTTACATAATAAGGGAATGTCGTTCAGTGCAAGGTGAATCCAGCAATGTCCGATCAAGGGTAGTATGAAGGTCACCAATGAGGTAGACAGCAGTTCAGGCCAATAATAAATGCTGCCTGACTTGTGTTGCCACACCCCAAGAAAAATAAACCCTAGCTGACATTTATCCCTCAAATGACGAGATTACATTAAAAATTAATTGGTAACTGATCTAATTGCTATGTGCAGGAAAAAATACTTGCTTGCATGGAAAAAGAATGACTCCTCTATTTTTAAGACAAAAGTCATTTTAATTATGTGTAAATTGTCTTGTCATGTTTCAGAGTGCCAGAAGGCTAGATACATTGCCATTCGTCCTGGCTCTTCATTATTCAAGGATTGAAAATCCACCTAAATCTGCATTGCTCTATTATTATAAACATCAGCAACGAGAGGATTACCTCTTCCCAAATAATCAGCATGATAAATGACAGCTATCTATTTCAGAATGGAGACGCTGAAAGCTTCTTTCCACGCAGAAAGCCAAGCGCAATAACACTTCAAACCATCGAAACACTAGAACTCTTCCATTACCTTAACCTCATTTAATATTGATTATCGAGCTGCCCGATTTACACTGCTATTGCAGATAAGATCTTGGTCCTTTCACGTAACTTACAAGCAGGTTATCGGTTCATTAGTAATTCACAAACATTACACATTATGTTGCCACCAGAAAAAGTGTTCATATCTGTGGTAAAATAAACAAAGTCAATCAACAAAAGGACATAAAATGCTGGAGTCAATCAACGGGTCTGGCAGCATCTCCGGGCCAACACGGATAGGTGAGGAATAAAGGTCCCGGCAGAAGCGCCACCTGGAGGCTGTGGGCCGAGCATAGAATTTAACTTTCGTGACCCATGTCTGGGAACTACTTGAAATTTTGCACAGATATTGATAAAATATAATTGAGAAGGAAGTCATAATTCGTCAGTGCCAAAAGTTGCACATTGATTAATTACGCTAATTAGAAAATGAGATCGAAAAAGTAAGCGCCATCTAGTGTTCAATGCTTATATTACTCCATGGGGAGCTAATTCCGTGCTGCTGCCTATTTAAACCATATAGAAACATAGAAACATTGAAAATAGGTGCAGAAGTAAGCCATTCGGCCCTTCGAGCCTGCACCGCCATTCAATATGATCATGACTGATCATCCAACTCAGTATCCTGTACCTGCCTTCTCTCCATACCCTCTGATTCCTTTAGCCACAAGTGCCACATCTAACTTCCTCTTAAATATAGCCAATGAACTGGCCTCAACTACCTTCTGTGGCAGAGAATTCCACAGATTCACCACTCTATGTGTGAATAATGATTTTCTCATCTCGGTCCTAAAATACTTCTCCCTTATCCTTAAACTGTGACTCCTTGTTCTGGACTTCCCTAACATCGGGAACAATCTTCCTGCATCTAGCTTGTCCAACTCCTTAAGAATTTTGTAAGTTTCTATAAGATCCCACCTCAATCTTCTAAATTCTAACGAGTACAAGCCGAGTCTATCCAGTCTTTCTTCATATGAAAGTCCTGCCATCCCAGGAATCAGTCTGGTGAACCTTCTCTGCACTCCCTCTATGGCAAGAATATCTTTCCTCCGATTAGGAGACCAAAACTGTATGCAATACTCCAGGTGTGGTCTCACCAAGGCCCTGTACAACTGCAGTAGAACCTCCCTGCTCCTATTCTCAAATCCTTTTGCTATGAATGCTAACATACCATTCGCTTTTTTGTCTACTTTCAATGACTGGTGTACCATGACACCCAGGTCTCGTTGCATCTCCCCTTTTCCTAATCTGCCACCATTCAGACAATAGTCTACTTTCCTGTTCTTGCCACCAAAGTGGATAACCTCACATTTATCCACATTATACTGCATCTGCCATGCATTTGCCCACTCACCCAACCTATTCAAGTCACCTTGCAGCCTCCTAGCATCCTCCTCACAGCTAACACTTCCCCCCAGCTTCGTGTCATCCGCAAACTTGGACATGTTGCATTCAATTCCCTCGTCCAAATCATTAATATATATTGTAAATAGCTGGGGTCCCAGCACTGAGCCTTACAGTACGTCACTAGTCACTGCCTGCCATTCTAAAAAGGACTCATTTACTCCTACTCTTTGCTTCCTGTCTGTCAGCCAGTTCTCTATCCACATCAATACTGAACCCCCAATACCATGTGCTTTAAGTTTGCATAGTAATCCCTTATGCGGGACCTTGTCGAAAGCCTTCTGAAAGTCCAGATATAACACATCCACTGGTTCTCCCTTATCCACCCTTATATCCTCGGAAAATTATATTCGATTCATCAGACATGATTTACCTTTCATAAATCCATGCGGACTTTGTCCAATGATTTGACCACATTCCAAATGTGCTGCTGAGCACTCAGTTCCTCCATCTCATTTGACCCCTCGGTCCCCTGCTATTTCCGGCAGATTATTTATGCCTTCCTTAGTGAAGACAGAACCAAAGTAGTTATTCAATTTGTCTGCCATGTCCTTGTTCCCCATGATCAATTCACCTGTTTCTGATTGCAAGGGACTTACATTTGCTTTAACTAATCTTTTTCTCTTTATATATCTATAAAAGCTTTTGCAGTCAGTTTTTATGTTCCTTGCCAGTTTTCTTTCATAATCTATGTTCCCTTTCCTAATTAAGCCCTTTGTCCACCTCTACTGGATTCTGAATTTCTCCCAGTCCTCTGGTAGGCTGTTTTTTCTGGCTAATTTGTATGCTTCATCTTTTGTTTTGATAGTATCCCTGATTTCCCTTGTTATCCATGGATGTACTCCCTTCCCTGATTTATTATTTTGCCAAACTGGGATGAACAATTGTTGTAGTTTATCCATGCAGTCTTTTAATGCCTTCCATTGCATATCCACCGTCAACCCTTTAAGAATCAATTGCCAGTCAATCTTGGCCAATTCACGTCTCATACCCTCAAAGTTACCTTTCTTTAAGTTCAGAACCCTTGTTTCTGAATGAACTATGTCACTCTCCATCCTAATGAAGAACTCAACCATATTATGGTCACTCTTGCCGAAGGGGCCATGCACAACAAAACTGCTAACTAACCCTTCCTCATTACTCAATACCCAGTCTAGAATAGCCTGCTCTCTCGTTGGTTCCTCTACATGTTGGTTTAGGAAACTATCCCGCATACATTCCAAGAAATCCTCTTCCTCAGCACCCCTGCCAATTTGATTCACCCAACCTATATGTAGATTGAAGTCACCCATTATAACTGTTTTACCTTTGTTGCACACATTTCTAATTTCCTGTTTGATACCATCCCCAACTCCACTACTGCTGTTAGGTGGCCTGTACACAACTCCCACTAGCGTTTTCTGCCCCTTAGTGTTTCGCAGCTCTACCCATATCGATTCCACATCGTCCACGCTAATGTCCTCATTTCTATTGCGTTAATCTCCTCTCTAACCAGCAACGCTACCCCACCTCCTTTTCCTTTCTGTCTATCCCTCCTGAATATTGAATATCCCTGGATGTTCAACTCTCAGCCTTGGTCACCATAGAGCCATGTCTCCGTGATCCCAACTATATCATATTCATTAATAAACTATCTGCACATTCTACTCATCCACCTATCTATATCTATATTAATATAACTATATATATATATATAATTTGGTTGTATATATACGATGTGAATATAACTAATTATATATAATTACATTAATTATATTATTTTTAATATAATTAATATAATTGTGTGTGTTTTTTGAATGAGTCTTCCGCAATGAGGCCTGGCTCCTGAACAAGCCTAATTAATGGGTGAGGGCAGTTCCTGTGGGTTCCCCCGTTTACTGAACCCCACTGACTGCCAGTGGATGCTGAGTGAGGGGTCACGGCCATAGTGGGACTGGGGCAGTGCCAGGCTGGGGGAAGGCTAAGGCATCTTCTACTGAGAGGAAAATGCCTAACCCTAACTCCCCTCCCCCCCCAGGCTGGAGCTGGAGCCCATGGCTGGAGCCGGAGCCGGAGCCGCTTTGGGACTGGCTGCGGGCTCCGTACGTATGGCCGCTCAGTGCGTCCACCTTGGCCAGCATGACCTTCTGGATCATCATGGTGATGCTGGTGGGAGCAGCACTGCCCTGCACGCCGCCCAGGCCGCCTTCAGCACCCCCATAGCGCTGGCTCCGTCAGTCTGCCCAACCACTCACCAGCCTACCGACAGCCCGACCGATCCTTCACAGCACCCACGGGCCGGCCGGACCGCCCGACCGACCCCTCGCAGCACTCACCGGCAGCCGGACCGCCCGACTGATCCTTCTCAGCATCCACCGGCCCACCGACTGACTGACTGACCGACTGACCGAATGACTGACCGACCGACTGACCGACCGACTGACTGACTGACCGACTGACTGACTGACCGAATGACTGACTGACTGACCGACTGACCGACCGACCGACTGACCGGCTGACTGACTGACTGACCGACTGACCGACTGACCAACTGACTGACTGACCGACTGACTGACTGACTGACCGACTGACCGACTGACTGACTGACTGACCAACTGACTGACCAACCGACTGATCAACTGACCCACTGACCGACTAACAGACCGACTGACCAACTGACTGACTGACTGACTGACCGACCGACCGACCGACCGACTGACCGACTGACCAACCGACTGACCGACTGATCAACTGACTGACTGACTGACTGACTGACTGACTGACCGACTGACCGACTGACTGACTGACCAACCGACTGACCGACTGATCAACTGACTGACTGACTGACTGACCGACTGACCGACTGACCGACTGACCGACTGACCGACTGACCGACTGATCAACTGACCGACTGACCGACTGACCGACCGACCGACAGAAGTGTGGGGTGTGGGGGAGAGACAGGTGTGGGGGAGGGGGAGTATGTGGAAAGGTGGGGGTTGTGTGGGAGACGTGGGGGTTGTATGGGGGAGGGGGTAGGTGGGTGAGGGCAGGGTGTGGGGGAGGAGTGGTGTGGGGAACTGGTGTGCGTGGGGGAGGCGGGTGTGTGTGTTGGGGAGGAGGGGTGTGGAGGTAGGGGAAGACATGTATGTGGGAGGGTGTGGGGTGTGGTGGGGGAGGGAGGAGGGGGGTGGGGGGGTTGGAGGGGGTGGGGTGTGGTGGGGGAGGGAGGAGGGAGGAGGGGGGTGGGGGGGTGGGAGGGGGTGTGTAGGATCAGCGGCTCCAGCTCCAACCGCACTCACCGGCTCCAGGACGCGGCACCTGTCGCACTCAGTGACTCCCAGCCCCGGCTGCGCACATCAGCACCCGACTCATCGTTGTGGTCACCACCCCCGCCCGCAAACACAGCAGCCCCCGCACGTGAACACAGCCCCCGCCCGCGAATTTGATGCACTTGCAGTAAAGGAGAATGGCGAGTAAGGTGGCAAAAAATCGTAACGCTATGGGGATCGTTTTTGCGCAAATTGAAAAACAACGCAAACCGGAAGAGGACAAGATGAGAGTTTTATAAGTATATAGATTTTTTTTTAACAGTTCACATCTGAAACTTTATAAAGATTAATCAATTGGAAAACAAAATTATCAGCAAGGCTAGCATTACCTTTATTCCTTCGAAACCTTGCTCGCTGCCTAGCTACCATGAAACAAAGCATGTGATTGGTCAATTGGCGTCTGACGCATTGTGAAACGTACACTGATTGGACAATTACGACTTGGAAAATTTGAGGTTTTTCTAACATTTAAAAAAATTGTGCAGGTTTTGTTCTTGACGAGTTTCAGGTATGATTTCTATAATATTTTTTAAACAATATGTTAAAAATTCAGGTAGTTACGTGATTTGGGTCACGTACTTAAACAAAAAAGCACCTCGGCCCACAGCATACTATCCATGTTCTCCAGAGATGCTGCCTGAGTCACTGAGTTACTCCAGCATTTTGCGTCCTTTTGTGTAAATCTGTATCTGCAGTTCCTTGTTTCTACAAAGCGGCACAGCATCGGTGACACGGATTCAATCCCGACTACGGGTGCTGTTTGTACGCATGGGCGGAAATCCTGGGGCAGTCGGGGGGACACTTCGAGAGGTGGGGGACAATCCCCCATGGAGGGACCTTCGAGAGGTGGGGGACAATCCTCCCCCCTGCCCCCTTGTTTTGTATTCCGGACTTTATCAGACGCTTTCTAAGGGCTGAATCGGCCCGTTTGCGGGGCCTTTCAGCGCCTGACGCTGCTTTAAATTAAACTGCTGCATCGAGGCGATCGAGTCTCCCAATATTGAAGCCCCCGCCGAACAGGTCATGTACTCTGAAATGACCTGTTTCACTGTTGTATATCTAAAGTAAACTAAGCTAAACAAAACTAAAAAGATCATCAACCTGCCACATGATCTTATTTCTCACTCCCTATCACTGCCTGCCTTCTGAGTATTTCCCACATTTTCTATTTTTCACTTCAGATTTTCAGTTTCAGCCCTATTTTGCCTTCAAAATATCCCTACAACCTTTGTGTTAGGTCCTCGGCTTATCACAATAATCTTCTAGCTTTTATTAAACATGAATAATAATATTAAACGAGAACTTACCAGTTTGAAGTTTGATCTTTATTTTATGAGGAGTTACGATGAGCGATTACGTGAAGAACAACCCCGCGCGTCAATCTTCAAAGCAGCGGTGTGAAATCACAGATAACAGTAATTGTAACATAGTAAGATTATAAACCTAGAACTACCAGATGACCTTTGTGATATGAGGGTTGGGAGCGGTGGGCACGTAGTCGCTCATCGCTCATCGCTGACGTTGATGCCGCCCTGGTGGAGTGAGATTTAAAAATACACCGGTAACCATGGGGGTAGGTGGATCTGGTTCTTGTCAGAACATATTAAGTGGGAATTACCTACAAGTTGGAGGGAGATTACACTTTTTTCTGAAGGAATGGTACGGGATAACATCAGATTTGTTTATACTGCATAGTATACAAGGGTTTCAAATTGAATTCCTTCCCAATTTGTGTCCTCCCATACAGCATACTCCAAGTTGGACACTAATTTTCTCACAAAAACAGAATTTGGAGGTACAAGCTGAAATTGAAAAATTATATAGAAAAGGGGTAATTGAGAAGACACAATATCAACCTCACCAATTCATGTCTAATATTTTTCCTAGGCCAAAGAAGGATGGGGGGGTGCTGAATCATACTTGACTTGACGAGCCTTAACCCTTTTGTGCAGTATAAACATTTCAAAATGGAAGCATTTGTTACTGCCACACAACTGGTTTCCAGAGGATGTTACATGGCATGTAAAGATCTCAAAGATGCATATTACTCAGTGCCTGTTCATAGGGATCATCGGAGATATTTGAAATTTAGCTGGACAAGGCAATTATGGCAATTTAAAGCACTGCCTAATGGGTTAACCTCAGCACCTAGATTATTTACTAAACGGTTAAAACCAGTATTGGGGCTACTCCGGGCTCAGGGCCATATTGTAATGGCTTATTTGGATGATATTTTAATAATAGGAAAGACCCGGGAAACAGCTGAATTATCTGTTTCAGTTGTTAAACTAATGTTTGAGAGATTGGGGTTCCTCATTCATCCAGTTAAATCCAAATTGACACCAGTTAGAGTGATTAATTATTTGGGATTCACTTTTAACTCAACTCGCATGCTAGTGACCTTGCCCAGGGGCAAGAGATTAAATTTAATTGAAGGCTGTAACAAGCTCATGGTGGAGCAACAACCTTCAATTAGACTTGTGGCCAGCTTGATTGGCAAATTAGTGCCTGCCTTTCCTGCTGCACAGTTTGGACCTTTGCATTACCAAAATTTACAATGTGCAAAGGAATAGGCACTCAGGATACATGCAGGTTATTTCGACAGGCCCATGCAATTACCAGCTCAATCCATTGCTGAATTGCAGTGGTGGATAATGAACGTCTCAAGTTGCTCCAGCAAAATTCTGGTTGAGGAACCTTCAGTTGTCTTACAGACTGATGTTAGTGCCTTAGGTTGGGGTGCTACGGATACCATCTCTAGCTGTGGAGGCAAATGGAATATGCATGAGGCATTTATTCTTCAATCACATGGAATTAATTATTTAGAGCTATTGGAAGCATTTTATGGGCTTAAGGCTTTTTGTATTACTATGAGTCACTTACATGTTCAACTTCAGATTGACAACGCTACAGCAGTCACGTATGTTAATCACATGGGTGGAATCAAGTCAGAATCTTGTGATAGATTGGCTAATCTTATTTCGCACTGGTGTATTACAAGAAATATTTGGGTTTCAGCTATCTACTTACCAGGTAGACTCAACATGGTGGCAGACACCAGGTCATGCAAATTCAATGACAACACAGAATGGATGTTGAATCATGATGTATTTAATGATATTGTTGTTCGGTATGGGATGCCAGATATCGATTTGTTTGCATCCAGACTCAATCACCAGTTACCTAAATATGTTTCATGGGAACCAGATCCAGGGGCAGTAGCGATAGATGCATTCTTGCTACACTGGGGTGGAATGTTTTTATATGCATTTCCTCCATTTTGTCTCATCAGTCGGTGCTTGCTCAAGATCAAGCAGGACTCCGCTTCAGGAGTGTTGGTGGTACCCGACTGGCCTACTCAGCCATGGTTCTCTCTCGTTTTGGAGATAACAACACAGTCAATTATGGGTGTTCCGAAACGCAGTGACCTACTGGTGCACCCTGTAACTGCGGATTTACATCCATTACATGATCGTATTGACCTGTAAATTTGCAGATTCTGAGAAGGCCATACCTGGGTCTTGGACTATCCGATCGTACCGTGGATGTGATTGCTGCAGCCTGGAGGGATAGCACCAAAAAACAGTATACTTCTCATATCAGGAAATGGGAGACTTTCTGTTCTCAGGGGAACATTGCATATCACACGGCAGGCATCTCAGATGTGCTAGAATTTCTGTCAACGCTATATTTTGATGAAGGGTTGAGCTATAGTGCCATCAATAGTGCCAGGAGTGCCCTGTCATCATACTTATGGCTGGGGTCGGAACAACATTCTGTTGGATCTCACCCTTTAATATCCCGGTTTATAAGGGGTATTTTTAATTCCAATCCCCCCAGACCCAGGTACTCAGAAATCTGGGATGTGAGTGTGGGGTGTTCTTCGCCAGTGGGGTCCAGCCACATCCCTGTCTTTGCCCAAAATCACCCTTAAGGTGGTCATGCTCATGGCGCTGGTTTCAACGCAACAGGTCCAGACGTTGCAGAAGCTGCGACTGGACAGGATGGTATCATCTGGTAATAACATTGCATTTTACATTTATGATTTAATTAAGCAGAGCAGACCAGAGGTGTCAGGGTTCAAGGTTATATTTTCGGCATGCCCCACGGATTTACGACTGTGTGTAGTGTCACACTTGCAATATTATATTAAGGTCACCAAGAGCCTTAGAGGTTTGGAATCACCATTACTTATTAGCCACAAAAAGCCGCATATGAAAGTGTCGGTTCAGACCATTTCAAGGTGGCTGAAACAGGTTCTCGTGTGTGCAGGAGTGGACACTGACAATTTTAAATCTCACTCCACCAGGGCAGCATCAATGTCAGCAGCGAGAGCAATGGATGTCCATCTCCTCGCGGCCGCAGGATGGTCCAATGAACTGACTTTTCAAAGGTTCTATAACAAGCCGCTGTCAGCGTGCACCAGCTGCGCATATTTGTGAATGGCTGGCTTGGTCCTTGACCTGGCCCGGTTTCAGCAAACCGTTTGTATGTATACTGCCGCTGAAACGCTCTGCCGGTCAATGGTGCTTTAAAGAGCCTGACTGTCTTTGCCCCGTCGTCCAGTTCCTTGACTCTTTTTGCGAGGTCTTCTCCAAACAGCAGATTTGGTGGCTGAATATTATTAGGTTTGCACAGAGCGGCAAACTTTGCGTTGATGGTGGGGCGGATGGGACTCTTCCTCAGACAGTTGATCTTGAAGTGTGCATTACACATGAGAGCCAGGGCATCCTGCTGTACATCAGACAGGTGCCCTTCATCCACCGACCCGGCAAAATGCTGTAATGCCCGAGGCGAGGAGATCAGCACCCTCTGAAGCCTCATTTCCTGAGCTCTTATGGAGTGGTTATATGGGGGAAGAGAGGATAAGGAGGAGGGTTATTTAATTACCTATAATTGGAGAATTCAATTTTCATACCATTGGGTTGAAAGTTACCCAAGTGGAATATGAGGCGTTCCTCTAGTTTGTGTGTGGCCCCACCCTGCTTCCTTCCTCTTCTCTCTTCTCCCACTGGACAAGAGGCACTGAAGTGTGAAAATGCACACCTCCAGATTCAGGGACATCAGGGACAATGTACACCTCTAGTTCCCAGCTGTTATCAGGCAACTGAACCATCCTATCAACAACTGGAGAGCGGTCCTGAGCTACTATCTACCTCATTGGAGACCCCCGGTCTATCTTTAATCGGACTTTACTCAACTTTACCTTGCACTAAACATTATCAAGGAAAGACATTCTTGCCATAGAAGGAGTACAGAGAAGGTTCACCAGACTGATTCCTGGGATGGCAGAACTTCCATATGAAGAAAGACTGGATAGACTCGGCTTGTACTCACTGGAATTTAGAAGATTGAGGGGGGATCTCATAGAGACTTACAAAATTCTTAAGGGGTTGGACAGGCTGGATGCAGGAAGATTGTTCCCGATGTTGAGGAAGTCCAGGGCAAGGGGTCACAGTTTAAGGATAAGGGGGAAGTCTTTTAGGACCGAGATGATAAAATCATTTTTTCACACAGAGAGTGGTAAATCTGTGGAATTCTCTGCCACAGAAGGTAGTTGAGGCCAGATCGTTGGCTATATTTAAGAGGGAGTTAGATGTAGCCCTTGTGGCTAAAGGGATCAGGGGGTATGGAGAGAAGGCAGGTACAGGATTCTGAGTTGGATGATCAGCCATGATCATATTGAATGCCGGTGCAGGCTCGAACGGCCGAATGGCCTACTCCTGCACCTATTGTCTATGTTTCTATGTTTCTATCCCGTTTATCATGCATCTGTGCACTGTGGATGGCTCAATGTTAATCACATATTGTCTTACTGCTGACTGGTTAGCACGCAACATAGAAACATAGAAACATAGAAAATAGGTGCAGGATGAGGCCATTCGGCCTTTCGAGTTAGCACCGCCATTCATTGTGATCATGGCTGATCATCCCCAATCAATAACCTGTGCCTGCCTTCTCCCCAAAAGCAACAAAAGCTTTTCACTGTACCTCGATACACATGACAATAAACTAAACTATGTTCAACCATCCTGCAATAGTTGGTAGCACAGATTCTGATCCCAAATGTGTCTTGTCACTTCATCTCAGAGTTTTCATTTGCAGGAAGGAATGGCAGGCAATGCTGGTTTATATCGAAGATAGGCACAAATGCTGAAGTAAATATGCGGGTCAGGCAGCATCTATAACCATATAACCATATAACAATTACAGCACAGAAACAGGCCTTCTCGGCCCTTCCAGTCCGTGCCGAAAATTTATTTTCCCCATCTACCTGCACTCAGACCATACACCTCCATTCCCTTCCCGTCCATATACCTATCCACTTTACTTTTAAATGCTAAAATCGATCCTGCCTCCACCACTTCTGCTGGAAGCTCATTCCACACAGCCACCACTATCAGAGTAAAGAAGTTCCCCCTCATGTTACCCCTAAACTTCTGTCCCTTAATTCTCATGTCATGCCCTCTTGTTTGAATCTTCGCTACCCTCAATGGGAAAAGCTTATCCACGTCAACTCTGTCTATCCCTTTCATCATTTTAAAGACCTCAATCAAGTCCCCCCTTAACCTTCTGCGCTCCAAAGAATAAAGACCTAACTTGTTCAACCTTTCTCTGTAACTTAGTTGCTGGAACCCAGGCAACATTCTAGTAAATCTCCTCTGTACTCTCTCTATTTTGTTGACATCCTTCCTATAATTAGGCGACCAAAATTGTACACCATACTCCAGAATTTGTCTCACCAATGCCTTGTACAATTTTAACATTACTTCCCTACTCCTATATTCAATGCTCTGATTTATAAAGGCCAGCACACCAAAAGCTTTCTTTACCACCCTATCTACATGTGATTCCACCTTCAGGGAACTATGCAAGTTATTCCTAGATCCCTCTCTGGAGAAAAACGATGGGTGATGACAACATGAAAGATAATGGCCATCGACAAGAGGTTCTCAAGCTGTGGCTCAAGATTAAGCTGGAGGCAGCAGACCTGGGGATCAATGCCAGGAGATTGGCTTCAAAACATGGAAGCAATGCAGATAAAAAGCTATGAAACTACGAAGGGTTCCAACCAAAAACGTCACCTATTCCTTTTCTCCAGAGATGTTGCCTGACTCGTTGAGTTACTCCAGCGCTTTGTGTCACTTTTACCAGACACTGGATAGTTAAATAAAGGCCCTGCCCCATGATGTGAGTTTACACAAGAGCTCCCCCGAGTTTTAAAAAAAATCAAACTCGTGGTAAGTAGGTAGAATGTACGTAGCGGGCAAGTTGGAGCTCGTGGATGTCTCGTAGTGGCTCGTAATGCTAACGGCAGGTACTCGGGAAACGCAGAAACACGTGAAGTTTTTTCAACAGCAAAAAAATACTCATGATGAAGTATCACGAGTTTGATTTATTTTAAACTCGGGAGAGCTCTTGGGTGAACTCACATCGTGGGTCAGGGGCTTAAGGGTCCCAAGCTGAAACGTCACCTATTTATCATGATATTATTTATTATGATTACATATTCTGTTGTGCTGCAGCAAGTAGGAATTTAATTGTTCTATCTGGGACATATGACAATAAACATTCTTGACTCTTGACTTCATGTTCTCTAGGGATGCTCCCTGCTTACGTACTCCAGCATTTTATGCCTCTCTTTGCTCACATTTCCTTTTTAGTTTGTGCAGCCTGCCTCCAAATGGCATGAGCCATCCATGTTATTGGTCTTGGTGACTCTTGGTGGTCTTGGTGAGACCACACCTGGAGTATTGCGTACAGTTCTGGTCTCCAAATCTGAGGAAGGACATTATTGCCATAGAGGGAGTGCAGAGAAGGTTCACCAGACTGATTCCTAGGATGTCAGGACTGTCTTATGAAGAAAGACTGGATAGACTCGGTTTAAACTCTCTAGAAATTAGGAAATTGAGAGGGGATCTTATAGAAATGTACAAAATTCTTAAGGGGTTGGACAGGCTAGATGCAGGAAGATTGTTCTCAATGTTTGGGAGGTCCAGGACAAGGGGTCACAGCTTAAGGATAAGGGGGAAATCCTTTAGGACCGAGATGACAAGGACTTTTTTCACACATAGAGTGGTGGGTCTCTGGAACGCTCTGCCACAGAGGGTAGTTGAGGCCAGTTCATTGGCTATATTTAAGAGGGAGTTAGATGTGGCCCTTGTGGCTAAGGGGATCAGAGGGTATGGAGAGAAGGGATACTGAGTTGGATGATCAGTCATGAACATATTGAATGGCGGTGCAGGCTCGAAGGGTCGAATGGCCTACTCCTGTTCCTATTGTCTATGTTTCTATGTTTCTATCTGCTCACCGTTGAGTCGGGGCAGATAACATAGAACATAGAAGAGTACAGCACAAGAACAGGCCCTTCGGCCCACAATGTGTGAGCCGAGCATAATGCCAAGACCAACTCCTAACTGCCTGCATATAATCCACATCTCTCCATTCCCTGCAAATCCAAGTCCCTTAAATGCCACTATCACATCATTCTCAACCGCCACCCCCTGACAGGCACTGACTATCCTCTGTGTAAAACATTTTTCCGCTACTAGATGCCCACAAGTAGCATTTGAAACAGCACCCAGCATGAATGTAATGTGCAGCCAGTGATCAGTGATGAGCGATTAGCTTTGTGCACCTCAATCCCACACCCAATCCCACAGATTTCCAAACATAATCCCCGCAACATGCAGCTGCATTTAATGATGTTTACTGTCCAGGCATAACAGCAAATTCACAATTCATTTTGCATGTTTAGTTTTCAAATAATATCGGACCAGCTTCTATTCAGTGTGAAAATATTGGCATGGCAATCATCTGCACTGATCTCGACAAAATATTGACAGGCGCATTTATTTAGCAAGTGCTCACATATACACGAACGCTCAGAATAACTTCCCTCTAAACATGCTGTCCATTAGTATTGCCATCTGCCAAAAAGCCCATTTATAAACCCTCAAGTATTCTTGCAAAACATTTCTAGTTTAATGTTTGTTTCCCGAATTAGATTAAAAGAACTCAGTCGACTGATGATTTTTTAAAAACTGGTTTCCAATTTTGTCAAAATGAACAAGCCCGCAGGCAGTTGAATGAAGTTTCTGATGAGAACCGTTTCCATGTCAGTAATCACTAAAGAAACAGCAGCATTCGCACAGTGGCAATCATGTAAATGGTTATATTTGTGTCATTCTCCTCCTTTCATCAGTCGGAGGCTGCAATGTGAGTTAAGTATATTTTAAATAATACTAGACCAAGTGCAGACCCGTTGGGTCTACTCCCCCAACGCAATATTCCACCACTCGCCCACTCCCCCCACGCAAACTAAGTGCATTGGAGTCTCTATGGTTTCTGACTTGTTGTCAGGAATGTGAAGTTGGAGAATGACCTTGAATAGCTTTAGAAGCTGGTCTGTAAGTGGGATTGAATTCCTTTACCAAGGCGTTGAGAGTTGGCCGTATTACTTTCAAATCATATTTGGTCCGCGATGGGAAGTGTGTGGGAGGGAGGGAGGGAGGGAGGGATCACCACGCTGTGAAGGGAGGGAGGCCGCAGGCAGGTGTGGACCTGAGGACCCAAGCGAGGCTGGGGGTGGCCGTGGACCCAAGGACCCGAGCGAGGCCTGCGGGCGGGCGTGTGTGAAACGGGCGCCGACCCAAGCCATGGTGCCCACCCACCTCATTGTGACGTCATCAGTCCAAGCTGGTTGAAGAATCTGTGTGTGAAATTCGGTTTAAAAGGCAGTTTTGTCTTTTTCTTTTAATTTTATCACTAATAAGTCATGAAATATAGCATTAACTCTTAAGTGAGCCTGATCACTGCGTAGAGGGGAAAAATATGAGTCAGAATATGTAAAAATCTTAGTGTCATGGCATAGCGTTTTGGTGAAAATATAAAAACACCTACATACACACACACACACACACAAGATTAGACTTTTATTGGTATAGAGATAGAGATAAAAATACTATCCCAAAGAACATGCCATACTTGCGGGCAGTAATCATAATATTTGGGTCAGCTACATTGTTCCCTTATTCCAAACAGTTGCATAGTATGCATTCTTTAAATATTGGAACACCTGAAAATATTAATTCTATGCTTGAGAAGGAAGTTGGGAGGCCACATTGCCGTTATATAAGACATAGGTGAGGACACATTTAAAGAATTGCGTTCAATTTTGGGCACCATCTTACAGGAAAGATGGTGTCAAGTTGGAGGTGGTGGCAGGGAATATTTACGAGGAAGAGGCAGGAGTCGAAGGAGAAGTTGTGAAGAGCAAGGACCACTTCTGCTAGGCGGAGGAGAGTGTTAGTAGATGGAAATTAGCTGGTTCTGTGGTCGAGGAAGAAATGGAGGGCTTTAAGACCTTCCTAGTGGGGGATGGAAGTGTATAGTGACTGAACATCCACAGTATAGATAAGGGAGTGGGGGCCTGGAAAACTGAAGACATTGAAGAGACGAAGGGCCTGTGAGGTGTCTTGTACATTAGGTAGGCATTTATCAGTCTGAAGAAGGGTCTCAAACCAAAACGTCATCCATCCCTTCTATCTTCCTGTTCTGCTGAGTTACTGCAGCATTTAGTGCCTATCTCAGGTGTAAACCAGCATCTGCAATTCCTTGTTACATATTTACAAGTGTGTTGCCAGGACTCAAGTGCCTGAGCTATAGGGAGAGGTTGAGCAGGCTACGACTCTATTCCTTGGAGAGCAGGAGGACGAGGGGTGAGCTTAAAGACGTGATCAAAATCATGAGAGGAATCGATCAGGTAAAAGTAGAGATGGGGAATCAAGAACCAGAGGACATAGGTTTAAGGTGAGAGGGGAAAAGATTTAATAGGAACCTGAGGGATAACTTTTTTACACAAAGGGTGGTGGGTGTATGGAACGAGCTGTTGGTAGGTGAGTGATGGGCATGCATTGAGTTTGAGCTTGGTGATGCAGTTGGGGGAAGGCATTATTTGAAGGCACACCCACAGCCCATAGCCGCACGTGCAAGGTCTTTGAACAGTTGCTGCTCTGTAGCCATGTCCCTGGGACCCAACCTTCTGCATTGACCTCTTCTCCTCTCCGTGCTACTTAAATATGTATCTACTTAAGCAGGAGCAACAAGCTCATCAGGAAGGCTGGCTCCATCCTGGGGGCAGACATGGATTCATTGGAGGTGGTCTTGGAGGGGAGGATGCTCTTCAAACTGTGGAGCATCCTGGACAATACAGCTCACCCCCTCTATGACACACTGGTCAACAAGAGGAGTAACCTCAGCCACAGACTGGTTCCACCAAGATGCAGCACAGAATACCACAGAGGATCCTTCTTCCCTGGGGCTATCAAACTGTACAACCCCTCCCCATCCTGTTGCGGGGTAGACTGAGACTGATTCCCCTACCAGCCCCCCTCCCCAATCTTTGCACATCCCCAACCCTTTCCACAAGTCACTTTAATTTCATGTTTCATGTATTTTGTGTTTTATGATTGTTGGCAGATCAATTTCCATCCTGGGATAAATAAAGTTACATAGAAACATAGAAAATAGTTGCAGGAGGAGGCCATTCAGCCCTTCGAGCCAGCACCACCATTCATTGTGATCATGGCTGATCATCCACAATCAGTACCCCGTCCCTGCCTTCTCCCCATACCACTTGATTCCACTAGCCCCAAGAGCGTTATTTAACTCCCTTTTAAATGCATCCAATGAATTGGCCTCCACTGTCTTCTGTGGCAGAGAATTACACAAATTCACAACTGTCTGGGTGAAAATGTTTTTGTTCATCTCAGTTTTAAATGTCCTCCCCTTTATTCTTAGACTGTGGCCCTGGTTCTGGACTCGCCCAACGTTGGGAACATTTATCCTGCATCGAGCTTATCCAGCCCTTTTATAATTTTATATGTTTCTATAAGATCTCCTCTCATCCTTCTAAATTCCAGTCAATACAAGCCCAGTCTTTCCAATTTTTCCTCATATGACAGTTCCGCCATCTTAGGGATTAACATCATGAACCTACGCTGCACTGCCTTCCTCAAATTAGGAGATCAAAACGTCACACAATACTCCAGATGTAGTCTCACCATGGCACTGTACAACTTTAGAAAGACCTCCTATACTCAAATCCGATTGTTATGAAGGCCAACATGCCATTCGCTTTCTTCACTGCCTGCTGTACCTGCATGTTTACTTTCAGTGACTGATATACAAGGACTCCCAGGTCTCATTGCACTTCCCTTTTTCCTAATCTAACCCCATTGAGATAACAATCTGCCTCCTTGTTCTTGCTGCCAAAGTGGATAACGTCACATTTATCTACATTATACTGCATCTGTCATGCATCTGCCCACTCACTCAACCTGTCCAAGTCACCCTGCAACCTCCTTGCATCCTCTTCGCAGTTCACACTGCCACCCAGTTTTGAGTCATCTGCAGATTTGCTAGTGTTCTGAAAGGAACCCATTTATTCCTACTCTTTGTTACCTGCTGCTAACCAGTTCTCTATCCATGTCAATACCCTACCCCCAATACCATGTTCTCTAATTTTGCCCACTAATCACCTGTGTAGGACCTTATCAAAGGCTTTCTGAAAGTCTAGATACACTACATCCACTGGCTATCCTTCATTCATTTTACATGTCACTTCCTCAAAAAATTCCAGAAGATTATTCTATCAGGATTTCCCTTTCATAAGTCCATGCTAACTTGGACCAATCCTTTTACTGCTATCCAAATGCGCCGTTATTAGTTCTTTAATAATTGACTCCAGCATCTTTCCCACCACCGAAGTCAGGCTAACTGGTCTGTAATTCCCCGTTTTCTCTCTCACTCCTTTCTTGAAACATGGCATAACATTAGCTATCCTCCAATCCACAGGAACTGATCCTGAATATATAGAACATTGGAAAATGATCATCAATGCATCCACGATTTCTAGAGCCACCTCCTTGAGTACCCTGGGATGCAGACCATCAGGCCCTAAGGATTTATCAGCCTTCAGTCCCATCACTCTACCCAATACTATTTCTTGCCTATTGCAAATTTCTTTCAATTCCTCTGTCTCCCTGGATTCCCTGCCCTCTAGTACATCTGGGAGATTGTTTGTGTCTTCCTTAGTGAAGACAGATCCGAAGTACCTATTCAACTCTTCTGCCATTTCCTTGTTGCCCATAATAATTTAACCCGTGTCTGCCTTCAAGGGACCCACATTTGACTTTGCTATTCATTTTGCTTTAACATATCTAAAGAAGCTTTTACTGTCCTTTTTTATATTCCTGGCCAGCTTCCCTTCGTACTTCATCTTTTCAGCCCGTATTGCCCGTTTTGTTACCTTCTGTTGTCCTATGAAAGTTTCCCAATCCTCTGCCTTCTGGCTACTCTTTGCTGTGTTATACATCTTTTCTTTTCATTGTATTCCATCCCGAACTTCCCTTGTCAGCCACGGTTGCCTCCTACTCCCCTTAGAATCTTTCATCCTTTTTGGAATTAAATAATTCCACATCTTCTGGATTATGCCCAGAAATTCCTGCCATTGCTGTTCTACTGTCATTCCTGCTTGGATCCTTTTCCAGTCGACCTTGGCCAGCTCCTCTCTCATGCCTTCATAGTCCCCTTTGTTCAATTGCAACACTGAAATTTCTGACTTAACCTTCTCGCACTGAAATTGCAGATTAAAATGTATCATATTATGGTCACTCCCTCCTAGCAGTTCCTTTGCTTTGAGTTTCCTTATTAAGTTTGGTTCATTTAATAATTAATTCAGCCATGATCACATTGAATGGCGGTGCTGGCTCGAAGGGCTGAATGGCCTACTCTTGCACCTATTGTCTATTGTCTATTAGACAACATTAAATCCAGAATTGTCTTCTCTCTGGTAGGCTCCAGTACAAGCTGCTCTAAGAATCCATCTCGGAGGCACTCTACAAACTCCCATTCTTGGTCTACCTGCATATTGAAATCTCCCATAACCACAATGGCATTATCTTTTGTGAAAGAAAGAACTGCAGATGCTAGTTTAAATCGAAGGTAGACACAAAATGCTGGAGTAGCTCGGCGGGTGAGGCAGCACCTATGACCCTTCTTCAGAATGATGTTGGGGGAGGGGGCGGGACAAAGATAGAATGTAAGCGGAGACAGTAAGACTGGTGGGAGAACTGGGAAGGAGATGGAGAGAGAAAGCAAGGACTGTCTGAAATTAGAGAAATCAATATTCATACTGCTGGGGTATAAACTACCCAAGCGAAATATGAGATGCTGATCCTCCAATTTCCACTGGGCCTCACTGTGACAATGGAGGAGGCCCAGGACAGAAAGGTCAGATTGGGAATCGGAGGTGGAGTTAAAGTGCTGAGCCCCCGGCAGATCAGGCAAGTATGCGACGGCTTTGAACATGCCAATTTTAACTCCTGCTGCAACTTGCATCCTATATCCAGGCTACTGTTTGGGGGCCTGTAGATAACTCCCACTAGTGTCTTCTTACCTTTACAATTCCTCAACTCAATCCACAGTGACTCTACCTCGTCAGTCCCTATGTCTTCCCTCACAAGGGACTGAATTCCATCCCTCACCAGCAGAGCTACCCCCCTCCTCTGCCCACCTGCCTGTCCTTTCTATAGGATGTATAACCCTGAATATTAAGTTCCCAGGCCCGATCCTCCTGCAGCCACGTCTCAGTAATCCCCACAATGTCATATCTACCAACCTCTAACTGAACCTCAAGCTCATCTACTTTACTTCTTGTACTTTGTGCATTCATATATAATACTTTTAATCCATAACTCACCTCACCTTTCACATCGATTCCTATTACACTTGGCCATACTCTCCTATCCGTGAGCTTTCTGCCCCGTTAATTCTAGTGTCTTTCTTAACTTTTCCTATATTCTCTTTCCCCCGCCTGTGAAAGTGCAACCCGTCCCTTTTGTACAATTCACCCTTACCCCAAAACAGATCCCAGTGGTCTAGGAATCTAAATCCCTGCCCCCTGTACCAGCTCCTCAGCCACACATTCCGATCCGCTATCTCCATGTTCCTGCCCTCACCAGCACGAGGAACTGGAAGCAAACCGGACATAACAACCCTGGAGGTCCATCTTTTCAGACTTCGGAAAGTCACGCTGGTCCTCTCTTTCCTCTTTTTCCGACGTCATTTGTGCCGACATGCACGACCACTTCCGGCTACTCACCTTCACCCTTGAGGATGCCCTGTAATCGGTCCTTGACATCCTGGACCCTGGCACCAGGGAGGCAACACACCATCCTTGAATCCCGCCTGTTGCCGCAGAAACCCCTGTCTGTACCTCTCACGTTGGAGTCCCCGACTACCACGGTTCTGCCTGATGTTCGTCTCTTCGGCTTTGCTTCAGAGCCACGTTTTGACTCACGGACTTGTCCCCCGCTCAGACAGACAGTGTCTTCTGTCCCAACAGCTACCAAGAGGGTGAACCTGTTTTCAAGAGGTACATCCCCCGGGGTCTCCTGTACTCCAAGCTTCCTTCCCTTCCTCATCGCCACCCACCAACTCTCTTCCGGTATCATCGGCGTGACGTTCTCGCTGTAGGTCCTGTCCAGGAAACTCTCATTTTCCCGGATGATCCTGGGGGTCACCCAGTTGCCTCTCCAGTTCCCTAACACGGTCCTTCAGGAGCTGAACCTGGACACACTTTCCACAGCTGTGGCAGCCAGAGGCTCCATCAGTGTCCCTGACCTCCCACACCCTGCAAGCATCACACTGCATCAGCCGACCTGTCATTCCTTCACTGCGTCTCACCCTCTACAACTTTTGGCGTAGTCTCCTCCATCAGCCTCCTCGCTGACGGCTCTCGAGCCAAAGACTCGCACTTTTCTCACAAGGCACTTCATTCGACAGGCTGCTCCCCTACTCAGCCAATCCCTCTTCACCTGCCGCTCCTCTGTCGACCTTGAACTTCTAAGGTATCGTATTGTATCTGCAGAGCTACCTTGTCTTGTGGGAAATAAAATGACCCTTCTCTTCCTTTTCACCGCACCCTCCTAAACCTGGAGGGCTGCTGCAAAACTCTTTGTTAACTGTGGCATGCGTGATACTCATGGTTTTAGCCCCAAAACTCCACTGCCTTAAAAACAGCAAATTATTTTTAATCATCTCTGGCTATCTTGAAGTATTGGAATCTACTTTATGAAGAAATTATTAAATTCACATGGTTCATTGTGAAATTTATTATGCAGAACTTTAAATTAAAAGCTAATTAAATGTCTTAAGATATTAATATTCTGAAAATGTATCAGTCCAACACCATCAAAATCCAGTGGGTGCCAGATTACTGGTTTTACAGTATTCTACAGTTGGGCGAATAACTACATTTGTTACCGAAAGAATAAAATCTATGAGTCTTTAAGTCTTTCTGCAATGTTCCACGTTAATAACAAGGAATTTCATGTGATAGGATAAACTGGATATATTACAAGAATCGAGAACCAGAGGACATAGGTTTAAGGTGAGGGGGGAATGATTTAGAAACATAAAAACATAGAAATTAGGTGCAGGAGTAGGCCATTCGGCCCTTCGAGCCTGCACCGCCATTCAATATGATCATGGCTGATCATCCAACTCAGTATCCTGTACCTGCCTTCTCTCCATACCCCCTGATCCCTTTAGCCACAAGGGCCACATCTAACTCCCTCTTAAATATAGCCAATGCACTGGCCTCAGCCACATTCAGTGGCAGAGAATAGTAAGATTGAACGAGAACTTACCAGTTCGAAGGTTGATCTTTATTTCATGAGGAGTCGAAGTGAGGGATTTCGTGAAGAGCCCGCCGGCGCGCATGCTCGACATACTTCAAAGTAGCGGCGTGGAATCACAGAACCAACAATAGAAATGACTTCGCATAGTATGATTGAATTGACTAAGATTACCAGATGAAGGTGATTGAGGGTTGGGCGAGGAGGGCACGAAATCCCTCACTTCGACTCCTCATGAAATAAAGATCAACCTTCGAACTGGTAAGTTCTCGTTCAATCTTACTATTTCATTTCGGAGTCACGTGAGTGACTTCGTGAAGACTTCAAAGCTTCTGTGATTACACGCCCTGGACCACGTCCATGCTGACACACCACTACCAGGGATGGATGGGAGGAACAAACTGGCTCAATAGCTCATACTGCAAAACAAAAGCATATTTATTAATAACAAATCAAAAACCCCTCATGCGGGGACATCTCCACGTTCTTGACCTGCATTCAGCACGGCTTCTGCGAACTGTAGAGGAGCAGCAACAGGCTTGTTATAAAAACGCTGGAACACAGCTTCATTCGCCCATCCTGCTGTGGCGAGAATTTGGTCCATGGGCACCTCCATGACCCTCGCCGCTGACGTCGATGCAGCCCTGGTGGAATGAGACTTGAACACATTAGTGTCGATACCTGACTTACCCAAGACGACTCGAAGCCACCTGGATATCGTCTGGACTGTCACTCGATGATGAGGTCTCTTATGAGTGACAAGCAGGTATCTCTCCATTCCTCTGATGCGTGCCGTCACCTTGACATAGTGGCGGATATGTGAGGCTAAACATAGCCTAGCATCTGCGGGGTATGCCGGGAACTTCAGCTGCAGCCCTGTGCACCCAGGTCTATGCTGCTTTAGTAGCTCGTCAACGAAAAAGACTACTTCTGTAGGGGTAGATGTCATTCTGTCGACACGCAGTTTGTGTAGTGTCTGTACCCTCTGAGCTGAAGTCAGCGCTAGTAACATCACCAGCTTCATGGTGAGTTGGTCCAGTTGGAGCCCTTCCATGGGAGACCACGTCCTGAGCAGGGTTAATACGTCCCTGACATCCCAGGTGATATTATAGCGTGGTGTAGGCGGATTCATATTGAATATACCCCGCATGAGTCTGGACACTAGCCTGTTGGATCCTACCCCAATCTTGAGGTAGAATGATAGCGCACTTCTGGCGCTGTTGATGGCACTGTAACTTAAGTGTTCATCATGGTGCAACCCCGCGAGGAATTCCAGGACGTCGGTTATTGTCACGTCATCGTACGTGATGCGAGAGCGGCTGCAGTAGGCTTCCCACTTCTTAATATGCGAGCGGTATCTTCGCCTTGTGGACTCTCGACACGACGCCCCGATGGTATCCATGGTCCGAGCCGAGAGGCCGTATTGGACTAACGGCCTGTTCAGAACCTGCAAGCCAACAAATTTAAATAGCCATGGCAGGGATGTGGCTCCCCTGACACAGGGTGAGTAACCAATTGTGGGCAACCCTTCAAAAGGACCCAAGGTTCGTTGAGCATGTCAAAGACCACCGGATACCAAGGCTGTGTGGGCCAGTCGGGTATAATAAGGATGCCCTTGGCCGCATCTGCCTGAATCTTTCGCAATACCCGACTGATGAGGCAAAACGGAGGGAAGGCATAGAAAACCCAATTCCCCCAGTCCAGCGAGAATGCATCTAGCGCTATTGCCCCAGGATCTGGTTCCCATGAAACGTAGGCTGGTACCTGATGGTTCAACCGTGACGCAAAAAGGTCAATGTCCGGTTTACCAAATTTGGCTGTGACTTTAGCAAAAATCTCAGGATGCAACATCCATTCAATGTTGTCATTAAATTTGCGTGACCTGGTGTCCGCCACAGTATTAAGCTCACCTGGCAAATAGGTAGCTGAAATCCAAATGTCTCTTTGAATACACCAGAGCCAAATTGAGTTAGCCAATTTGTCACACGAAACTGACCTGGTACCACCCATATGGTTTAAATATGCCACAGCTGTGGTGTTGTCTATTTGGAGACGGACGTGTGCTCCAACAAGCTTGGAACAATATGCACGAAGTCCGTGGAATGCTGCCAGCAACTCCAAATAGTTAATCCCTTGAGTCAACAACATCGATGCCTCAAGGGTGTCCCATCTACCCCCACAACTAGAGCAATTATCAGTAGCTCCCCAGCCATTGGAGCTTGCATCAGTCTGTAAATATACCACCGGATTAGCCTCCCTGACAGGCTTAAATGAGTTGCTAATGTGACACACCCACCATTGCAACTCAGTTATCGCTTCGGACGGCAGCTGCATAGATCGATCGTAATGACCAGCGTTCCATTTTAACGCAGTAATTTTAGCTCTTTGCAAATTCTGATAATGCAAAGGTCCATATCGTGCTGCCGGAAATAAAGCCACTAACTTGCCAATTACTGTGGCTGTATGCCGAATCGATGGTATATTGGTGCCAATTAAATCTCTGCACACCTTAGTGACTTCCTCAATTTTGTTAATTGGTATAGTTATCCTCATGCTCATTGAGTTCACCGTGAACCCTAGGTAATTAATTACCTGGGCAGGGCAGAACTTTGATTTCTCTGGATGGACAATGAATCCTAATTGTTGAAATATATTGACAGCAGCTGCAACACCCTGTTCAGCCAATTGCAGGGTGTGGCCCACAATAAAGACATCATCTAAATAGGCCATAACTATATGATGTCGTTGTCTCAAATAAGCCATGATTGGCTTCACCAATTTAGTGAACAATCTAGGGGCTGTAGTAAGCCCATTAGGCAAAGCCTTATACTGCCAAAGTTGCCCCATCCAGATAAATTTCAAAAACCTTCTATCATCTTTCTGGATGGATACTGAATAATATGCATCCCTCAAATCAATGCATGCCATAAAGCAGCCATGAGAAATCAATGATTTGGCTGTTTCAAACGTATCCATTTTAAAATGAGTATATGTTACAAACGTATTCAAACGGGTTAGATCAATAATGACACGACAGCCTCCATCCTTCTTAGGTCTAGTAAATATGTTCGAAACAAATTCAATTGGCTCATGCACTGTTTTCTCAATCACACCCTTCTGTTCCAAACTTAAAATTTCCTTGTAACCTGCTGCCTGTTCTGCAGCAGACAATTTGAACGTACGACCAGGCATGTGCTGGGATGGAGGAATGTCGCCATTAATAAACTCAATTTTATGCCCCTGAATATTCCGCAACACATACTCATCACCAGTAAAATTACCCCATGCATCCAAAAACAACCGTAAACGACCACCAACATGGGAAGTTAAACAGAGAGAAAAGAGAGAACCAGACCCCCTCACCTCCGTGGTTACCGGCGGTCCTTGACACGTGTGGGTGGCCGTGGAGGTGCTGGGTTGGCTTGAGGGCGCGGCGTCTTCGATTTCCAAAAAGGTCTCTGCCGACCCTGTCCTAAAAAAGACCCTTGGTGCTGGTTCTGGTGTTGTTGTCGTTGTGGAGCTAGAGGGTGAGTCCTCGTCGAGGCACTGGCCGACCCTCGTGAGCGAATGTATGGAGATTTTGAGCCGGACGGTGTGGGGGCACTCTTAGAGCGCATGATCCCCACCGTTTTGGCTTGTTCGTCAAGCTCTTTGACTCTCTTCGAGAGGTCCTCACCAAAGAGCTGACGGGGCGGCGGCGGCGGCGGTGGTTTGCATAATCCTGCAAACTTCGGGTTGAGTGCTGGGCGGATGCTGTTTTTGCGAAACCCGTTGATTTCGTGCTGGGTCGCGCACAATAAGGCCAGAGCATCTTCCTGGTCCAAATTCAGCTCGTCCTCGTCCACCGACCGCGCAAAGGCGGTAATACCGGCCGTGAGGAGTTTCAGGATCCGCTGCAATTGTAGCTCTTGTTGACGGATAGCCGCACTGATGTTGCCCCATATTGGCGTATTGACCACAGGCACGTTGAGGGAGTTGCAGTTTGATGGAGCCTTGTGACGGCTCATAGCCTGGATGAGGACTTCTTCCTGCAGCACCTGATTATTAAGAAAGTCCACTGTGGCTGCCAGCTTTGAATTGAGAGGAAGACCAGCCGTATGTGGGGCCGCGAATTTGGTCGCCACATCCAAAAGTTCCTCCGCTGGCACCTCCACCGGAGGTGGTACGGGATCCACTAGAACCTCCTCCTCGTGCTGCTCCAGGCTGATAGTAGATGTTGGTGAAGACGCCCTGTGCCTGTTGCTGCCCTGCTGTTGTTGACGTTGAAGCAGGAGCTCCAGCAGCCGCTCCATACGGTCAATACGCCCTTCACCCTGAACACTCAGGTGGTCGGAGTCCTCCGGCTCTGAAAAGAAAACCGGGCTCCTGTCATCGGCCCGCACCTCGTCGAGGCCCTGCCGGTGCCGGTAGTTGTCGCTAACAGCCGCCGAGGCGAAACTGCGCGATTCCTGCGCGGGCGTGTTCAATCGCCTCCGTTTAGCGAGAGCTGAAGCCGCTGCCACTAAGGGCACATGCGGCGAGGTGTCGGCACCAGCCGAAGCATGGCTGCCTGGGGCCCGCGCAGTCTTGCCGGCTGCCCACATCGTGGACGTTGCCGACGCATGGTGCCGCCCACCCATCCATGGGGGGCTCGGCGACCGCGACGAGACCCGACTCAACCGACCCGTCCCGGCGTCGAGAGTCGGGGTGTGCCGGCTGGACCTCACAGCCGCCCCGGGTCTCGCCCTGGAACCTGACCGCTCCTCCGCGACAGGCAATGCCTTAGCCCTAACAGGGTTAGGCTTCTGGGCTCCTCCCCTCCCCCTTCTCGGAGGGCTGAGTGGAACAGGCCGTGCAACGGCACGCGCCCTGCTCGAGGTCGCCAGCGAGCCCGCTGACAACCTGACTGCCATGGCAGGGTCCCCCTGCTCTGGCGGCACACCACACTCCTCCTCACCGAACTCCTCCGAGCTGTGGTGTGCTGGCGGATCTGGACCTGTGAACACAGGGCTTACCCACATCTCCGCCTGAGTCCCGGCCTGCGCTGCAGGTACTGCCGATGGTAAAGGCCCCGGAACTGTTGACCGGCGAACTCGTCCTGACGTCCTCCGGCCCTTCGAACTCCCATCCATGTCCTTGCTGCAAGACATAATCAGACAACAAGGACCACCAACTAAAGGTGGAATACTCACCTCCGTGGCCCCTTATGAAGGGCTGGCGAGGAGCGCGCTCCACCGCCAGCCGTCGCAGCAACGCGTTACGACGATATGTCGAGCATGCGCGCCGGCGGGCTCTTCACGAAGTCACTCACGTGACTCCGAAATGAAATTCCAGAGACTCACCAATCTCAGTGTGAAAAATGTTTTCCTCATCTCGGTCCTAAAGGAATTCCCCTTATCCTTAGACTGTGACCCCTTGTTCTGGATTTAATAGGAACCTGAGGGGTAACTCTTTTACGCAAAGGGCGGTGGGTGCATGGAACGAGTTATTGGAGGAGGTAGTTGAGGCAGGTACTATCACAATAACCATATAACCATATAACCATATAACAATTACAGCACGGAAACAGGCCTTCTCGGCCCTTCCAGTCCGTGCCGACCATTTATTTTCCCCTAGTCCCATCTACCTGCACTCAGACCATACCCCTCTATTCCCTTCCCGTCCATATACCTATCCACTTTACTTTTAAATGTTACAATCGATCCTGCCTCCACCACTTCTGCTGGAAGATCATTTCACACAGCCACCACTCTCTGAGTAAAGAAGTTCCCCCTCATGTTACCCCTAAACTTCTGTTCCTTAATTCTCATGTGATGCCCTCTTGTTTGAATCTTCCCTACCCTCAATGGGAAAAGCTTATCCACGTCAACTCTGTCTATCCCTTTCATCATCTTAAAGACCTCAATCAAGTCCCCCCTTAACCTTCTGCGCTCCAAAGAATAAAGACCTAACTTGTTCAACCTTTCTCTGTAAATTAGTTGCTGGAACCCAGGCAACATTCTAGTAAATCTAGTAAATCAATGTTTAAGAAACATTTAGGCAGGTACATGGATAGGATAAGTTTGGAGGGATATGGGTGAAATGCAGGCAGATGGAATTAGTGTAGATGGGACATGTTGGTCAGTGTGGGCAAGTAGGGCCGGGCCTGTTTCCACACTGTATGACTCTATGACTTTATAATTTATAACTATAAAACAATTGCTTACTACATCAAAACTAAGTAGGTTGATCTGAGTTATAATGGTGCCTAGGTTTATTAAATGGTAGGGAATTGAGGAATGCTGTGGAACAGAGGGATCTAGGAATAACTGTGCATAGTTCCCTAAAGGTGGAATCGCATGTAGATAGGGTGGTAAAGAAAGCTTTTGGTGTGCTGGCTATTATAAATCAGAGCATTGAATATAGGAGTAGGGAAGTAATGTTAAAATTGTACAAGGCATCGGTGAGGCCAATTCTGGAGTATGGTGCACAATTTTGGTCGCCTAATTATAGGAAAGATGTCAACAAAATAGAGAGAGTACAGAGGAGGTTTACTAGAATGTTGCCTGGGTTCCAGCAACTAAGTTACAGAGAAAGGTGGAACAAGTTAGGTCTTTATTCTTTGGAGCACAGAAGGTTAAGGGGGGACTTGATTGAGGTCTTTAAAATGATGAAAGGGATAGACAGAGTTGACGTGGATAAGCTTTTCCCATTGAGGGTAGGGAAGATTCAAACAAGAGGGCATGACATGAGATTTAAGGGACAGAAGTTTAGGCGTAACATGAGGGAGAACTTCTTTACTCAGAGAGTGGTGGCTGTGTGGAATGATCTTCCATCAGAACTGATGGAGGCAGGATCGATTTTAACATTTAAAAGTAAAGTGGATAGATATATGGACGGGAAGGGAATGGAGGGGTATGGTCTGAGTTCAGGTAGATGGGACTTGGGGAAAATAAATGGTTGGCACGGACTGGAAGGGCCGAGAAGGCCTGTTTCCGTGCTGTAATTGTTATATGGTTGTTATATGGTTAAATATAGACTGGAGGAATGTATTGAACATGGTAAAACGTGGGAATGACAAAGTGGTTAATGGTTTTCAAATGATTATGACCAAAGAAAAAAGGTGATGAAATAGTGCAGTTAGAAATTACTAATGCAGTGCAGAACAAATCTATTATCAAACCAGTACCAACTAGTCTGAATGATATCACTGAACAGCAAAACTATTGGCAATATAAAACTATAAAATAAATCTAGCAGTTCTTTAACAGATGATTGGAGATGATATCTCTATAGACTTTTTGTAATATCTACATAAAACGAACAAGGGTTGACTAAAACTAAATAATTTAAGTGAAATAAGATTAATTTAATCTATTTATAACTTACATAAAGTCGGAGCCAACTGTCAATGGAAAATCTGAGCTAACAGAAGTGTAATAAATGTGAGTTTCCAAAACACAAGAGCAAAACACTAAAAAAGCTATGGTTTTCCTCGAGACGATTGGCTTCGTGTTGAGCTATAATTCCACAGACATTATGTGACATTTACATCATACTGAGTTTTTGTTTGGGTAAATCTTGTGAATAGCAAATTGCTGGATCAAAAGAGGACACAAAGCGCTGGAGTAGCTCAGCGCCAGTCAGGCAGCATCTCTGGAGAACTTGGATAGGTGATGTTGCAGAGACCCTTCCTCAGACTGATTGGGGGCGGAAAGAAAGCTTGAAGGGGCAGGACAAAGCGTGATAGGTGCTAGATGAACACAGGTAAGGGGGTGTTCTTGATAGGCAGATAGTTGGGGAAAAGTCAAAGATGAGAAAACAGAAGCCTTTGTCCACCAATCTTCTCCTCAACACCCCCTCACCCCCCGCCTGTATTCACCTATTACCGGCCATGCTTTGTCCTCCTCCATCTCTCTCCCAACTTTCTTTCCTCTCCACCACCACTACAATCGGTCTGAAGCAGGGCCTCCATCCTGAGTGTCACTGGTAAGATGCTGCCATTCGGCACAAGGATAAACAAGAGGGGAGAGATTAAAAATGCAAATAGTGGGCCTGTAAATAGTGGAAGTTATTGCAAATTTGGTTTGTCGTAATGGGGAGAAAGCTATAACCTGCTGCATCAGCCCAGCTACCACTGAGGCTGTTGTGGGTTTCATGACTCCTCTGCTTCCACAGCTCATTAAGCCACTCCAGGCTCAATATCACCATCTGCTGCGCCCAACACTTACTGGAATCAGGGTCAGGATGCATGTTTGGGAACAGGTTTGGGAATCAGGGTCAGGTTTGGGAACAGCTCCATCCAGGACCGCAAGAAACTGCAGCAAATTGTGGACACAGCCCAGACCATCACACATACCAACCTCCCTTTCATTGACTCCATTTCCACCTCACGCTGCCTCGGCAAGGCCAGCAGCATAATCAAGGATGATTCGCACCCTGGCCACTCCCTCTACTTCCCTCTCCCATCGGGCAAAAGGTACAGCTGGCGATGATTGCGGGAGGTGGTACAAAGCAATATGAGTAGCAATGTTACAAAATTTTTAGATTTTAAAAATCAAGTCTGCTATTTATCCCATCAGATAAAGCACAAAATGAAGTTTAATTTGACACCTAATTCACTTTCATATCTTCAGTATTAAGGAAGTTATGACCATTTTCATACTAGGAAATTAGCATCTTGTTCCCCATTGCCTTTCAATTGACTTCACTCAAAAGCTGTGATCTGGAACAGTTCAAAGCCCATAACTTTCTTAAAAATTAAGAGAACTAAATGAAATTTTCAGTTATTATAGACTGAAGCATTCTGAAACAAATATGACACAATCTTACTTGGATGACCTGAAATTAAAGCATATAATTAGTTAGTTATCTAATTGTAGCTAATTACAAAATTCAATGAGTAGATCTAAACATCTATCCATTTCTGAAGAAAAGATAAACTTTTTTTAAATTGTCTAAGTGTCCAAATAACATTCACACAATAATCCACAATATAACATAATTTTAAAATCTCATTTTCATGAATTTCTGGGCCAAATGGAAGGAATTTAGTGTTTAATGCCTGTAAATTAATGGCCATTTAAATCAACTAGCGAGTGGGTTTTAGTGGATTGCGGTGGATTGGAACGTTGTGGTTTGCGGTGAAGTCGGGAGGAAAAATACTGTTGGTTCATACATTTTTTTTGGACCCCATTTCGCAACATGAAAATATTATTAAAGCCTCCATAAAAACCAACTTTTAATATAAAAATAAACTGTGTACCTTTTTTTCTCCCCTACGCAAAATCCTTCCCGTTGTCGGCGCTCACGGCTTTTGAAGGTGATTTTTAAATTACTCTAGATAATAAATAATCTAGCGTAATTTAAAAATACCTTCATGAATGAAATGTCGGAGCAATTTTTCTTCCGCAACAAAATTGCCCGACATGGATTGATTTGCCCAGTCTGTAGAAAAACGGCACTTTAAGCCCGCCCCCCTCTGAAAGGCGCCAAAGTCACGCACACGGGGAGCGGCAGAACTGCAGCACTGCTCAAGGTAAGTTTTGTAACATACCTAATATGAGCATCTAAACTCCATCCATTCCAGTTTTTAGACAAATTAACAAAAATTACTGGGATAACTGTTTTTATATAAAGGGTGGTGGGTGTATGAAATGAGCCGCCGGATGAGGTAGTTGAGGCAGATACTATCGCAATGCTTAAGAAACATTTACATGGATAGGTTTAGAGGGATACGGGCCAAATATAGGCAGGTGGGACTGGTGCAGATGGGACATGTTGATCAGTTGGGCTGGTGGGCCTGTTTCCATGCCCTATGACTCCACGAATATAACATTATATCTGTATCCCTCTTTAAAATAAATAGACTTGTTGACGACAAGTGGAAACTTTTACCCATTCATTTCTTTCCAAAGCAGAGGCACCTGCAATGAACGCGGTCAAAGTGAAGGTAGTAGAGGTGGTTGGCCACACAATCACAAACAAGAATCTCCAAGCAAATACTCTCAACCTTCACTTAATTGCAACAGAGCTACTACGTCAGAGTCAACGGGGAGCCTGAGGCAGCTGGGCAAGGACTGTTGATGGCAGGAGGAGGTCTGAGAATCCAGTCGAACAGGAACAGGAGCAGCAGGAATCCAGAGAGAATGAGACAACCTCAGGCAGCAAAGGGGCTGTTTACCTTCTCCTGACAGTCAATCATTACGCTCAAAGAGCTCTTGCAGTGGAAGCCGCTTTCACTTCAAACCCTTTCATTTACAACACACACAATCCTATAGTGTGATATCTAAACATAACCAATGAGTTGGGGAAGCAAGCTGAAAAATATTTGACTTTTTTTGAGTCTGGTGATTTTTCAGAAATCAGCGCAATTGATAACATGGATCCACATATACCATCAGTAAGTGAGTATAGACAATAGACAATAGACAATAGGTGCAGGAGCAGGCCATTCGGCCCTTCGAGCCAGCACTGCCGTTCAATGTGATCATGGCTGATCATCCACAATCAGTACCCCGTTCCTGCCTTCTACCCATATCCCCTGACTCCTCTATCTTTCAGAGCCCTATCTAGTTCTCTCTTGAAAGTATCCAGAGAACCGGACTCCACCACCCTCTGACGCAGACTCACAACTCACTGTGTGCAAAAGTGTTTCCTCATCTCCGTTCCAAATGGCTTATCACTTATTCTTAAACTGTTGCCCCGGTTCTGGACTCACTCAATATCGGAAACATGTTTCTTGCCTCTAGCTTGTCCAAACCCTTAATAATCTTATATGTTTCAATCAGATCCCCTCTCATCCTTCTAAACTCCAGAGTGTACAAGCCCAGCCGCTCCATTCGCTCAGCATATGACAGTCCCGCCATCTTGGGAATTAACCTTGTAAACCTACTCTGTACTCCCTCAATCACAAGAATGTCCTTCCTCAAATTAGGGGACCAAAACTGCACACAATACTACAGGTGTGCTCTCACTAGGGCTCTGTACAACTGCAGAAGGACCTCTTTGCTCCTATACTCAACTCCTCTTGTTATAAAGGCCAACATGCCATTCGCTTTCTTCACTGCCTGCTGTACCTGCATGCTAACTTTCATTAACTGATGAACAAGGATCCCCAGATCTCATTGTACTTCCCCTTTTCCCAATGACACCATTTAGACAATAATCTGCCTTCCTGTGTTTGCTACCAAAGTGGATAACCTCACATTTATCCACATTAAACTGCATCTGCCATGCACCAGCCCATTCACCCAACCTGCATTCTCATAGCATCCTCCTCACAGTTCATACTGCCAACCAGCTTTGTGTGATCTGCAAATTTGCTTATCTTACTTTGAATCCCTCCAACAAAATCGACTATTTATAATATATTGTAAATAGCTGCGATCCCAGCACCGAGCCTTGCGGTACCCCACTAGTCACTGCCTGCCATTCTGAAAGGGACCCATTAATCGCTACTCTTTGTTTCCTGTCTGCCAACCACTTCTCTATCCATGTCAGCACTCTACCCCCAATCCCATGTGCCCTAATTTTGCCCACTAATCTCCTATGTGGAACCCCATTTCAGTAATGAGGTTATTGAGGTTCATCAGCTCAAGGAGAAAAGCAGATGAGAAAAGCTGTCCTGAACTACTATCTACCTCATTGGAGACCCTCAGACTTTCTTTATTCAGACTTTACCTTGCACTAAACGTTATTCACATTATTTCCTTCATCACTGTGGCCGGCTTGATTGTAATCATGAATTGGCTTTCCGCTGACTGGTTAACACGCAACAAAATCGGGTCTGCTCCGACCAGCAACCCCCGCACATTAACACTATCCTACACACACTAGGGACACTTTTACATTTTTATACCAAGTCAATTAACCTGCAAGCTGTATGTCTTTGGAGCGTGGGAGAAAACCGACAATCTCGGAGAAAGTCCACACAGGTCATGGGGAGAACATACAAACTCTGTGTAGGCAGCACCCGTAGTCAGGATCGAACCCGGGTCTTTGCTGCTGAAAGGCAGTAGCTCTACCGCTGCGCCACCATGTCACCCTATTAGGGGCGGTAGAGTTGCTTACAAAGCCAGAGACTTGGGTTCGATCCTGACTATGGGTGATGTCTTGTACGGAGTTTGTGGATTTTCGCAGAGAACTTCGGTTTCTTCCCACACTCCAAAGACGTACAGGTTTGTAGGTTACACAAAAGGCTGGAGAAACTCAGCGGGTGCAGCAGCATCTAAGGAGCGAAGGAGATAGGTGACGTTTCGGGTCGAGACCCTTCTTCAGACTGGTTAGGGATCACGGAAACGAGAGATATAGACGGTGATGTGGAGAGATAAAGAACAATGAATGAAAGATATGCAAAAAAGAATCGATGATAAAGGAAACAGGCCATTGTAAGCTGTTTGTAGTGTGAAAATGAGAAGCTAGTGCAACTTTGGTGGGGGAGAGATAGAGAGAGAGGGAATGCAAGGGCCCGAGGGCTGAGGGAGAGGTGGGAAGGGGAGGAGGCAGCAAGGGTTAACAGAATTGAGAAAATTCAATATTTAAGCCCAGAGGATGCAGACTCCCCAAGCGGAATATGAGGTGCTGTTCCCCCAACTTGCGATGTTGCTCACTCTGGCCGTGGAGGAGGCCCAGGACTGGGAGGTCGGATACGGAATGGGAGGGGGAGTTGAAGTGCTGAGCCACCGGGAGGTCGGGTTGGTTATTGCGGACCGAGCAATAACACCTGCGCTCGGTCCATCTATATCTCTCGTTTCCCTGATCCCTAACCAGTCTGAAGAAGGGTCTCGACACGAAACGTCGCCTATCTCCTTCGCTCCTCAGATGCTGCTGCACCCACTGAGTTTCTCCAGCCTTTTGTGTACCCTCGATTCTCCAGCATCTGCAGTTCCTTCTTTAACAGGTTTGTAGGTTAATTGGCTTGGTATAAATGTAAATTGTTCCCAGTGTGTGTAGATAGTGTTAATGTGTGGGGATCGCTGGTCAGTGCAGACTAGGTGGGCTGAAGGGCCTTTTTGCACGCTCCAAATCTGAGGAAGGACATTATTGCCATAGAGGGTGTGCAGAGAAGGTTCACCAGACTGATTCCTGGGATTCTTATGAACAAAGACTGCATAGACTCGGTTTATACTCTCTAGAATTTAGGAGATTGAGAGGGGATCTTATAGAAACTTACAAAATTCTTAAGGGGTTAGACAGGCTAGATGCAGGAAGATTGTTCCTGATGTTGGGGAGGTCCAGGACAAGGGGTCACAGCTTAAGGATAAGGGGGAAATCCTTTAGGACCGAGATGAGAAGGAATTTTTTCACACAGAGAGTGGTGGGTCTCTGGAACTCTCTGCCACAGAGGGTAGTTGAGGCTAGTTCATTGGCTATATTTAAGAAGGAGTTAGATGTGGCCCTTGTGGCTAAGGGGATCAGAGGGTATGGAGAGAAGGCAGGTAGGGGATACTGAGTTGGATGATCAGCCATGATCATATTGAATGGTGGTGCAGGCTCGAAGGGCCGAATGGCCTACTCCTGCACCTAATTTCTATGTTTCTATGTATCTCTAAAATAAACTGGACTAAACTCTAGGGTGTTGCATGCTGCGAAGGAAGGAATTGAAAATGGTGGTTTCAACCGAAAATAGACACAAAGCTGGAATGACTCAGTGGGACTGGCAGCATCTCTGGAGAGAAGGAATGGGTCCTTGCTTCAGACTAGTTATGGAAAAGAGATATGAGAGATATAGACGATGATGCAGAGAGATAAAGAACAATGAATGAAAGATTTCAAAAAAGTAACGATGATAAAGGAAACAGTCTATCGTCAAGCCTGCAGTCGCCAAAAAGTTTTAAACATTTCAAAATCCAGCGTGACCAGAAAAACGTTACGACTCTTTAGGGGACTTGAGGAGACGACTCATGACTCTACAGGCATCACCCCGCGACCATGTGGCGACAGTCACGTTGTATGTAGCCGCCGATGAAATCGCTAAGTGGGACAGGAGCTTTACAGACATTGAGTCTCGATGGGGATAATGTGCAACATTTTGAAGTAGTTAAAATCTTTTCTCACCATAATTACTCATTTCCACTGTTAATGCATCACAAGTTTCCGCCTTCGTGCAGCAATTGCCCAAATGTTCCAAAACAATCTCAAGCATTAAGTGACGTTTACTTCTTGAGAAAGCAAACACAAAGATCTTCTTTTTCCGACCAATTCTCCGCAGCACATTCCACAATGTTTTGCAGGAAAGGAATTCAGATGGTCGAGATTGTGAAAAGGATATAATTATAGAAAGTTATCATGGTGGCTTGCAGTGCAGGAGACCCGGGTTCGATCCCAACTACAGGTGCTGTCTGTATGGAGTTTGTACGTTCTCTCCATGGGTTTTCCCCGAGATCTTCGGTTTCCTCCCACACTCCAAAGACGTACAGGTTTGTAGGTTAATTGGCTTGATATAAATGTAAATTGTCCCCAGTGTGTGTAGGATAGTGTTAATGTGCGGCGATCACTAGTCGGCACGGATTTGTAGGGCTGAAGGGCCTGTTTCGCGCTGCATATCTAAATAAAACTACACTAAAAGCAGCAGAACGTTAAAATTGTTAATTGCCACATTTAATTGCCAGCATTCAAATACAGAAGCCTGGAAACTGGCATTATGCAATATTTATCCAAGAATAATAAAAAATATTACAGTTCACTTTGGTTTATTAAATGGACTGGAAGAGTGGCGTTAGAAATTGATGAAACAACAAATTGGAAAGGAAGACAATAATCTTTTCCAGCTCCCAAACTCTAATCCTAACAGATCAGTGGTAATTATAGGAAGTTGGAAATAAATATTAAAATTTATTATCAACATCAACAGTGAACATGAAACACAGGTTTTGCAATTTCTTTTACTTTAACAGCAGTAATTCAATTATTTATTTTAAGCAACTGACATGTCCACTGACCTGCAAGGGAGAATGGTATGTGCAGTACATGAATCATCCACCCACTGACACCACCCAGCACCTATAGAAGCCATTCAATCAGCTGTATCCTTGCAATCTGCTCCAAAGTGCAAAACAAATACTCCTTCCTGTCTTTTCTGCAGCTCCGTTTTTTTGTCGTTAAGTGCTCTTTTGAAAGTTACCTGGTCAGCATGGGCAATTGTGTCCCAAAGTTTTGGTCCCCCAATTTGAGGAAGGACATCCTTGCTATTGAGGCAGTGCAACGCAGGAGTCCAGAATCAGAGGCCACAGACTAAGAATAAAGGGGAGGACATTCAAAACTGGGATGAGTAAAAACGTTTTCACCCAGAGAGTTGCGAATTTGTGGAATTCTCTGCCACAAAGGCAGTGGAGGCCAATTCACTGGATGAATTTAAAAGAGAGTTAGATGGGGTTAGTGGAGTCAAGGGATATGGGGAGAAGGCAGGCATGGGTTATTGATTGGGGACGATCAGCCACGAACACAATGATTGGCAGTGCTGGCTCGAAGGGCCGAATGGCCTCCTCCTGCACCTATTTTCTATGTTTCTATGTTTCTAAAATGGGCCGAAGGGCCTGTTGCCTTGCTGAATGACTCTAATTATTATAATTGGGAGGCTGTAGCGGCACCTAGTGGTGGGTTGGGGAGGTCAGAACCTCGTCATTGGTCGGCTCGATCACGTGACCCTGGCGGTTAGTTCGCAGGCTTTTCAGTTAGTTCGCCAGCGCTCCGTCTAGCAGCAGGAGCTGTTTTTTGTTAGCTAACCAGGCACACGTATTGCACAAGTTTTGTTTTTGTCTTTATTAATAATAAAAATTACTTCACTCAATCCGCTTGGTCTCGCTATAGTGGTGATCCCGCCAATCCGAACGTTTTTCGGATTTTCGATATGAACGTCGCCGAGAACCTCAACGTCCAGCCCGCCCAGCAAAACGCGGTTGCCCTTAAACTGCCCGTTTTCTGGTCGGTTCAGCGTGAGGTGTGGTTCGCGCACATCGAGGCCCAATTCGAGCTCCACCTGATCGTCACGGATGCTACCAGTTATTTCTATGTGGTGGGTGCGCTCAGTCAGGAGACTGCCACCCGGTTGCTGCCTTACCTGCAGAACCCGCCCGCTTTTGGCAAGTATGAAGGTTTCAAGGCGATGCTGCTCCGCACCTTCGGGCCCAGCCGTTGCGATCGCCTGTTGCATATGGACAGTCTCGGCGATTGCAAGCCGTCTGTATTGATGAGCGAGATGCTCGCTCTCATGGATGGCCACCAGCCTTGCCTTTTATTTGAGCAGGCTTTCCTGGAGCAGATGCCCGACGACATCCGCCTGCTCCTCGCCGGGTCCAACTTCACCGACCCCCTGCAGCTCGCCGAACGGGCAGACGAGCTGTGACTTGCCGAGCAGCAGGACGGTGGTTCCACCGGCCGGGTGTCCGCTCCTTCGTGGCAGCAGCCTCGACGCGACGTTCCTCCCGTTGCAGCCATCGCTGCACCGCAGTCGACCGCCGTGGATCGCAGTAAGCTCCAGTGGCGTTATTACCACCAACGCCGGCGTGCGGCGGCCCGCCGATACCACGCCCCCTGCTCGTTTCTGGGACATGCCTCGGCCGATCACCAATTGAGGCTATCGCGCTCGGCCACAACCATCGCCTCTATGTCCGGGACCGCCATCCCTACCTCTGTCTGGGCTCGATACTCGTGCTGGTAAGCGTGGCCCCTGCCTGACCACCGTAAACGGCAGCCCCATCCGCACCTATGGCACACGGACTGTTTACCTCGTCCTCAACTCTCGCCGTTACTCGTGGCCCTTCACCATCACTGACTGTTCCCAGCCATTGCTGGCCGCCGATTTTTTTGTGGGCTTTCTCCCTCCTGGTGGACGTCAGGGCCGGCGTCTCATTCTGCCGGTGTCTCCCCAGCCTGCGTCCTCGCGGCCCGCGGTTTCCTCTGGCCCACATGTCGGATCTGTGACGGATGTGGATGGGGCATTCGCTCCGATCCTGGCCGAGTTCCTGGAGTCACGGGCTGGTTATTAACGCCACCAAGTGCCAGTTTGGTCACAGCTCTATTTCCTTCCTTGGGCACCCCACATGTTACCCCACAGGGCGCCACGCCTCTCCCCGGCAAGGTGGAGGTGATTCAGCAGTTTCCTCGGCCACTCACCGTCAAGGGTAAACAGGAGATGGTGGGGATGGTGAACTTTATTCATCGTTTTGTGCTAGCAGTGGCCCGGATCATGTGGCCAATGTTCCAGTGCCCGGACGGTAAGCCGCGGGACCTTGTGTGGGACGCTGAGACTGCGGCCGCTTTCAACAGTGCCGAGGAGGCACTGGCGAAAGCCACCATGCTGGTGACCCACGGACTGATGCCCCAACCATCGATGCTTCGGATGCTGCTGTCCACAGGGTCCCCGCGCAGTTTATTGATGGCCGCTGGCAACCGCTTGCCTTTTCCAGCCGGCACCTGCGCCCTCCTGAGCGGAACTGCGGTGTGTTCGACCGTGAGCTCCTGGCTCTTTATTTGTCAGTCTGGCATTTCCGGTATTTCCTGGAGGGAAGGCCCCTTCACGGCATTCACTGACCACAAGCTCCTGACGTTTGGATTCGTGAAGGTGTCCGACCCTTGGTCTGCTCGGCAACAGCAGCACCTGGCGTTTGTCTGGGAATATACCACCGATGTCCAGCAGGTGGCGGGCAAACTGAACCAGGTTGCGGATGCTTTATCTTGTCCTGCAGTCCACGCCGTGATGTCCGTGGCCCCGGGCATTGACTATTCTGGGCTGGCTGCTGCACAGCGCGATGGCGATTCGATGGGGGTCTATTGGACTGCTGTGTCGGGGTTGGTGTTGGCCGATGTTCCGTTCGGCCCTGGGTGTGTGACGGTGCTGGGCGATGTCTCCATCGGGCAGCCACGCCCATCGTCCCTGCGGGTTGGCAGCGGTATGTGTTTGATTCTGTACACGGTCTGGCCCACCCTTCCACCCGGGCGACTTCTGCGTTGGTGGTGGACATGGTTCTGCATTCCCTGCCAGACGTCCAAGATCCAGTGGCATGTACGTGCGCCACTCCAGGATTTCGTGGTTCCCCCTCACAGGTACGAGCACATTCATGTTGACTTGGTGGGTCCTCTGCCGTAGCAATGTTACAAAATTTTGAGATTTTAAAAAATCAAGTCTGCAATTTATCCCATCAGATAAAGCATAAAAGGAAGTTTAATTTGACACCTTCGTATCTTCAGTATTAAGAAAGTTATGGCCATTTGCATACTCGGAAATTAGCATCTTGTTCCCCATTGCCTTTCAATTGACTTAACTCAAAAGCTGTGATCCAGAACAGTCAAAAGCCCAGAACTTTCTTAAAAATTAGAGAACTCAATGAAATTTTCAGTTATTATAGATTGAAGCATTCTGAAACAAATATGAAACAATCTTACGTGGATGACCTGAAATTAAAGCATATAATTAGTTAGTTATCTAGTTGTAGCTAATTACAAAATTCAATGAGTAGATCTAAACATCTATCAATTTCTTAAGAAAAGATAAACTTTTTTTAAATTGCCTAAGTGTCCAAATAACATTCACACAATAATCCACAATATAACATAATTTTTAAATCTAATTTTCATGAATTTATAGGCCAAATGGAAGGAATTTAGTGTTTAATGCCTGTAAATTAATGGCCATTTAAATCAACTTGTGAGTGGGTTTTAGTGGAATGCGGTGGACTGGAACGTTGTGGTTTGCGGTGAAGTCAGTATGAAAAATACAGCCGGTTCATACATTTTTTTTGTCCCCTTTTCGCACCATGAAAATGTGATTAAAGCCTTCCTAAAAACCAAGTTTTTATGTAAAAATAAACTGCTTCTTTTATCGCCTACTTTAGGTCCGTTCCGCTGTCACCGTTCAGAGCTTTAGAAGATGATTTTTAAACTACTCTAGTTAATAAATAATCTAGCGTAGTTTAAAAATACCTTTATGAATTAAATATCGGAGCGATTTCTCTTTAGCGACGAAATCGCCCGACATGGATCGACTTGGACTGCCTAGAAAAAAATCGGCATTTTAAACCCGCCCCCCTCTGAACGGCGCCAAAGTCGCGCACACGGGGAGCGGCAGAACTGCAGCGCCGCTAAAGGTAGGTATTGTAACATACCTATCTGCCAACGTCTCGCGGTGCCACTCACCTGCTCACCATTTTGGACCATTTCACGAGGTGGCCTGAGGCCGTTCCAGTGTCTGATACCTCCGTTGCGTCTTGTGCTCGGGCCCTCTGGGTGGCACGTTTTGGTGTGCCTGCTGACATCGCCACCGACCAGTTCACCTCTGCCCTGTGGTTGGTCATGGCTCAGCTGTACTGGGCACAGCTGCATCATACCACCGCGTATCACCCTCAGGCCAACGGGTGGGTGGAGCGGTTCCACAGGCATCTGAACTCTGCATTGGGCGCGGCTCATGGAACCGGATTGGGTGGACCAGATGCCTTGGGATCCGCACGGCCCCTAAGGCGGATTTGGACACATTTTCCATGGAGCTAGTGTACGGCTCCCCGCTGCAGGTGCCTGGTGATTTCCTTCCTGCTGCTCGGGGGCCGCAGGAGCCACTTTGTCTGTGCTGGTGCATCTGTGCGAGAACGTGGGTGGCCTGGCTCCCGCCCTGATCTCTCGCCACAGTGTTACCATATAACCATACAACCGTATAACAATTACAATTACAATTAACCGTATAACAAATGCCTATTGTTTGGCAGTCATGCAAAAACAATGAGAGCAACTCAGCACGGTGGTGCAGCGGTAGAGTTGCTGCCTTACAGCGCGGGAGACCCGGGTTCGATCCTGACTATGGGTGCTGTCTGTACAGAGTTTGTATGTTCTCCCCATGATAACCATATAACCATATAACAATTACAGCACGGAAACAGGCCTTCTCGGCCCTTCCAGTCCGTGCCGACCATTTATTTTCCCCTAGTCCCATCTACCTGCACTCACACCATACCCCTCCATTCCCTTCCCGTCCATATACCTATCCACTTTACTTTTAAATGTTAAAATCGATCCTGCCTCCACCACTTCTGCTGGAGGCTCATTCCACACAGCCACCACTCTCTGAGTAAAGAAGTTCCCCCTCATGTTACCCCTAAACTTATGTCCCTTAATTCTCATGTCATGCCATCTTGTTTGAATCTTCCCTACCCTCAATGGGAAAAGCTTATCCACGTCAACTCTGTCTATCCCTTTCATCATTTTAAAGACCTCAATCAAGTTCCCCCTTAACCTTCTGCGCTCCAAAGAATAAAGACCTAACTTGTTCAACCTTTCACTGTAACTTAGTTGCTGGAACCCAGGCAACATTCTAGTAAATCTCCTCTGTACTCTCTCTATTTTGTTGACATCCTTCCTATAATTAGGCGACCAAAATTGTACACCATACTCCAGAATTGGTCTCACCAATGCCTTGTACAATTTTAACATTACTTCCCTACTCCTATATTCAATGCTCTGATTTATAAAGGCCAGCATACCAAAAGCTTTCTTTACCACCCTATCTACATGTGATTCCACCTTCAGGGAACTATGCACAGTTATTCGTAGATCCCTCTGTTCCACAGCATTCCTCAATTCCATACCATTTACCATGTACGTCCTATTTTGATTTGGCCTGCCAAGATGTAGCACTTCACACTTATCAGCATTAAACTCCATCTGCCATCTTTCAGCCCACTCTTCCAAATGGCCCAAATCTCTCTGTAGACTTTGAAAATCTACTTCATTATCCACAACACCACCTATCTTAGTATCATCTGCATACTTCCTTATCCAATTTTCCACCCCATCATCTAGATCATTGATGTACATGACAAACAACAGTGGACCCAACACAGATCCCTGAGGCACCCCACTGGTCACCGGCTTCCACCCTGACAACCAGCCGTCCACCATTACTCTCTGGCGTCTCCCATTCAGCCACTGTTGAATCCATCTTGCTACTCCACCATTAACACCCAAAGATTGAACCTTCTTAACCAACCTTCCATGGGGAACCTTGTCAAAGGCCTTACTGAAATCCATATAGACATCATCCACTGCTTTACCCTCATCAATTTCCCTAGTAACCTCTTCAAAAAATTCAAGAAGGTTTGTCAAACATGACCTTCCAGGCACAAATCCATGTTGACTGTTCCTGATCAGACCCTGTTTATCCAAATGCTTATATATATTATCTCTAAGTATCCTTTCCATTAATTTACCCACCACTGACGTCAAACTAACAGGTCTATAATTATTAGGTTTATTCTTTGAACCCTTTTTAAACAAGGGAACAACATGCGCAGTACGCCAATCCTCCGGCACTATTCCCGTTTCTAATGACATTTGAAATATTTCTGTCATAGCCCCTGCGATTTCTACACTAACTACCCTCAATGTCCTAGGGAATATCCTGTCAGGACCTGGAGATTTATCCACTTTTATATTTTTCAAAAGTGTCAGTACTTCCTCCTCTTTGAATCTCATAGTTTCCATAGCTACTCTACTTTTTTTCCCTTACCTCACAGAGTTCAATATCCTTCTCCTTGGTGAATACCGAAGAAAAGAAATTGTTCAATATCTCCCCCATCTCTTTTGGCTCTGCAGATAGCTGTCCATTCTGGCTCTCTAATGGTCCAATTTTATCCCTCGTTATCCTTTTGCTATTAATATAGCTGTAGAAACCCTTTGGATTTACTTTCACCTTTCTTGCCAAAGTAATTTCATATCTTCTTTTAGCTTTTCTAATTTCTTTCTTAAGATTCTTTTTACATTCTTTATACTCATCTAGCACCTCATGTACTCCATGCCTCCTATAATTATTGTAGATATCTCTCCATGCCTCCTATAATTATTGTAGATATTTTTCGAACCAAGTGTCCAATTTCCCTTGAAAACCATGGCTCTTTCCGATTTTTACTATTTCCTTTCAACCGAACAGGGATATAAAGATTCTGTACTCTTACAATATCCCCTTTAAATGTCCTCCATTTCTCTTCTACATCCTTCCATAAAACAAAATGTCCCAATTCACTCCTTTTAAATCATTACGCATTCCCTCAAAGTTAGCCTTTCTCCAATCACAAATCTCAACCCTAGGTCCAGTTCTGACTCTCTTCAGGAGTGTTGCTCCTGTTTACGATCCGCCGGTGCTCAGGGACGGCCTTTTTTTTGTTTGCAGAGACTCACACCAGACCCCGCTGCAGCGGCCTTATGAGGGCCTTTTCTGGACGTTGCGGCCCGGCCTCGCGGCTTTTCTGCTGGATGTTGGAGGTCGTGAGGAGATCGTTTCGATGACCCGCCTCAAGCCCGCCCATCTGGATGTTGATAGCCTGGTGGTGGTGGTGGCTCAACCCTGCGTAGAGGCCGTCTGCTGGCCACTTGTTGTGCCTGTTCCGCCTGTGACTGTTGGTCCTGTACCGCCGATGTGCCGGTTTTGCCAGTTCCTCCTGTCTCCACTTGGTCTGGTCGCCTCATTTGGCCTACCGCTCGTCTCCTTTCCTCTGGTTCTGGGGGGGGGGGTCCTGTGGCACCTAGTGGTGGGTTGGGGAGGTCAGAATCCTCGTCATTGGTCGGCTCGATCACGTGACCGCGGGGGTTAGTTCGCGGGCTTTTCAGTTAGTTCGTCAGCGCTCCTCCCAGCAACAGGAGCTGTTTTTTGTTAGCTAACCAGGCACGTGTATTGCACGAGTTTTGTTTTAGTTTTTAAACAATAATTGCAAAATAATTTTAATTTTAATATGTCTGCCAAAGGGTCCTGACCTGAAACGTCACTTATACATGTTGCTCCAGAGATGCTGCCTGACCTGCTTAGTTCCTCCAGCATTTTGTGTCTTTCTTTTGTAATAAGATTCGCACAAGAAGCACAAGAAGTGCCAAGACTGACACCATTGTACGCAGATGCCGAGAAGTGTGTTCAGCTCTGGCTGGACAACTTAAGGGCCTGTCCTACCAGCATCCGACTCCATGCGGTGAGCGGCATCAAACTAGAAACGGGGGCCGCGCGGAGGTCGGGTGATCCCCTGTACAGGGCCGTTCCCACCAGCATGCGCCTGCATGCGGCAAGCGCGACCAAACCGGCAGCGAGGGCCGCGCGGAGGTCGGGTGAGTGGCGCAACGCGGTTCAAAGTGAGGCGAACTTGGAGCGAAGTCTTAAGGTAAGTTCGCCAGGACAGAGAGGGACACACAGAGAGGGGCACAGAGGCACACACACAGAGGGCCACGGAGCCACACACATAGAGGGTCACGGAGGCACGACGTCGAGACGGTGTGTAATGCGTCAAGGCGACTGCGAGCCGACAAGCCATGCCGCGCGGAATTTTTGAACATAGTCAGTTTTTCGGAGCCCCGCGCGATGTCGGGACGAACTCCACACAATTCCGCACGGCTCCGGCGATCGAAGTGGGACCGGACCCCCGACGCCGCACGGCTCAAGCGACCACGTTAGGTCGCGCTCATCGCATAGAGTTGCATGCTGGCGGGACAGGCCCTTTCTAATCTTGTGTGTGGACTCGATAAGAAGAATAAAATCCCGCAGGGTTTTTTTTTCAAAGAGTTTCATTAGCCCTTTCAAAGTTCTAAGTTGATTCATTCTTTCGAAGGTCCAGTTAGGAATATTCAACTCTTCTTTCCACGGGTCTGAAAGACTCATGCGCATATGTTCAAGATCCATTATTTAACTGAAAGCTTAATTTTTTTTATTACTGTTGACTGAATAATTAGAGCTGGTGCCAACAAGGTCACTAAAATATTTGTAACATGAAGAAAAACCTTTGATCAAAAATATTTTACTCAGCCTTGCATTAGGAATAAGCATAACTGCTGGTGACTCATGATCAAATCTCTGTGGTGTTACCATGGTGCCGAACACTGTGATAACAATGCAGCTCACACGGTTGTTTATACCGTGCCTGAAGACTGGATGGTTGTTAGTTATAAACCATGGATTTTGATGCCGAGGTCATGGCAAGTGGGTGTGAGTGGGGGAAGAGCATCATTGCCTAGGACCTGCTCGATACAATTTTCAAATTGTTTAGCAAATGAGTGTGCAGCTGCCCACCTGAAAGAGGAACTCGTCTCCATAGAGTCAGGTCAAGAGTTGCGTGTTTGAGGCAGCTTCTCTGAAAGGTCCCTTCAATGGTGGGGAGGTCAGTGCCTTAGTTTTTGTGTAGAGATGCAGCGTGGAAACAGGTCCTTCGGCCCACCGTGTCCACACCGATAATGATCGCCCATATACTAGTTATCCGGTGGGCGGCGCGACTCTCGTCGCAGCGGCCTCTGCAGTCCGTCTGGTTTTTAAAAAATTTTTTGTCACGTTTGAGTGTAGTTAGTTAGTGTTTTTTTTTTAGCTGGATATGTGTGGGGGATGGGGGGCGGGGTGGGGAAACTTTTACAATCTTTCCCCTGTACGGAGGACCCGACCTTTCCTCTGTCGGGTCTCCGTTGCCGTTGGGGCCCTGCACCGTGGAGCAGCCTCTAACCAGACCTGGGGCTCCAGTCGCGGAGCCTGCAGATTGCTCACCGTCGTGGGGCTGGCTGAGTTGGGAACGGGAGCAGCTGTGGTGGCGCGCTGCTGCTGCCCGACCCCGGAGATTCGGAGGCTCCAGCTGCAGGCCGGTGGACGGTAACACCGGGAGCTCGCGGGTCCCTGGTGGGAGACCGCTTTTCGGAGCTCCCGCGGCGACAACTTCTCCCGCCCGAGTTGCGGGATTGAAAATGACCTGGAGCGGGGCCTTACATCACCCGGCACGGCTTTGATGGCCACGGGGCTTGCTAGGGCCCGCCGGGGGCTCCAACATCAAGACCCGGAGCGGGGTCTTGCATGGCCCGGCGCGGCATGAATGGCCGCGGGACTTATTTACCATCGCCCGCCGGGGGCTTTTTCCTCTGACATCGGGAGGAGAATGGGGAGTGCAGGGGAGAGATACGACTTTGCCTTCCATCACAGCGAGGAGGAGATTCACTGTGATGGATGTTTGTGTAAATTGTGTTGTGTCTTGGTTCTTGTCTTGTTTGTATGACTGCAGAAACGAAATTTCGTTTGAACCTCAATGAGGTTCAAATGACAATAAATGGTATTGTATTGTATTGAATTTATCCTACACACTGGGGACAATTTACCTATTCCAATTAACCTACAAACCTGTACGTCATTGGAATGTGAGAGGAAACCGGAGAGCCTGGAGAAAGCCCTTGCGGTCCCAGGGAGAATGTATATACTCCATAGAGACAGCGCCTGTAGTCAGGATGGAACCTGACTAGTGCGGCAGCAACTGTACTGCTGAGCCACAGTGGCTCGCTACCTGTGATGGACTGGGCAATGTGCACCACTCTCGTAGTATCCTTTGGTCCTGGCCATTTGAGTAGCCGAAGCAGGCCATGATGCAACGAGTCAGGATGCTCACTAGCATGCAGTGGTGGAATTTTAATCGGGTATTTGTCCACATTCCAAATTTCCTCGATCTTCAAAGGAAGAAGCGGCATGGATGGACTTTCTTTGTGAATTCATCAATGTTCTGTGTCCAGGACAGGTCTTCAGAGACATGAACACCCAGGAACTTGAAGCCGTTGACCAGACAAGTTCATGGATTCCAGGTCTTCCTTTCTTGACGCCAACAGTCAGCTCCATGGTGTTGCTAGTTGTCTGGGAGCTAGCACCTTCATTCAGATTAGCCATCTCCCTCCTCATCATTTCTGGTTATTCGGCCAGCAACAGTGCTATTATCAATTAATTTAAAGGATACATATGAGTTTTACCCCAAGGTTTAGGCAGAATTGGTAGAGCATTCAATATAAGATGGTGCATTTGGACCTACCCAAGTCAGAAGATCGCAAAATCCTCAAAAATCAGTCTGAAGAAGGGTCTCGATCCAAAACGTCACCCATCCATGACCTTCTGAGAAGCTGATTGACCCGCTGAGTTGCTCCAGCACTTTGTCTCTTGTTTTGTAAACCAGCATCTGAAGCTCCTTGTTTCTACATAGTTTGACTATTGGCATAAATAGTTGGGCCAGGCAACCTGCTTCTATCCGGTATGTCAGTTAATCTTCTAAAATCTCCATCGACACTTGATAGAAACAAAATGTTGGAGTAACTCAGTGGAACAGGCAGCATCTCTGGAGAGAAGGAATGGGTGACGTTTTGGGCAAGATCCTTCTTCAGACTGAAAAGGGTCTCGACCCAAAATGTTTAGACCCGCATCTGCTGCTCCTTCCTATACTTGATGCTCAGGCCGGTTGGCTTTATTTAAAGCTTGCGACTGCCCACATTTCTAATGCTACCCAAGTGCCAGCTGTTGATTCAGCCCATGCTACGCAGGCAGCTCAAAACTGGCTTGTAGATGAGGCTCAAGGATTATTCTAATCCCCTTTCTAGATAAGCCTGTAAGGTTGTTAGAAACGAGTTCCCACAGCTCAGGGGAAGTTGAACTTGACACATGGGTCCAGCCTTCCATCACTCTCTGCTTCCACCCTTCTCGTCAATGACTTTAGCCTTTAGAGATACAGTGCGGACACAGGCCCTTCGGCCCATCGAGTCTGCACCGACCAGCCATCAGCCCGTACACTGGCACCGTCCAACACACTAGGAATATTTTTACAATTTCTGAACCAAAGTCTGAACCTACACACCTGTACATCTTTGGAGTGTGGGAGGAATGTAGAGCAACTGTAGAAAATCCACACAGTCGCGGGGAGAACGTACAAAATCCATACAGACAGTAGCTGTGGTCTGGATTGAACCCGGGACTGTGAGGCAGCAATTGTATTGCTGTGCCAACTGCCCCCATTGTTTCATTCAGTTTAACATCCTTTCCACAATTCCAGTTAAAAAAAGGACACAGAGTGCTGGAGTAACTCAGCGGGTCAGGCAGCATCTGTGGAGAACATGGATAGGTGACGTTTCACAGAGTGCTGGAGTAACTCAGCGGGTCAGGCAGCATCTGTGGAGAACATGGATAGGTGACGTTTCACAGAGTGCTGGAGTAACTCAGCGGGTCAGGCAGCATCTGTGGAGAACATGGATAGGTGACGTTTCACAGAGTGCTGGAGTAACTCAGCGGGTCAGGCAGCATCTGTGGAGAACATGGATAGGTGACGTTTCACAGAGTGCTGGAGTAACTCAGCGGGTCAGGCAGCATCTGTGGAGAACATGGATAGGTGACGTTTCACAGAGTGCTGGAGTAACTCAGCGGGTCAGGCAGCATCTGTGGAGAACATGGATAGGTGACGTTTCACAGAGTGCTGGAGTAACTCAGCGGGTCAGGCAGCATCTGTGGAGAACATGGATAGGTGACGTTTCACAGAGTGCTGGAGTAACTCAGCGGGTCAGGCAGCATCTGTGGAGAACATGGATAGGTGACGTTTCGGGTTTGGATCTAATTCTATTCCTCTTGCTTTTCCCCCATTTAGTATTTATCAACGGCTTTTCTAAATATCCATGTATAACAGATCCATTTTAATTTCTTCCAGCCACTCACTCATGTTCGCCTATCAGGCTTGTTAAGCCAATGTTTCCTTTATAAAAATGATGGCTTACTTTAAGCCCAGCTAGTAGAGTTGCCACATTTGAGCGCCAGAGAGCCAAGGTCATTCCTGGCTACGGGTTGCTGTCTGTGCAGAGTTTGTACTGTGATCACGTGGGTTGGCTCCAACTGCTCCACTTTCCTACCACACTCCAAAGTGGTGCAGGGTTGTAAGTTAATTCTCTTCTGTAAATTGCCCTGCGTGTGTAGTGTTGAATTTGAGTTTGAATATAGTTGATAGTTACATGTACCGAGTTAGAGTGAAAATCTGTTGTTGCAAACTAATCAGCCCGCAGAAAGACAACACATAACTACAATGGAGCCATCCAATGTGTACAGATACACGATGAAGGGAATAACGTGAATCACGTTTGGTGCAAGATAAAGTCCAGTAAAAACCGATCAAAGATAGTCCGAAGGTCTCCAATGAGGTTGATAGTGGCTCAGGACTGCTCTCTATTTGTTGGTGGGATCGTTAGAATATAGAACTGGTGTGAACAGATGATGAATGGTTGGCATGGACTTGATGGGCCAAAGGGCCTGTGTCCGCACTGTACCTCTAAACTAAGCTAAGATATCAGTGGTGTGGCAATAACTGGAATACACCCAGGTCTAATGATGCTCTCAAATTGATTCTCTGCTCAACCAGTACTTGGACGTAAGTAAAAAGCCCACGTTTATATTCCTCTGCTACATACAAGCCTCTGCTGGTTGGAAATAGCACGTTGCGGTTTGTGTAACATTGGCTGGAAAATCTCCAGCATTTGCAAATGGATAGATTTTCCTTTATTATTCCCCTCTTTAAAATATAACAAAATATAATCTTTAAAATATAACAATGATTTTTTTCATTAAGACCATGCAACACAAACCATTACTCTACACGACACTTTACTGATCGCTGCATGTTTGTATCATTGCACAGCTCCAGTGCAGGAACTGTTTAAGGCAAGAAAAGTCTTACTAAAGAATTAAAACATAACATTGTTTTATAAGATCACTGTGGGACTGCAGATGACCTACAAATGTCACTGAATTTGAATATTGGAAGTCTTGGCTTCTGACAACAATGTTGAAACCTGTTTAAGGCAGGAGAATGGGGCTGAGAGGGAAAAGTCGACCTACCTTGATTAAACGTCGGAGCAGACTCGATGGGCTGAATGGCTGAATACTTTGCCTTATGATCTTGTGGCCTCATGTTTAATGCTCTGATATGCAGGTGCAAAGACGGCTTGCCTAAAATTGAATTGGATTTCCCTTTTTGTTGCTGCACCAACACATTGCATGTAGCGCTCTTGCCAAAATAGTTCTCCTAAAATTAGCTATAAACAACTGTGCAAGAATGTAGGCTGGTTTTCACGCCAAAAGATTTGTTCAATTGCAAAAAAAAATGATGTGCAGGGGGGGTGGGGGAAACTTTTTTAAAATCTCTTCCCCCGATGGAGATGAGACTTTTTCCGATCATATCTCCATCTGCACTGCGGCCTAAAGGGCCTGTCCTACCAGCATCCGACTCCATGCGATGAGCGCGATCAAACTAGAAGCGGGGGCTGCGCGGAGGTCGGGTGATCCCTGTACAGGGCCGTTCCCACCAGCATGCGCCTGCATGCGGCAAGCGCGACCAAACCGGCAGCGAGGGCCGCGCGGAGGTCGGGTGAGTGGCGCAACGGGGCGCAAAGTGAGGCGAACTTGGAGCGAAGTCTTAAGGTAAGTTCACCAGGACAGAGAGGGGCACAGAGGCGCACACAGAGGGCCACGGAGCCACACACATAGAGGGTCATGGAGGCACCTACAGATAGGTTCACGGAGGCACGATGTCGAGGCGGTGTATCATGCGTCGAGGCAACTGCGAGCCGACAAGCCGTTGCTGCGCGGAATTTTTGAATATAGTCAGTTTTTCAGAGTCCCACGCGATGTCGGGACGAACTCCGCACAATTCCGCACGGCTCCGGCAATCGAATTGGGACCGGCCCCGCGACGCCGGACGGCTCAAGCGACCACGTTAGGTCGCGTTCATCGCATGGAGTTGCATGCTTGTGGGACAGGCCCTTAACATCATGGAGCTGACATTCCCTTTGTTTGGGACCGACTTCAGGAACTCCAGCTGCAGGAGTGTCGACCGCCCCGATCGCGGGAGTCTTGATTGCCCCGTTGTGGGGGAGCTTCGATTGCCCCGACTGCGGATAAAAGGAGGAAGAAGGTAACAGTCATTCGCCTTCCATCACAGTGAGGGGTGAAAGCAAGATGGATGCTGCCTCTCTGACCAGCTGGACAGGGACTGCAGAGAGAGCGACGGGCGGACAGTCCAACTCTGCTCACATCACGGTGCAGAGCGTGCGTGTGGCCCGGACATTGGACTGATGGCTGTGGATCTCCGCTTGTGCTGTGTGCCCTAGGGATTTGCACACACCACTGTAGTGGCTCTTTATGTTTAATGTTCATGTAATATTGTGTCTTGTTGCTTTTTTTGGTGTGACTGTGCGGTAAAAGCAAATGTCACTGTATCTTAGGGTACACATGACAAACGGACTATTGATCGATTGAACTATTGAACTCAGTGGATAAGGCAACGTCTGTGGAGGGAATGGACAGAGGATATAGTTTGTGTTTTAGGGTTATTACTCTCACTTGGAACGCGGTGCAGTGAAAAACGTTTTGCACGTAATCTGAACAGATCAGATATACCATGAGTAGATACCAGCAGTTCAAACTCAAGTACACTAGGTGGAGCAAAGGGAAAGTACAGAGTGCAGAATATAGTTCTCAGCATTGAAGCGTGTCTGCCTAATGTCCACATTGGGATAGCGTTGAAGAGCTCAGTATCCAAGCTTATTGGGAGTTTGGCCCGGGTTTCAACTAATTTGTGTGTGTAGGACAAGGCGGCCCTAACCGGAACAAAGCCCATTTTGCTAGTTTATACACAACCTGCATACTTTGCGAGGTGTCTGAGCAATTTCCTATTATTTTTGATTTGCTGTGTGAAGTATCTCATTATGGGACAACTGCCTCTGAAAATGGCATTAAACTGTGACATTCATTGCCTCGGATGCCTGTGGATGGAGGACAGGTCATTGGGTATTTTTTAAAGTGGACATTGATAGGTTCTTGACTAGTAGGGATGTCAAAGGTTAGGGGAGAAGGCAGGAGAATGGGGTTGAAACGGAAGAATAGATCAGCCATGGTGGAGCAAACTTGATGGGCCGAATGGCCTAATTCTGCGTCTATGACTTATGATGTTAAACATTGAGGTTAGTTTAGTTTAGCTTAGAGATACAGCATGGAAACAGGTTGCTCGGCCCACCAAGTCCGTATCGACCTGTAATCCCCGGCACTAGCATTATCCTACACACTAGGGACAATTTTACAATGTTACCAAAGCCAATTAACCTACAAACCTGTACATCTTTGGAATGTGAGAGGAAATCGGGGAAAACCCATGCCATCATGTAGATAGGGTGGTAAAGAAAGCTTTCGGTGTGCTGGCCTTTATAAATCAGAGCATTGATTATAGGAGTAGGGAAGTAATGTTAAAATTATACAAGGCATTGATAAGACCAATTCTGGAGTATGGTGTACAATTTTGGTCGCCTAATTATAGGAAGGATGTCAACAAAATAGAGAGAGTACAGAGGAGATTTATTAGTCTTTATTCTTTGGAGCGCAGAAGGTTAAGGGGGGACTTGATTGAGGTCTTTAAAATGATGAAAGGGATAGACAGAGTTGACGTGGTAAGCTTTTCCCATTGAGGGTAGGGAAGATTCAAACAAGAGGGCATGACATGAGAATTAAGGGACAGAAGTTTAGGGGTAACATGAGGGGGAACTTCTTTACTCAGGGAGTGGTGGCTGTGTGGAATGATCTTCCAGCAGAAGTGGTGGAGGCAGGATCGATTTTAACATTTAAAAGTAAAGTGGATAGGTGTATGGACGGGAAGGGAATGGAGGGGTATGGTCTGAGTGCAGGTAGATGGGACTAGGGGAAAATAAATGGTCGGCATGGACTGGAAGGGCCGAGAGGGCCTGTTTCGGTGCTGTAATTGTTATATGGTTATATGGTTATCATGGGGAGAACATACAAACTCTGCACAGACTGCACCCATAGTCGGGATCAAACCCGGGTCTCCCGCACTGTAAGGCAGCAACTCTACCGCTGCACCACCGTGCTGAGTTGCTCTCATTGTTTTTGCGTGACTGCCAAGCAATAGGCATTTTCTGTTCTTGGAGCTCTGATTTATGTCGAGAGAGTTTCAAACATACATTGCGTGATGCCCAATGTCATTAGACGTGCAACTAAACGTGGGAAACATTGAACATTACAGTGTAAACCCCAAAGCAGAGATGCCAGATACAACTCCACAGTTTCACCTTGAAATAATTTCTGAATCCCTTTGTTCTGTGTCATATTAGATCACGTAGTTCTAGAAAAGAATCAGGTGGCTGCCTTCCAGTTTCCAGGCAACAGACTTTTTGATGCCTCAGGATTGATAAATCATATAAAAAAAGAAAGCAAAGGATATATTCAGGTCAGACGGCATCAAAAGAAGTGAAATAAATAGAATTAACCTTTCTTTCTGGGCGGTGACCTTACATCAGAGCTACAAAATCCTGGAGCTTTTAAGTAGCTAAGCAGGGAGAGGGAGGGACACAAACAAAAGGTAAGGTCAGTAGTGGATGGAGGGGCTGAGTGATTAGATGACAAGTAGGATGATGCAAGATCAAATGGAAATGGCAACAGGACAACAAATTTTAGTTTGGGGACAGCTCCATCCAAGGCCGCAAGAAATTGCAGAGAATTGTGGACGCAGCCCAGACCGTCACACAATCCAACCTCCCTTCCATTGACTTCATTTAAACCCCGCGCTGCCTCGGCAAGGCCAGCAGCATAATCAAGGACGAGTCGCACCCTGGCCACTCCCTCTTATCCCCCTCCCATCAGAGAAAAGGTATAGAAGCGTTAAAATGCACACCTCCAGGTTCAGGGACAGTTTCTTCTCAGTTGAACCGTTCTACCAAAAACTAGAGGGCAGTCCTGTACTACTATCTACTTCAATGGATTATCTTTGATCTGACTTTCCGGACTTTATCTTGCACCAAATAGAAACATAGAAATGAGGTGCAGGAGTAGGCCATTCGGCCCTTCGAGCCTACACTGACATTCAATATGATCATGGCTGATCATCCAACTCAGTATCCCGTACCTGCCTTCTCTCCATACCCTCTGATCCCCTTAGCCACAAGGGCCACATCTAACTCCCTCTTAAATATAGCCAATGAACTGGCCTCAACTACCCTCTGTGGCAGAGAGTTCCAGAGACCCACCACTCTCTGTGTGAAAAAAGTCCTTCTCATCTCGGTCCTAAAGGATTTCCCCCTTATCCTTAAGCTGTGACCCTTAAGTTGTCCTGGACCTCCCCAACATCGGGAACAATCTTCCTGCATCTAGCCTGTCCAACCCCTTAAGAATTTTGTAAGTTTCTATAAGATCCCCTCTCAATCGCTTAAATTCTAGAGAGTATAAACCGAGTCCATGCAGTCTTTGTTCATAAGACAGTCCTGACATCCCAGGAACCATGTTATTCACATTATTCCCTTTATCCTGTATCAAAACACTGTTGATGGTATTGTCTTTCCGCTGACTGGATAGCACGCAACAAAAGCCTTTCACTGTACCTGACACATGACAATAAACTAATCTCAAACTCAACCTGAAGGATTGGTGTTGAGGTGGTGCAAAATGGAACAGCAGAATGATCAATTCCTGCCTCTGCGTACCTCCTCTAGACTTTGTTTGCTTCTTATCCATTTACCTAACCCACTACAAATATGTTGAAAGTGTATTTGCCATTGTTTGGCCCAGGTGCAAAACCTATTCAGCATTCTTGACAAGAAAGGCACAAAGTGCTAGAGTAACACAGCGGGTCAGGCAGTGTCTCTGGGGAATAAGAAATGGTTGATGTTTCGGTTCAGTCTTTCAGTCCGAAACGTTCTCCAGAGATGCTGCCTGACCCGCTGAGTTACTGCAACAGATTGTGTCTATCTTTGGTAAAAACCAGCATCTGCAGTTCTTTGTTTCCACATTGTTGACAAGATCTTGGTTGGATACATACCATGCACATAATGCAAGTTGCAACAGCCATTCGGAATGGATAAGATATATAACTGCCATGAGAGGTCTAAAGGTGTAGGTGTTAGATGCCAGCATCTTGAGAGAAGCAACAGGAGGAATGACCTTATAGAAACAAGGAACCGCAGATGCTGATTTACAAACAAAGACAATGTGCTGGAGTAACTCAGCAGGTCAGGCAGCATCTATGGAGACCATGGACAGGTAACATTTGGAGTTGTGACCCTTCTTCGGACTGAGAAGAAGCATCAGGTGAACTGACCCGGAACATCATTTGTCCATGTTCTCCCTTATATGGTGATTTTATTTCAAAATGTATCAGAATTGTTTTAATTAACATGAATTTTGTTTGCTTACATCACTTCAATCTTCAATGAACATTAGTGCTCTTTAATTGTGAAAACATTTAGATTCTGCTCACTCTTGTTTTGTTCGATCAATCATGGCAAACAGATTAGAGGTCATTCCATCATTGCTTTTATGCCTCGAAAATCCTTTAACGAAATGATCTCCGCAGCTTACTAGCAGCATAAGACCATGTAAACAATTCTTATAAATTGATGAGTGAAATCCGCGTAATACACAGTGACCTGGAGCAAGAGGTTTGAAACTCCATCACGGCAGAAGCAAGCTTTTCTGTGAACAATGGGAGTCTTGCTAATGATAGAAAATTACTTAATTACACCAAAACGTTTCAGAATATGTTCCCGAATTTATCTTTTGTAGGTCGTGATGTTAATTAACATCAGATTGGTGTTGGCGCAGGCTGCAACAAGGTAATATTTTGTGCATGGTTTTTACAAGTCCTGGTGGATAATTGTGGAGGTGAAAAACAAGTGGGGACGAGAGAGGCTCCATTTTAGTCACCAAACAATAAAAGAACAAACTGGCGTCAAGCATTTTGATGTGCAGATGCGAATGTTTAATTTTCAAAGAAAAATTACAGTAGCCTGCAATAAAACATTGGAAAGAAAGGAACATTGAAAGTGAATGCTTGTAATTCTGTTCTATTTGATTTAGCTTTCAAGTGGTTTTCAGTCTGCAATATCAATTGTGTAAACAAATGAATATATACATATGCAGATCGTTGTGAACAAAATGAATAAACTGTAGGTCGCATCACCTCATCTTTGATGTATTTGCATTTGTTTCATTTAGTTTATTTAACATACATATGAAACATTGACTTCCCATGTTGGAAAATTAACCCTTTTTAGTTTAATAGAAAATTAAAAAAGTACAAGAAGATAGACACGAAATGCTGGATTAACATCTGTGGAGAGAAGGAATTGGTGACTTTTCTGGTCGAGACCCGTCTTCAGACTGGATACCTGAGGAAGAGACTCGACCCGAAACATTACCCATTCGCTTTCTCCAGAGATGCTGCCTGTCCTGCTGAGTTACTCCAGCACTTTTTGTCAATATTCCTAACTAGACTCTTGCTTGAGATCTGTTGCTCAGAAGAATGCAGAGCTTCCAAGGCTAGTTCATCCAAGGCTTCTGGTTGAAACACTCGATGGTCTTCATCGTCTTGCACACCTCTACACATTTCCTTAAGACGTCGGGAACAACAATGGCGTTTTCATCCAGGTCCATGGCCAAGTCTTGAACATCGAACTCCAGTATTCTGTGTCCATATTCGGTTTAAACCAGCATCTGCAGGTCCTGCACAAGGTACAGGAAGACTAATGCAGAGCAGAGACTTGTGCATGGGATCAAGTGGAGAACATAGAGTAGCAATGTTACAAAATTTTGAGATTTAAAAAATCAAGTCTGCAATTTATCCCATCAGATAAAGCATAAAAAGAAGTTTAATTTGACACCTAATTCACTTTCATATCTTCAGTATTAAGAAAGTTATGACCATTTTCGTACTCGGAAATTAGCATCTTGTTCCCTATTGCCTTTCAATTGACTTAACTCAAAAGCTGTGATCTAGAACAGTCAAAAGCCCATAACTTTCTTAAACATTAAGAGAACTCAATGAAACTTTCAGTTATTATAGATTGAAGCATTCTGAAACAAATATGAAACAATCTTACTTGGATGACCTGAAATTAAAGCATATAATTAGTTACTTATCTAATTGTAGCTAATTACAAAATTCAATGAGCAGATCTAAACATCTATCCATTTCTTAAGAAAAGATAAACTTTTTTTTTTAATTGCCTAAGTGTCCAAATAACATTCACACAATAATCCACAATATAACATAATTTTTAAATCTCATTTTCATGAATTTCTGGGCCAAATGGAAGGAATTTAGTGTTTATTGCCTGTAAATTAATGGCCATTTAAATCAACTAGTGAGTGGGTTTTAGTGGAATGCGGTGGATTGGAACATTGCAGTTTGCAGTGAAGTCGGGAGGAAAAATACAGCCGGTTCATACATTTTTTGGGACCCCATTTCGCAACATGAAAATGTGATTAAAGCCTCCATAAAAAACTCTTTTAATATAAAAATAAACTATTTACCTTTTTTTCTCCCCTACGCAAAATCCTTCCCGTTGTCGGCGCTCACAGCTTTTGAAGGTGATTTATAAATTACTCTAGTTAATAAATAATCTAGCGTAATTTAAAAATACCTTCATGAATGAAATGTCGTAGCGATTTTCCTTCCGCAACAAAATCGCCCGACCTGGATCGATTTTCCCAGTCTGCAGAAAAACGGCACTTTAAGCCCGCCCCCCTCTGAAAGGCACCAAAGTCACGCACACGGGGAGCGGCAGAACTGCAGCTCTGCTCAAGGTAAGTTTTGTAACATACCTACATAGAGAGATGATCTTTACTGTGGTGGCAAATTTATGTAGTCTGGAGTGTTGCAAACTAGCTTTTTCACAGATTGTATTCCTGGATGGGGCTTCCTGGATAATGCTAAGAAAAACATTAAGACATCAGTTACCCCAGAGATGCCGCCTGACTTGCTGAATTACTGTGGCTTTTGTGTCCATCTTTGGTTTAAACCGTATCAGATAAACCTGATCAGATATAAACGAGGACATTGTGGGAAACTAGAGAGGAAATTGCAGGAACTATAGGCTGATGAGTTTGACATCTGTAGTCGGAAAGTTACTAGACAAGGATAGGACATACAAGCATGTAGCCAGACAGGGCTGATTAGGGACAGTCAGCGTGGTTTTGTATGTGGGAGATCATGTCTCACAAATCTGATTGAATTTTTTGAAGATGTGACCAAAAAGATCGATAATGGCAGAGCTGCAAATGTTGCATACATGAACTTCAGCAAAGCATTCGACAAGGTCCCGCATGGTAAGCTGCTCTGGAAGGTTAGATCGCTGCCGGAGATTCGATTTTTTTCTGGATCATGTCCCCGGTTGCTCTGTGGCCTAACATCATGGAGCTGGCAGCCTTGCTCGAGACTGACTTTGAGCCCCACCGCGGGCCGTGGACTTACCATCGGAGCCCGGGGTCCCTTTCCTGGGATCGACACCCCAACCGTGGCCTGCAGATTTCAACATCGAGGAGCTCACAGTCTCGGGTAGAGACTGATGTCGGGAAGTTCCAAGCCTCAGGAGGTTGAAACAGCCCCGACCCAGGGTCCGATCGCCGGGCGCGGGGAGCTGAGATCCTCCAATGCCGGAGTTTGATCGCCCCGACACGGTGGGCTCGACCGCCGGCTGCAGGAGATAAGATCGCCCCGACAACGGAAGGTTCGAGTGCTCCGACCGTTGGAGAACAAAGAAGGGGAGAGCATTGAACCTTTTTGCCTTCCATCACAGTGAGGAAGTGGGGGAGTCGCTGTGATGGATGTTTATGTGATGGATGTTTAAACAAAGGAGGTCATCGTCGACTTCAGGAAAAACCGGCACAGTCCCATACCACTTCACATCAATGACAGCAATGTGGAGGTGGTCAGTAGCACTAAGTTCCTGGGGGTGCAGATCACTAACAGTCTGACCTGGTCAAATAACATCTCATCAACAGTTAAGAGAGCGCAGCAGCGGTTGCACTTTCTGCGCCGGATGAGAAGAGCTCACCTCCCCCATCCCATCCTCACCACTTTCTACAGGGGCACCATAGAGAGTATTTTGACCAGCTGTATCTCTGTCTGGTTTGGGGACTGTAAAGCCTCCGACTGGAAGTCCATGCAGAGAGTGGTGAGGACAGTGGAAAAAATCATCGGGACCTCTCTCCCCTCAATCGGGGATATTGCGACCAAACGTTGCGTGTCTAAGGCCAGCAGTATTATAAAAACCCCACACATCACCATCACGGTCTGTTCACTCTGCTGCCCTCGGGCAAAAGATATCGCAGCATAAGGAGCAGAACATCAAGGTTCTGCAACAGCTTCTTCCCACGAGCCATCAGACTCCTGAATGCCATGTAATGGGCTGCCACCATTGTCTATTTATCCTTTTATCCTTTTTATCCATTTTATCCATGTTTATCCTTCTGTTAATTATCGTGTTGCACAGGGAGCCAAATGCAACGGAATTTTGTTTGGAACTGCATATATCGATGTATTTCTAAACGACAATAAAGTTTGTTTGACTTGACTTTGACTTTTGACTTATGTAAAAAAAATATTTGGGTGTCTTGTTTCTCTTTATTGGTATGACTGTGTGGCAAATCAAATTCCTTGTTGCAAAACCTACCTGGCTAATCAATTACTATTATTATTATGATTACGATGGGATCTAATGAGAGATGGCTGAATGGATAGAAAATTGGCTTCATGGAAGGACGCAGAGGGTGATGGTGGAAGGTTGCTCCGCAGACTGGAGGCCTGTGACTAGTGGTGTGCCTCAGGGTTCGGTGCTGGGCCCGTTACTGTTTGTCATCTATATCAATGATTTGGATGAGAACATAAACAGCAAGATTATATGGCCTCTCCAGTTATGATTAGCAAGTTTGCAGACATTACAAAAGTGGGTGGTTTTACAGATAGTGAAGATGGTTATGAAAAATTGCAGCAGGATCTGGATCGGTTGGCCAGGTGGGCGGAGGAATGGTTGATGGAATTTAATGCAGGGAAATATAAGGTGTCGCATTTTGGGAAGTCTAACATGGGCAGGACCTACACAGTGAATGGTAGGGCTCTGGGTAGTGTTTTTTTGGAGAAGAGGGATCTATGAGTACAAGTGCATGGTTCCTTGAAGGTGTAGTTGCTGGTAGATAAGGAGGTCAAAAAGGCTTTTGGCAAATTGCCCTTCATCAGTTAGAGTATTGAGTATAAGAGTAGGGAGGTCCTGTTGCATTTGTGTAAGACGTTGGTGAGGTCGCATTTAGAGCATTGTGTTCAGTACTGGGCACCATGTTATAGGAAAGATGTTATCAAGATTGAAAGGGTACAGAAAAAAAAATGAGGATGTTGCCAGACTAGAAGGTCTGAGTTACAGTATAGGGAGAGGTTGAGTAGGCTGGGACTCTATTCCTTGGATTGCAGGGGGATGAGAGGTGTATAAAATCATGAGCAGATCTTATAGAGGTGTATAAAATCATGAGCAGAATAGATACACAGAGTCTCTTGCCCAGAGTAGGGGAGTCGAGGACCAGAGGACATAGGTAAAGGGGAAACATTTTTTTTAGGGAGAGGAATCTATGGGGTACCTTTATCACACAAAGGGTGGTGGGTGTATGGAACAAGCTGCCTGAGGAGGTTGTTGACGCAGGGACTATCCCAACATTTAAAAAGCTGTTAGACAGCTACATAGATAGGACAGATTTGGAGGGATATGGACAAAACACCGGCAGATGGGACTAGTGTAGCTGGGACATGTTGGCTGGTATGGGCAAGTTGGGCCAAAGGGCTTGTTTCCATGTAGTATCACTCTATGACTATGATTCTATCAGCAGTTCCTTCCTACACAAGACATCAGTTCAGATGAGTTTAGCTGGGAGATGCAGCATGAAAACGTGTCCAGCCCAAGCGAAGATCACCCATACACTAGTTCTCCGTTACCCCAGTTCCGTATCCTACACACTCGGAGCAATTTACAGACGGCAATTAACCTGCAAACTTGTACGTTTTTTTGGAATGTGGGAGGAAACCGGTGCACGTTGAGGAAACCCACGCAGTCACAGGAAGAAGGTACAAACTCCACATAGACAGCAGCCATAGTCAGGATGGAAGCTGGGTCACTGGCAGCAACTCTACCACTGCACCACCGTTGCAAGTGGTCTGGAGACCTAGCTGGATTTTATTCGTTACTATGTTTGGAAAATCCTGGAGGATTTATTGATCTCTGCACCTTAAAGGGCCTGTCCCACCAGCATGCAACTCTATGCGATGAGCGCGACCTAACGTGGTCGCTTGATCCGTCCGGCATCGCGAGGCCGGTCCCACTTCGATCGCCGGAGCCGTGCGGAATTGTGCGGAGTTCGTCCCGACATCGCACGGGGCTCCGAAAAACTGACTATGTTCAAAAATTCCGCACGGCAACGGCTTGTCGGCTTGCAGTCGCCTCGACGCATTACACACCGTCTCGACGTCGTGCCTCCGTGAACCTATCTGTAGGTGCCTCCGTGACCCTCTATGTGTGTGGCTCCGTGGGCCTCTGTGTGTATGTGGCTCCTTGCCCCTCTCTGTGTGCCCCTCTCTGTCCTGGCGAACTTACCTTAGACTTCGCTCCAAGTTCGCCTCACTTTGCGCCGCGTTGCGCCACTCACCCAACCTCCGCGCGGCCCTCGCTGCCGGTTTGGTCGCGCTTGCCGCATGCGGGCGTATGCTGGTGGGAACGGCCCTGTACAGGGGATCACCGGACCTCCGCGCGGCCCCCGCTTCTAGTTTGATCGCGCTCATCGCATAGAGTTGCATGCTTGTAGGACAGGCCCTTTACACCGCAAATCTGCTTCAAGCACACAAACCCTGGGCCAAGAAGGCAAACTCACACAGGGATGAGTTTTCCAGTGGTTTCTGGTTTTCTTCCATTTAAAAACAAACTATTGTTGGAGATGGCAGCTATCAGAGTTAATACATTTCCACACAAAGATATCATTCACGCATAGGTATATACGGGCAGACACATTTTATATGGCCTCTCCAGCATGAATAGAGATCACAAGTGTCTGACAAAAAGCCTTTTTAAAAAGTTTCCATGGGGATTTAAATGACAGCATATTATAACACTCGGCAGGAACCTTGAATACAAATCCACAACTTTTATTGATGCCCCGTAGAAAGGACTTTATCGGGATGCATTTGGATGGAGGGTTTGGGAAGAGCCATCCAAAACATCAGGAAATTGCGGACATGGACGTAGTCCAGACCATCACACAAACCGACCCTCTTCTTGATACGATACGATACAACGTAACTTTATTTATTCCAGGAAGGAAATTGATCTGCCAACAGTCTTAAATAGAATTCCATTGCGATCAGCCATGATCATATTGAATGGTGGAGCTGGCTCGAAGGGCCAAATGGCCTCCTCATGCACCTATTGTCTATATTTCTATGTTTCTAAAACACAACAAGATACCTGAAACATGAAATTAAAGTGACGAATGGAACGTCCATAGATACACGGACAATAGGTGCAGGAGTAGGCCATTCGGCCCTTCAAGCCAGCACTGCCATTCAATGTGATCACGGCTGATCATCCACAATCACTTCCCCGCTCCTGCCTTCTCCTCATACCCCTTGATTTCGCTAGACCTAAGAGCTCTATCTAACTCCCTTTTGAATGCATCCAGCGAATTGGCCTCCACTGCCTTCTGAGGCAGAGAATTCCACAAGAAGTCACAACTCTCTGTGTGAAAACGTTTTTCCTCATCTCCGTTCTAAATGGCCTACCCTTTGTTCTTAAACTGTGGCCCCTGGTTCTGGACTCCCCCAACATCAGTAACACGTCTCCTGCATTTAGCTTGTCCAATCACCTAATAATTGTATATGTTTCCATTAGAGCCCCTCTCATTCTTCTAAATTCCAGTGAATACAAGCCCAGCCGCTCCATTATTACATCATATGGCAGTCCTGCCATTCCGGGAATTAACCTTGTGAACCTACGCTGCATTCCCTCCTGCTGACTAATACTCAGGTTGACCAGTCTGTCATGGAGGGGGTGAGCTGTATTGTCCCGGATGCTCCACAGTTTGAGGAGCATCCTCCCATTCAAGACCACCTCCCATGAATCCAACTCCGCCCCCAAGATGGAGCCGGCCTTCCTGATAGGCTTGTTCATTCTGTTGGTATCTGCGGACTTCGCCCTGTTACCCCAACACACGACAGAGAAGAAGATAGCACTGGCCACCACCGATTGATAGAACATCCGCAGTATCTGACTGCCGACGTTGAAAGGGGTTGGGTTCTTAAGGGGTTGGACAGGCTAGATGCAGGAAGATTGTTCCCGATGTTGGGGAGGTCCAGGACAAGCTTAAGGGTCACAGCTTAAGGATAAGGGGGAAATCCTTTAGGACCGAGATGAGAAGGACTTTTTTCACACACAGAGTGGTGGGTCTCTGGAACTCTCTGCCACAGAGGGTAGTTGAGGCCAGTTCATTGGCTATATTTAAGAGGGAGTTAGATGTGGCCATTGTGGCTAAGGGGATCAGAGGGTATGGAGAGAAGGCAGGTACGGGATACCGAGTTGGATGATTAGCCACGATCATATTGAATGGCGGTGCAGGCTCGAAGGGCCGAATGGCCTACTCCTGCACCTAATTTCTATGTTTCTATGTTTCTATGAAAGGTCGAAGCCTCCTCAGAATGTACAGCTGACTCTGCCCCTTCTTCTACAGGGCCTCAGCGTTCCTGGACCAGTCCAGTTTACTGTCCAGGTGAACTCCAAGGTACTTGTACTCCCTGGTAAACTGCATATCCACATCCTTGATGGAGACAGGGGACATGGGTGTTCCTCTCCTCTTAAAGTCCACCATTAACTCCTGAGTCTTGTCGGTGTTGAGCTGCAGGTGATCCAGCCCACACCACTCAACAAAGTCGTCTGAAGAAGGGTCTCGACCCGAAACGTCGCCTATCTCCTTCGCTCCGTAGATGCTGCTGCACCCGCTGAGTTTCTCCAGCCTTTTGTGTAACCCTCGATTCTCCAGCATCTGCAGTTCCTTCTTTAACACTAGTTGACTACACCTCTATTAAGCTTCCCTCCCCTCACTGATGCAGCCGCAATTGCAGAGCCATCTGAAAACTTCTGCAGGTGGCAGGAGTCCACCTTATATCTGAAGTCCGAGGTGTAGATAGTGAACAGGAAGGAGAGAGGACCGTCCCTTGTGGGACCCCTGTGTTGCTCACCACCATGTCCGAGACACAGTTCTGTAGCCTGACATATTGTGGTCATCCAGTCAGGTAGTTGGTGATCCAGGACACCAACGGAGCATCTGCCTGCATCTTCATCAGTTTGCTCCCTACCAGCGCAGGCCGGATGGTGTTCAAAGCACTGGAGAAGTGAATAAGCACAACTCTCACAGTGTTCCCGGCTTATCCAGGTGAGCATAGGAACCATGGAGCAGGTGGATGATGCCGTCCTCAACCCCCATCTTTGTTTGGTAAGCGAACTGCAGGGGATCCAGGTAGGGTTTAACCAGGGGTCGCAGGTGAGTGAGTACCAGCCTCTCCAGGGACTTGTGTGGAATCAGCATCTGTAGTCATTGGAGGAGCTGGGGCGGGTCCTCTATGGTACAGGAACCAGGCCAGATGTCTTCCACATCACAGGAACCTTGTCCAGGCTCAGGCTCAGGTTGAAGGGATGCTGGAGTACTCCGCACAACGGGCCGTGAGTACCCTCGAGACCCGTGGCTTTGCCTGAGCGGAGTCTGCTCAGCTCCTTCTTCACCAGCTCAGCCCTGATGGTCAGGCACGACAAAGAAAGGGCAGAGGAAGTGGACCAGGGGGATTGAGGAGGAGAGTCTGTCGGGGAGCAGGGGGGAGGGTGGGCAGAGGCCCCACCATCAAATCTGTTGAAAAAAAAACAGGTTTAGGACATTGGCCCAGTCCTGATTGCTTTAACTCCCCAGGCCACTGGTCATCTTGTAGCCTGTAATGCTCTTGATACCGCTCCACACACCCCTCATGTTGTTCTGCTGAAGTTTCAGCTCCAGCTATCCCCTGTAGTTGTCCTTGCCCTGTCTCAGTCTCGCCTTCAGGTTGTCCTGCAGCCATTTCTCCTCCTCCCTGTCACCATCCCTGAAAGCCCTCTTCTTCCAGTTGAGAAGGGCCTTGATCTCACTGGTGACCCAGGACTTGTTGTTGGGGAAATAGTGTAGTTTCATCTGGGAGAACGCTATCCACACAAACCTTTATGTAGCTCGTAACACAGTCGGTGAGTCCATCATAATCGTAATCATAACCAAATCATACTTTATTAGCCAAGTATGTTTTGCAACATATGAGGAATTTGATTTGCCGTACAGTCATACCAATAAAAAGCAACAGAACACACAAAATACATTTTAACATAAACATCCACCACAGGCACCCCTCCACATTCCTCACTGTGATGGAAGGCGAAAACAAAATTCAATCTTTTCCCTTCTTTGTTCTCCCGTGGTCGAGGGCCTCGAGCCCTCCATTGATGGGACGATCTTGGCTCCCGTAGCCGTTGGTCGGGCCCTCCACGTCGGGGCGATCAAACTCTCGAATAGGATGGATCTCAGCTCGGCGACCAGAGTTACGATCCGGAAAACAATCGCATCTCCGGGAAGGTAAGAGATTGAAAAAAAGTTTCCCCCTGACCTCCTCCCCCACCCCCCACATAAAACAATCCAGAGAACATTAACACAAACTTTTTAAAACACACTAAAATTAACAAAAAAGATGAAAGGACAGACAGACCGTTGGTGAGGCTGACATCACTGGTGGCGCCACCCGGTGGAATGTGCTCTCCATGGGTACTACAGAGTGCGTCTGTACTAGTCTGTGACCTCAAAACAGCCCTGTAGTGCATCACAGGCCTCCTGTGGCCACCTCCTCACTAACCTTGTGGTCACAGGCTGCCTCTGCTTATACTTGGGTCCGAGGTGAACCTGGTTATGGTCGGATCTTCCCAGTGGTGCAAGGGCTATGGAGCTGTGCGCCTCTTTAACATTGGCTGACAGCAGCTCCAATGTTTTCATATCCCTGGTGGGACAGCCAACAAACTGAGTGAAAGTGGGTAGGGTAGCATCCAAAGTCACGTGCTTGAAATCCCCTGAGATAGCGATGAAAGCACTCAGGCGTTGCGTCTGGAGTCTCGCGGTGACTGTGTGGAAGGCGTCACACATGTGTGCAGAGGGTGAGCGGACGGAGGAAGGTAAACAGTCACCACAGTGGCGTGTGAGAATTCCCTGGGCATATAGTATGGACGGAGACCCACAGCCATCAGTTCAATGTCCGGGCTACACACACGCTACTTAACCGTGATGTGACCAGGGGTGCACCAGTTGTTGTTAACGAGAATAGCAAGTCCCCCACATTTACACTTGTCATTCTCTCTGCAGTCCCTGTCCCCCCGAAGTTTGAAAGCTGTCCACACTCGCGTTGGATTCAGGTATGTCTTCGTGGAGCCATGTCTCTGTGAAATACAGCACACTGCTCTGACGGTACTCCCTCTGGGGTCTCAGTAGTCCAGCTAGCTCGTGCATGTTGTTAGCTGGCAATCTCACATTGCCCATTGTGATGGAAGGCAAGTCTGGCTCGTATCCCCTTTTCTCCGCACGTCGTTTTACTCCCGACCGGCATCCGATGCATTTCCTCCTCAGTTCCTTGGGGATTTCTGAGTTAACACTGGCGATGCCGGCCGGTCGGGGCGGTTGGAGCTCAGGCAGTTGATCCCTGGTGTAGACAACAAAGAGACCAGCTCCTAGTTGTTGTATCACCCCAGCGAGGAAAGAGATAAAAAGTTTCCCCTATCACACGGTGACGCAGCAGTAGAGTTGCTGCCTTACAGTGCTTTTAGTGCCAGAGACGCGGGTTCGATCCCGACTACGGGTGCTGTCTGTACGCAGTTTGTATGTTCTCCCCGTGATCTGCGTGGGTTTTCTCAGAGATCTTCGGTTTCCTCCCACACTCTAAAGACGTACAGGTTTGTAGATTAATTGGCTGGGTATAAATGTAAATTGTCCCTAGTGTGAGTAGGGTAGTGTTAATGTGCGGGGATCGCTGGTCGGTGCAGACTCGGTGGGCCGAAGGGTCTGTTTCCGTGCTGTATCTCTAAACTAAACTAAACTAAATAACATGGTGCGAAAAAATAACTAACAAACCAAAAATATACCAAATAAATAGGAATTAAATAAGTATAAAAAAGGAAAAGACAAGGGACTGTTGCCTGGCTGCTGTACGCACAGTGCCGGAACCAGAACCCCTCCAACATCAGCCAAGAGGTACAGAAGTGTGAAAATGCACACCTCCAGATTCAGGGACAGTTTCTTCCCAGCTGTTATCAGGCAACTGAATCATCCTACCACAACTAGAGAGTCCTGAACTATCATCTACCTCATTGGAGACCCTTGGACTATCTTTAATTAGACTTTAAGGAATTTTATCTTGCACTAAACATTATTCCCTTTATTCTTTATCTGCACACTGTGGGTGGCCTGATTGTAACCATGTACAGGTCTAGTCTTTCCACTGGATAGCTTGCAACAAAGAAGCTTTTCACTGTACCTCACCACATGAGGTACAGTGAAAAGGTTACAATACCTACCTTTAGCAGCGCTGCAGTTCCGCCGCTCCCCGTGTGCGCGACTTTGGCGCCTTTCAGAGGGGGGCGGGTTTAAAATGCCGATTTTCCCTAGACTGTCCAAATCAATCCATGTCGGGCGATTTCGTCGGTAAAGAGAAATCGCTCTGACATTTCATTCATAAAGCTATTTTTAAACTACGCTAGATTATTTATTAACTAGAGTAGTTTAAAAATCATCTTCTAAAGCTCTGAACGCCGACAGCAGAACGGACCTAAGGTAGGCGATAAAAGAAGCTACACAGTTTATTTTTACATAAAAACGTGGTTTTTAGGGAGCATTTAATCACATTTTCATGTTGCGAAAAGGGGACAAAAAAAATGTATGAACCGGTTGTATTTTTCATACCGACTTCACCGCAAACCGCAACGTTCTAACCCACCGCATTCCACTAAAACCCACTCGCTAGTTGATTTAAATGGCCATTAATTTACAGGCATTAAACACTAAATTCCTTCCATTTGGCCTAGAAATTCATGAAAATTAGATTTAAAAATTATGTTATATTATGGATTGTTGTGTGAATGTTATTTGGACACTTGGGCAATTTAAAAAAAGTTTATCTTTTCTTAAGAAATTGATAGATGTTTAGATCTGCTCATTGAATTTTGTAATTAGCTACAATTAGATAACTAACTAATTATATGCTTTAATTTCAGGTCATCCAAGTAAGATTGGTTCATATTTGTTTCAGAATGCTTCAATCTATAATAACTGAAAATTTCATTGAGTTCTCTTAATTTTTAAGAAAGTTATGTTCTAGATCACAGCTTTTGAGTTAAGTCAATTGAAAGGCAATGGGGAACAAGATGCTCATTTCCGAGAATGAAAATGGTCATAACTTTCTTAATACTGAAGATATGGAAGTGAATTAGGTGTCAAATTAAACTTCTTTTTATGTTTTTTCTGATGGGATAAATTGCAGACTTGATTTTTAAAATCTCAAAATTTTGTAACATTGCTATCTAATAGAAACAAAAGAGTGTCAACTGTTGTAAAAAAACATAATGCTGTAGTGGACAATAATTTACAATATTAAACAATGTGGTCTTATTTTCATTAGAATGTTTTTGTTGGCACTGCTTTACTTAAATTACTTGCAGGTGTGAAAATGTATGTGGGGAGAAACGTTTGTTAGCATTTACAATTCATTTAGATGGAGTAGAAACTTACAAAAACAAATATGAACTATACACAAATTAAATACTGCAATTTCTGGAAATCTATTGTTGTTAAGGTGGAGATAGACAGATACATAAGGGCGTTAATGATTATGGGGAGAAGACTGGAGAATGGGTTTGAGATGGAAAGGTAGAACAGCCATAATTAAATGGCACAGTAAACTCAATGGCCTTCATAACAAGAGGAGTTGAGTATCGGAAAAGTATAAGTATAAGCTTCAACATATGACAGTCCCGCCATCCCGGGAATTAACATTCTAAACCTAAGCTGCACTCCATCAATAGCAAGAATGTCCTTCCTCAAATTTGGAGACCACAACTGCACACAATACTGCAGGTGTGGTCTCACCAGGGCCCTGTACAACTACAGAAGGACCTATGTGTTCCTGTACTCCTCTTGTTATGAAGGCCAACATGCCATTAGCTTTCTTCACTGAATGCTGTACCTGCATGCTTACTTTCAGTGGCTGATGAACAAGGACACCCAGGATTCGTTGCATCTCCCCTTTGCCTAATCTGCCACCATTCAGATAATAATCTGCCTTCCTGTTTTTGCTACCAAAGTGGATAACCTCACATTTAGCCAAATTAAACTGCATCTGCCGTGCATCTGCCCACTCCCCCAACCTATCCAAGTCACCCTGCATCCTCATAGCATCCTCCTCACAGTTCACACTGCCACCCAGCTTTGTGTCATCTGCAAATTTGCTGATGTTACTTTTAATCCAGTCATCTAAATCATTAATATATATTGTAAATAGCTGCGGTCCCAGCACCGATCCTTGCAGTACCCCACAAGTCACTGCCTGCCATTCTGAAAGGGACCTGTTAATCCCTACTCTTTGTTTCCTGTCTGCCAACCAATTTTCTATCCATGTCAGTACCCTACCCCTAATATCATGTGCTCAAATTTTGCCCACTAATCTTCTACGTGGGACCTTATCAAAGGCTTTCTGAAAGCCCAGGCACACTACAACCATTGGCTCTCCCTTGTCCCTTTTAATTGTTACATCCTCAAAAAATTCCAGAAGATTTGTCAAGCATTAGTCACGCATCCCCATTTGTAAATCCATGCTGACTCTGACCGATCCTATTACTACTATTCAAATGTGCCACTATTTCATCTTTTATAATTGACTCCAGCATCTTCCCCATCACCAATGTCAGGCTAACTGGTCTACAATTCCCTGTTTTCTCTCTCCCACCTTTCTTGAAAAGTGGGATAACATTAGCAATCCTCCAATCCACAGGAACTCATCCTGAATCTATAGCACATTTGGAAAATTATCACCAATGCGTCCACAAGTTCTAGAGCCACTTCCTTAAGTACCTGGGATGCAAACCATCAGGCCCTGGGGATTTATCAGCCTTCAGTCCCATCAGTCTATCCAACACCATTTCCTGCCTAATGTGAATTACCTTCAGTTCCTCTGTCACTCTGAGATTGTTTGTGTCCTCCTTATTGAAGATAGATCCAAAGTACCTGTTTAACTATTCTGCCATTTCCTTGTTTCCCATAATAAATTCATCTTTTTCAGTCTTCAAGGGTCCACTTTGGTCTGAACTAATTTTTTTCCTCTTCACATACCTAAAGAAGCTTTTACTATCCTCCTTTATATTCTTGGCCTTCGTACCACAACCTTTCTCCCCGTATTGCCTTTTTAGTTATCTACTGTTGCTCTTTAAAAGTTTCCCAATCCTCTTGCTTCCCGCTTATCTTTGCTATATACAGTGGCTTGCAAAAGTTTTCATACCCCTTGAACCTTTCCACATTTTGTCACGTTACAACCACAAACTTAACGTATTTTATTGGGATTTTATGTGATAGATCAACACAAAGTGGCGCATAATTGTGAAGTGGAAGGAAAATGATACATGGTTTTGAAATTATTTTACAAATAAATAACTGAAAAGTGTGGCGTGCAAATGTATTCAGCCCCCTTTACTCTGATACCCCTAAATAAAATCCAGTGTAACCAATTGCCTTCAGAAGTCACCTAATTAGTAAATCGAGTAAATTAGTATGTAATCTAATCTCAGTATAAATACAGCTGTTTTGTGAAGGCCTCAGAGGTTTGTTAGAGAACATTAGTGAACAAACAGCATCATGAAGCCCAAGGAACACACCAGACAGGTCAGGGATAAAGTTATAGAGAAGTTTAAAGCAGGGTTAGGTTATACAAAAATATCCCAAGCTTTGAACATCTTACGGAGCACTGTTCAATCCATCATCTGAAAATGGAAAGAGCATGGCATGACTGCAAACCTACTAAGCCATGTAGGGGACACAGCAAACATGTGGAGGAAGGTGCTCTGGTCTGATGAAACCAAAATTGAAGTTTTCGGCCTGTGGGGATGCTTTTCTTCAGCAGGGACAGGGAAGCTAGTCAGAGTTGATGGGAAGATGGATGGAGCCAAATACAGGGCAATCTTGGAAGAAAACCTGTTAGAGTCTACAAAAGACTTGAGACTGGGGCGGAGGTTCACCTTCCAGCAGGACATCGACCCTAAACATATAGCCAGAGCTACAATGGAATGGTTTAGATCAAAGCATATTCATGTGTTAGAATGGCCCAGTCAAAGTCCAGACCTCAATCCAAATGAGAATCTCTGGCAAGACTTGAAAATTGCTATTCACAGACGCTCTCCATCCAATCCGACCGAGCTTGAGCTATTTTGTAAAGATGAATGGGCAAAAATTTCAGTCTCTATTTCAGATGTGCAAAGCTGGTAGAGACATACCCCAAAAGACTTGTAGCTGTAATTGCAGCAAAAGGTGGTTCTACAAAATATTGACTCAGGGGGGCTGAATACTTTTGCACGCCATACTTTTCAGTTTTTTATTTGTAATATAATTTGGAAACCATGTATCATTTTCCTTCCACTTCACAATTATGCACCACTTTGTGTTGGTCTATCACAAAAAATCCCAATAAAATACATTTACGTTTGTGGTTGTAACGTGACAAAATGTGAAAAAGTTCAAGGGATATGAATACTTTTGCAAGCCACTGTACTTCTCTTTTATTTCTATACTGTCCTTGACTTCCCTTGTCAGCCACGGTCATCTCTTACTTCCCTTAGAACCTTTTTTCCTCTTTGGAATGAACTGATCCTGCACCTTCTGTATTATTCCAAGAAATACCTGCAATTGTTGTTCCACTGTCATCCCTGCCAGTGTATCTTTCCGGTCAACTTTAGCCAGCCCCTCCCTCATGGCTCCATGCTCAACTGTAATACTGACACTTCCGATTTTCCCTTCTTCCTCTCAAATTGTAGATTATAACATAATTTTATGGTCACTAACTCCTAATGGCTCCTTTACCTCGAGTTCCCTTTATCAAATTCGGTTCATTACAGAACTAAATCCAGAATTGCCTTCTCTCTGGTAGGCTCCAATACAAGCTGTTCTAAGAATCCATCTCGGAGGCATTCCACAAACTCCCTTTCTTGGGGTTCAGTACCAACCTCATTTTCCCAGTCTACCTGCATGTTGAAAACAACTGTAGCATCACCTTTTCGACATGCCAATTTTAACTCTTGATTCAACTTGCACTCTATATCCAGGCTACTGTTTGGGAGACTGCAGATAACCATTAGGGTCTTTTTAACCATATAACCATATAACCACATAACAATTACAGCACGGAAACAGGCCCTCTCGGCCCTTCCAGTCCATGCCGGCCATTCATTTTCCCCTAGTCCCATCTACCTGCACTCAGACCACACCCCTCCATTCCCTTCCCGTCCATATACCTATCCACTTTACTTTTAAATGTTAAAATCGATCCTGCCTCCACCACTTCTGCTGGAAGCTCATTCCACACAGCCACCACTCTCTGAGTAAAGATGTTCCCCCTCATGTTACCCCTAAACTTCTGTCCCTTAATTCTCATGTCATGCCCTCTTGTTTGAATCTTCCCTACCCTCAATGGGAAAAGCTTATCCACGTCAACTCTGTCTATCCCTTTCATCATTTTAAAGACCTCAATCAAGTCCCCCCTTAACCTTCTGCGCTCCAAAGAATAAAGACCTAACCCTTTTTACCCTTACAATTCCTCAGTTCCATCCATACTGACTACATCTCCAGATTCTATGTCACTCATGTCATCCCTCACCAACAGAGCTACCCCACCACTCTGCCCACCTGTCCGTCTTTTCGATAGGATGTATACCCCTGAATATTTAGTTCCCTGCCCTGGTCCTCTTGCAGCCATGTCTCTGTAATTCCCACATCATACTTGTCAATTTCTAACTGAGCCTCACGCTCATCCACTTTATTTCTTATACTCCGTGCATTCATATACAATATTTTTAATCCATTACTCATCTCACCTTTCACATCGATCCCTATTACACTTGGTTATACTCTCCTATTCCTTCATGAGCTTCCTGCCCTGTTAATTCTGGTGTCTTTCTTAACTTTTCCTATACTCTCTTTCCCTTTAACTCCATCCTTGTATTTCCAATTTGTCCCCCCCCCCCCCCCCCACTATTTAGTTTAAACCACCTGTGTAGCAGTGGCAAACCTGCCTGCCAGAATGCTGGTCCCCCACCTGTTAAGATGCAACCCGTCCTTTTTGTACAATTCACCCTTACCCCAACACAGGTCCCAGTGGTCTAAGAATCTAAATCCCTGCCCCCGCCACACATTCAGATCCGCTATCTCCCTGTTCCTGCCCTCACCAGCACGAGGAACTGGAAGCAAACTGGAGATAACCACCCTGGAGGTCCTGCTTTTCGGCATTCTTCAGCCTTAGAACTGAGATGAGGAAAATCCTCTTCGCACTGAGAGTTGTGAATTTGTGGAATTCTGTGCCTCAGAAGGCAGTGAAGGCCGATTCACTGGATGCTTTCAAAAGAGAGTTAGATAGAGCTCTTAGGGTCAGCAAAATCAAGGGGTATGGGGAGAAGACAGGAACGGGGTACTGAATGTGGTGCTGGCTCGAAGGGCCGAATGGGCTACTCCTGCACCTATTAGTATATGTATCTGTGTCCTTTTCTCCGCAATCTCTGATCTCCTTCAACACTCCAAAGACACAGGTTTGTCGGCTAATTAGGTTGGTAAAATTGTGAATTGCCCCTAGTGTGTAGGATACATTAGTGTGTGGTGATCCTGGGTTGGCACGGACTTGGTGGGCCGAAGGGCCTGTTTACACGCTGTATCTCTAAGCTAAACTAAACTTAACTCTCCCCTTTCAAAATATGACACTGTACATGGTGAGCATTGCTTTTTCTTTAGCATGTTTATATATAAGACAACTGTCATTATAGGAAATTATATCATTATTATATTATAGGAAATTATATCAAGGAAAGTCATTCTTGCCATAGAGGGGGTACAGAGAAGATTCACCAGACTGATTCCTGGGATGTCAGGACTTTCATATGAGGAAAGACTGGATAGACTCGGCTTGTACTCGCTGGAATTTAGAAGATTGAGGGGGGATCTTATAGAAACTTACAAAATTCTTAAGGGGTTGGACAAGCTAGATGCAGGAAGATTGTTCCCGATGTTGGGGGAGTCCAGAACAAGGGGTCACAGTCTAAGGATAAGGGGGAATTCCTTTAGGACCGAGATGAGGAAAGCATTCTTTACACAGAGAGTGGTGAGTCGCTGGGATTCTCTGCCATAGAAGGTAGTTGAGGCCAGTTCATTGGCTATATTTAAGAGGGCGTCAGATGTGGCACTTGTGGTTAAAGGGATCAGGGGGTATGGAAAGAAGGCAGGTACGGGATACTGAGTTGGATGATCAGCCATGATCACATTGAATGGCGGTGCAGGCTCGAAGGGCCGAATGGCCTGCTCCTGCACCTATTTTTCTATGTTTCTATGTTTCTATTTGATCAAATTACATGAAAATCAAAAGTTGAAGATATTGGAAGCAAGGAACTCCAGATGATGGACAAAAAGACACAAAGTGCTAGGGTAACTCAGCGGGTCAGACTCATGGATAAGTGGTTCGGGTCGAGACTCAAGAATGCTCCTGACATGCCACCTATCCATTTTCTCCACAGACGCCACTTGACCCGCTGAGTTACTCCAGCGCCTTTGTATTTTTTTGCAGCTATTGGAAATCTGAAATAAAAACAGGTTCCGATGAAGGAGGGTTGTAAATGTGACACTTAAAGCTGTATGCTGGGGCACATCAATAAGATTTACTTATCTACAGAGGACCGCCAACCCTTGGTTTAGCACAGATAGCCACTAACAATCAAGTGATGCATTTATTGAGTGCATCAAGAACAATTTACACTGGATTTTATTGCTTGGAATAAATAACAGTTCAGTACTGAAAGCAGCATCTCAATTTATAAGACGGCTGTAGCATGAAATGGAAGAGTGCCCCTGCTCCCTGGGTTATTTCTTTTGCCAAACCAGCACCAATTTGAAGACATAACTGCCCCAATTTACAAAATGCATTCTGAATCCGCTCACAATTTAGAATCCAGTCACATCCTACAGATTGCTCTTACATGTTTGATTTTGCTTTTCCTTCACTATCAGGAAAATAACCTTCAAAGTACAGAGACATGGTGGCACAGCAGTAGAGTTGCTGCCTTAAGGGCCTGTCCTACCAGCATCCGACGCCATGCGATGAGCGCGATCAAACTAGAAGCGGGGGCCGCGCGGAGGTCGGGTGATCCCCCGTACAGGGCCGTTCCCACCAGCATGCGCCTGCATGTGGCAAGCGCGACCAAACCGGCAGCGAGGGCCGCGCGGAGGTCGGGTGAGTGGCGCAACGCGGCGCAAAGTGAGGCGAACTTGGAGCGAAGTCTTAAGGTAAATTCGCCAGGACAGAGAGGGGCACACAGAGAGGGGCACAGAGGCACACACACACAGAGGGCCACGGAGCCACACACATAGAGGGTCACGGTGGCACCTACAGATAGGTTCACGGAGGCACGATGTTGAGGCGGTGTGTAATGCGTCGAGGCGACTGCGAGCCGACAAGCCGTTGCCGCGCGGAATTTTTGAACATAGTCAGTTTTTTGGAGCCCCGCGCGATGTCGGGACGAACTCCGCACAATTCCGCACGGCTCCGGCGATCGAAGTGGGACCGGTCCCGTGACGCCGGACGGCTCAAGCGTCCACGTTAGGTCGCGCTCATCACATGGAGTTGTATGCTGGTGGGACAGGCCATTTACAGTCCAGAGACCCGGGTTCGATCCTGACTATGCATGCTGTTTGTATGGGGTTTGCACGTTTGTATGACGTGGATAAGCTTTTCCCATTGAGGGTAGGGAAGATTCAAACAAGAGGGCATGACATGAGAATTAAGGGACAGAAGTTTAGGGGTAACATGAGGGGGAACTTCTTTACTCAGAGAGTGGTGGCTGTGTGGAATGAGCTTCCAGCAGAAGTGGTGGAGGCAGGATCGATTTTAACATTTAAAAGTAAAGTGGATAGGTATGTGGACGGAAAGGGAATGGAGGGGTATGGTCTGAGTGCAGGTAGATGGGACTAGGGGAAAATAAATGGTCGGCACGGACTGGAAGGGCCGAGAAAGCCTGTTTCCGTGCTGTAATTGGTATATGGTTATATGGTTTGTTATAAGATTCGCTGGGTTTTCTCCGAGATCTTCAGTTTCCTCCCACACTCCAAAGACGTACAGGTTTGTAGATTAATTGGCTTGGTATGAATGGAAATTGTCCCTAATGTGTGTGGGATAGTGTTAGTGTGCGGGGATGCAAGGTTCCATTGCATCTCTGGAGGTGGAGCTGGTCAGGCTTCCTGTCTCAATTCCCAATTCCTGTCTCAATTCTCAATTCAATTGGCAATTCCCTCACGCCTCAAACGATGAGACCCTGCTGGATTAACTTGTCATTGCGCCTACAAATACATGAACAAAATCTTACCACTTAGAACTGTGAAGTCCACATGTAACATTAACAGCTTAAACAGAAGGCACCTGGTCATTACAGCATCTATATGGTAGACAATCCAAGAAATATAGGACAATCAAGATAAAAAGGAATTAAAATGGGCATTTAAAATACATTTGAACAGGTACATGGGTAGGAAAGGTTTAGAGGGATATGGGCCAAATGAAGGCAGGTGGGGCTAGTGTAGGTGGGGCACGTTGATAGACATGGGCAAGTTGGGCCAAAGGGCCTGTTTCCATGCTGTTTCCCTGAACACTATGCCAGTTCAAGAAATTCACACATTATACAAATATATTTTGTTTCGCCAGACTTTTAAACCAACTTCATATCCTCAAAGGCGTTAATTCGCATATTCCGTATCATTCAAACCGATGGATTCCAATAACAGAAACATAAAATAGGTGCAGGCGTAGGCCATTCGGCCCTTCAAGCCAGCACCGCCATTCAATATGATCATGGCTGATCATCCTAAATCAGCACCCCGTTCCTGCTTTCTCCCCATATCCCCTGAATCCATTAGCCCTAAGCTCTATACCTAACTCCCTCTTGAACACATCCAGTGAATTGACCTCCACTGCCTTCTGTGGCAGAGATTTCCACAGATTCGCAACTCTCTGGGTGAAAACGTTTTTTCTCATCTAAGTTCTAAATGGCCGAGCTCTTATTCTTAAACTGTGACCCCTGGTTCTGGATTCGCTGAATATCGGGAACGTAACCACTGCACTGGTGTGAAAAAAAGAACTGCAGATGGTGCAAGTTGGGCCGACGAACACCTTTCCCTACTGGGGTTACACAAAAAGCTGGAGAAACTCAGCGGGTGCAGCAGCATCTAAGGAGCGAAGGAGATAGGCGACATTTCGGGTCGAGACCCTTCTTCAGACTGCATCTGTCTGAAGAAGGGTCTCGACCCGAAACGTCGCCTATCTCCTTCGCTCCTTAGATGCTGCTGCACCCGCTGAGTTTCTCCAGCTTTTTGTGTAACCCTCGATTCTCCAGCATCTGCAGTTCCTTCTTTAACACCTTTCCCTACTGCGTGACTCGATTTACAAAGTGAAGGGAAACTGCAAAATCTTTGCCTACGAGTCAACTTGTAGCATTGCTTATCGCAGTGTTACAATACCGTGATGGCCTTCACTTGACATGGAATAGCAGTGTCTATGCTCTGAGCATGACAGCCCAAAGTATTCCCAAATCCACAGGGAATTGTGTAAGATTTGGTTCATTGATCAGCCACATGAAGAATATTAGCAAATGTGCAATCTCTCTTTACAAGCTAAGTTACAGAAACACAAGCCCTGTTTTCACTTCTTAATTATTTTAGCTGTTCTGTTCTCAGATTTGCACGTAAAATCTAATCGAATAAAACAGTTCAAATGTGCCATTTTTCTTCCTTCGTCGGTTTCCATTCACCGAATGAAAGAGTCATTTATCAAACTACGTTTATTTTTAGAGGTGAGGAAGCCTTAAACAGTTTTTTGGAGGCACAAAACTTTGGAGCAATGGAAACTGATGAATTTTAACACTGCTGCTGTACATTGCTTCCAGCTTCTGCATTGCCAGCTAAGATTAGAAAGCAACCTCTTACATTGTTTGAGCTAAAAGCGCAACCTTCAACACAAACACTTTCACAGAATGACTCATATTGCCTTGTGCAATGCATTTTGTTACGTGCTTCTGTCAAAATAGCAGCAACGATGGGGAAATGTAAAACTGCAGGAGAGACCCCTGGCTGGGGAAAAACACACAAAAAATAACTTCCAAATGTATTCGATACATGCATTATCAATCTATTAATAGTGTAAGGCGTGCATTATTTTTACTTACCACATCCTAGATCTAAATAAAACAGTCATTAAACAAATAAAAGTCACATTTTCTCATACTTAATATTTGCTTAACATTACCATAGGACTATGAGACATAGGAGTAGAATTAGGCGATTTGGCCCAATGAGTCTAGTCCGCCATTCAATCATGCTTGAACTATTTGTTCCTTTCAACCTATTCTCCTGCCATCTCCCCATAACATTTGAAGCCCTTATTAATTAAGAGGGAGTTAGATGTGGCCCTTGTGGCTAAAGGGATCAGGGGGTATGGAGAGAAGGCAGGTACGGGATACTGAGTTGGATGGTCAGCCATGATCTCATTGAATGGCGGTGCAGGCTCGAAGGGCCGAATGGCCTACTCCTGCACCTATTTTTCTATGTTTCTATGTTTCTAATCAGTCTGCACTTTACAAATGCCCAGTCTTGGCATCCACAGCCATCTGTGGCGATGACTAAAATGAAATCAATTATGTTTGCCTTTGTGGTTTGTTTTTTTAGTTATATTATTTCAAGATGAACAGTTATCTCGGACAGAGGCTATTTTTGTTTTCAAATCAGAAATAATGATTGCAGAGGAATAATGGACTTCCACAGCAGCAGGTGGAGTCTTTGGTTTAGTTTAATTTAGTTTAGAGATATAGCCCGGAAACAGGTGAGTCCGCACTGACCAGCGATCACTAACACTATCCAAACACACGCTAGGAACTGTTTACAATTTTATCAAAGCCAATTAACCAATTAACCGTCCTTGGATTGTGGGAGGAAACCAAAGCACCCGGAAAAAACCCAGGCGGTCGCAGAAAGAACTTTCATATAGACAGCACCTGTAGTCAGGATCAAACCCTAGTCTCCTGCACTGTAAAGGGCCTGTCCCACCTGCATGCGATTGCGTGCCTTTGGCACGACCAAACGGAAACAAAGTTCACTCGAAGTTCGCGCTAAGTACGTGCTAAGTTCGCTCTAAGTTCGCACGTGACGTCATTTGCGTCATGCTTACCAATGAGCTGGGCAGGAGGCGGACCGACTGAATTTGAGCGTCGCACGGCGTCGGGTGGTGATGTCATCATGCAACGCCACACCGGTCGGTGACGTCATCGCGCAACGCCACGCGCTAGTCGTATGCTGTCAAGATGCTGTGTACGACATCAAGACGCTGCGTACAACCGCAATGTGTCTGTGCCCCGCGCGATGTCGGGACCAGCCCCGCACAACTCCGTGCTTCTAAGTGGGACCGGCCCCGCGCGGCCATACGGTGCCCGTACGCCTCAAGCGACCACGAGATTGCGTAATTTGCAAGTCAAGGTCACGTAAGTGGGACAGGCCCTCAAGGCAGCAACTCTACCGCTGCGCCACAGTGCTGCCCAGTTAGCTGATAACCCATGTAAATGAAGTGAATGCAATGAAACCTTGATGTATAGACTTCACAAAACACTCCAAATACCACTGAGCCTCAAGCAAGGCAGAAGTTAAACATTTAATATTCACCATTTCCTGAGATTACATGGCATGATCTGTTGATCTTATGTCTTAGCAGGGGGTAGTGTGAGATATAATGATTACAGAGGAACGATGGACTTTGCTCTGCAGGGCTAGTCTTTTTATAAGCTGACAACAGCGCCATCGTCTGGTACACTACAACTTGACACTCCATGGTTTATTAATATATCAAAATCAATTGTTTAGGTTTAAGTTTAGGTTTTTTCTTGTCACGAGGGGTAGTGAAAAGCTTAGTTTTACATGCAATGCAATCCAATCAAATTAGATAATACTAAATCTTTGACTCTATGACTCCATAATACTACTGGACCCCAATCGGTGAGGATAGGTATATGGACGGGAAGGGAGTGGGGGATTGAATAACGGTTGAAAGAGAACAATTGTGTGCAAAGTGTGAATCTGCTAGACATTGGGTCTTTATTCTTTGGAGCACAGAGGGCTAAGGGGGGACTTGATTGAGGTCTTTAAAATGATGAAAGGGATAGACAGAGTTGACGTGGATAAGCTTTTCCCATTGAGGGTAGGGAAGATTCAAACAAGAGGGCATGACATGAGAATTAAGGGACAGAAGTTTAGGGGTAACATGAGGGGGAACTTCTTTACTCAGAGAGTGGTGGCTGTGTGGAATGAGCTTCCAGCAGAAGTGGTGGAGGCAGGATCGATTTTAACATTTAAAAGTAAAGTGGATAGGTATATGGACGGGAAGGGAATGGAGGGGTATGGTCTGAGTGCAGGTAGATGGGACTAGGGGAAAATGAATGGTCGGCACGGACTGGAAGGGCCGAGAAGGCCTGTTTCCGTGCTGTAATTGTTATGTGGTTATGTTATTATATGGTAATAGGGGACAAATCATCCTCCACGATAATCCTCAACACTGGTGCTCCACAAGGATTCTCAGCTCACTTCTTTACTCCTTGTACACCCACAACTATGCAGCCATGTACTGTCCTAGGGGGGGTGGGGGGACCTGTCCTACCATGTTTTGGGAGGTGGGGGACAATGTTGCAGCAGAACCGAAGCCTCTGAAGTCAAGTCGCAGCCACGACACCACCCCAGCCTCCGAAATCAGCCAGCTCCGTGATGGTATGGCCACAGGCTCTGTGACCAGAGCCCTCATGGTTGATTCCAGTTGGAGGCCGCCAGCACCTAGAATCTAGCAGGCCGGGACTAGCTGCAATTCCCTGGTCGGCTCGCCTGCCCAGGAATGGCTGTAGTGCCCAAGTTGCCTGCGTGCCCCGGGACTGGCTGCAGAGAAAACTAATTGAAAAAAAATACGCCTGCATGCCGGATGATTTTGGATTACGGGCCGAATCCGGCCCGTGGGCCGTAGATTGCCAACCCCTGTCCTAGATGTCAGGCCTCATCGTGCCACCCCCATGGTTTAAAAGTGATTTCCGCCCCTGCAAATCAAATTCAATTTTCAAATTCGCAGACGACACCAACATTGTGGGTTGGATATCAAATAATGATGAGGGAATATAAGACGGAGATTGAGGACCTTGTGTCCTGGTGTCGAGACAACAATCTTTCTCTCAATGTCTGCAAGACAAAGGAGATAGTGATCGACTTCAGGAAGGGAAGCGGTACACACACCCCAGTCTGCATTGACGGCACCAAAGTGGAGATGGTGGAAAAATTCACATTCTACAACTTCTGCTGGACCACCCATATTGAAGCAATGACCATCAAAGCCATTAATGAAGGTACACAAAAGGCTGGAGAAACTCAGCGGGTGCAGCAGCATCTAAGGAGCGAAGGAGATAGGCGACGTTTCAGGCCGAAACCCTTCTTCAGCCATTACTGAAACCTGGTTAAGAGGGCGGCAGCACTGGCAGCTCAATGTTCTGGGATACAGCAGCTTCAGGAGAGGCAAGGGTGAGGGTAAAAGAGGAAGGGGGGTTTCATTATTGGTGAAGGAGGATGTCCAGCAGTCGGGGTGCCAACTGTCCCATATTGATTGGTTTGTCCCATGTGGGACCGCCCTTGTCCCCTATTTGACTGCTACTACCAGCTGCTCCTCAACTTACCATGGGGTTATGTTCCGATAAATCCATCGTAAATCGCAAATATCACAAGTCGAAAATGCATTTAATACACGTAACCTACCAATACCAGAGTGTACAGGATTGAACCGCCAGGCACTTGTGGGTTTTCATTCTCCAGGTTAGTTTACCCCAGCCCCCGCCCCCCCACCTCCCTCTCTCTCTTCTTCAGCCCTCTGCCCCTGGGAGTGTTTTTCATTTCCACGTTTTCATTATGAAATCTCTTTGGCATCTCTCACCGCCCACCCCACCTCACCCCCACTCCCAACCCCACCCCCACTCCCACTCCACCCCACCCCCACTCTCACCCCCACCCCCACCCCACTCCCACCCCACCCATACCCCACCCATACCCCACCCCCACTCACACCCCCACTCACACCCCCACCCCAACCCCCCTCCCACCCTCCCCCATCCCACCCCACCTCTCACCCCACTCCCACCCCACCCCACCCCACCCCACCCCACCCCCACTCCAACCCACCCCCACTCACACTCCCACCCCACCCCCCATCCCACCTCACCCCCACTCCCACCCACACTCCCACTCCCACTCCCACTCCACTCTCCGCGTTGCCCAGAGGTCCCAGAACTCCCCCAGGGAGCCTGTAGACAGGGCGTAGTCCCTTTCTAACCGCACCCGGGCACAGACGTATCCCCAGAAAAGGGGCAAGCAGCCGGCTTTGGTAAACCCCTCCACCGCCTGGTACCGTGACTCGAGGATGGCCAGTTGGCCAGGCCCAGGAGCAACCCAACCAGGACATCTTCAGCCCTACCCTCTCCCCCACGCACAGGTGAGGACGGTGGGTGAGAAGTGCAGCCAGAAGGCAAGGAGCAGCCCCTTTAGATATTGGAACAGGGGCTGAAGCCTCACGCACTCCATGTACACGTGGAACACAGACTCTTCCAGCCCGCAACAGTGGCAGGCGGCTGGCGAGTCTGTGAACCGCGAGAGAAACAGGTTGCAGGGAACACCTCGGTGCAGTACTCGCCACCCCAGGTCCCCACTGTAGAGGGGGAGAATCCCTGTGTAGAGGGACCCCCACCGAGGCCCCCCCTCGCGACCGGAAGGCACCACCGACCGCCATTTGGTGTCCGGACGGTGGACGAGCGCGAGGATGTACAGGGCATGGAGGAGGAGCCTGTATAGGGCGCGCCTCCGTGAGTCTCGGAGGGAGATGAAGGGTGTCGAGGAAAGGCGGCTCAAATTGTGTGGGACCGGCTCCCGGGAAGGATTACGGCGCCAGGGTCCGATGAATACTTCTGGCTGAGCGGGGGTTTGCTCAACCACAGGTACTCCACACCTTTGAGCCCCCCCGACATCCAGTGGGGCGGGACAAGGACCGGCTGCTCTCACACCCGGGCCATGGCGGTTGGGGGGGTCCGTTCAACGGCAACCAGGTTCCAGACTCTCAACAAGTCCCTGTAGAAGCCGGGCATCCCCATCAGAACCGCACGGCTGACGCCCACCATCGCGGTCCGCGTACCTCCTTGAAGGCAGCGGCCCCATTGGAAAAAGTGCGCTGCCAGCACGTGCCAGCTGGGAGGATGCCCTGAGTACAGGTATCTCTACGAGGTCCTGAGGCGGAGAGCCGACAACTGGGTGCGAATGCTCACCAGCAACTGACCACCCTCCTCGATCGGGAGCCTCAGGACCGCTGCGGAGGCCCAGTGCTTCCCGTTGCCCCAGAAGAAGTCCACCAACTTCTTCTGGATGATCCCAGCAGGGGTGGCTATTGGGACCAATGTGGCCAATCTGTACCAGAGCAGGGAGGCCACGAGTTGGTTAATGACCAACATCCTGCCCCGGGTAGGAAAGCACTCTGAGACCCGCCCAGCGCCCCAGCCGGGAGACGACTTTCATCTCCAGCTCCGGCCAGTTTGTCGGCCAGTCTTTGCAACAGGACGCAGGTAGACTCCACGTGAAAGATCTCACCTCCTCCGGGAGGGAGTCCACCTGCCAGGGACCCACCAAGTGTCCAGAACATTAGTTGACCCCGGCAGAGGAGGCGGCCGAGAAGACTCGTTGACACTCGCGCATCCTCTGCAGGTCGACGGGGTCGGTGGCCATGAGGAGCACGTCATCGGCGTGGGCCAAGAGGACCAAAAGGACCACCTCCATGTCCGGCTCGCGTAGAACCATGCCCGTCAACCTCACCCGGAGCAGACTACTGGGCCTGTCCCACTTTTTCGGCGACTGCAGGAGACTATGCTGTCGCCACATGGTCGCGAGTAGTTGCCGGGGAGTTGCCTTCATGGTCGTGAGGAGTTCCCACATTCTGGGAACTAGTCGCGGCCTCATTATGGTCGCCACAAATTTTTTAACATGTTGAAAAATTAGCGGCGACTAGAATGATGCCATCGTGGAGAGTAGCGAGAATTCTCGTGCTGCAGGTGGATCTCCAGAAGGTCCTAGAGGCTTGCCAGGAGGTCGAAGGTTCTCTGAGGTTCTCCTAGGTTGTAGCCGGTGCTGACCGGTGAATTTCATTGGCTCATTGGGGGAAAAAAAGGCAAGCGGTAGTTTTCAGCACCAAGGATAACCGACCGGTTATGTTAATGTCCGCCGAGCATCACAGCCATGTATACAGCGCATTCAAAAAGTATTCACACCCCTTCAATTTTTCCACATTTTGTTACGTTACAGCCTTATTCTAAAACTGATTAAATTCATATTTTTTATCATCAATCTACACACAATACCCCATAATAAAAAAGTGAAAACAGGTGTTTAGAATTTTTTTGCTATGTAATTAAAAATAAATAACAGCAATATCACATTTACATAAGTATTCAGACTCTTTACTCAGTACTTTGTTGAGGCACCTTTGGCAGCGATTACAGCCTCAAGTCTTCTTGGGTATGACGCTACAAGCTTGGCACCTGTATTTGGGTAATTTCTCCCGTTCTTCTCAACAGATCCTCTCAAGCTCTGTTAGGTTGGATGGGGAGCGTCCTTAAAAGTTGTCTCGTTCTCCCTCCTTCTTTTAAAGGACTTCCAGTACACTGTGCTTTAGCCGTCTTCATTACAGCGCCAACCTTCCTGTTCGGCAGTCGGCTGCAAAATCGCCCAAGTGGGACAGGCCCATAAGGAATGGCTCCACGCAGATAGCGTTCAGTTTGCCCGACATGGGGCAGCCCTGACGTACTCCTCTGCGGAAGGGAATGGGGGCCTCAAGAATCCGTTTACTTTGACGAGGCACTCTGCGGCAGTGTATAAAAGCCGGATCCGGGCCACAAAGTGCGGTCCAAACCCAAACGCCCGCAGAGTCCTCAACAGATACTCCTGGTCGAGGTAGGGAAAGGCAGTGGGTACACCGGCCTCCTGAGCCAGGTAGACCAGGTCCCGGACCAGATGGATATTGTCCTGGATGGACTGGCCCGGGACCGTGTAAGACTGGTCAGGGTGGATCACTTGGGTCAGCACGGGGCCCAGATGGTTGGCCATTGCCTTGGCAAAGACCTTGTAGTAGATACAGAGGAGGGAGACTGGGCGGCAGCATTTTACAAAGGGGATCGCCCTCTTGTGGACAAGGACAATGACAGCCCTTCACCAAGACAGGGGCATCTCTCGGTCACCAGGCTCAACCTCGGTACCATGGTGTAGTCCTCCCCCAGGATCCCACAGAATGTGCAGAGGAACTCTGCTGTCAGCCCGTCCAGTTCAGGGGATTTGCCCCTTCGGATCTGATGGATCAGTTCGTCCAGTGTCGGGGGCATCCGGCACAGTCCCACACCACTTCACATCAATGACAGCGATGTGGAGGTGGTCAGTAGCACTAAGTTCCTGGGGGTGCAGATCACTAACAGTCTGACCTGGTCAAATAACATCTCATCAACAGTTAAGAGAGCACAGCAGCGGTTGCACTTTCTGCGCCGCATGAGAAGAGCTCACCTCCCTCATCCCATCCTCACCACTTTCTACAGGGGCACCATAGAGAGTATTTTGACCAGCTGTATCTCTGTCTGGTTTGGGGACTGTAAAGCCTCCGACTGGAAGTCCGTGCAGAGAGTGGCGAGGACAGCGGAAAAAATCATCGGGACCTCTCTCCCCTCAATCGGGGATATTGCGACCAAACGTTGCGTGTCTAAGGCCAGCAGTATTATAAAAGACCCCACACATCTCCATCACAGACTCTTCACTCTGCTGCCCTCGGGCAAAAGATATTGTAGCATAAGGAGCAGAACATCAAGGTTCTGCAACAGCTTCTTCCCTCGAGCCATCAGACTCCTGAATGCCATGTACTGGGCTGCCACCATTGTCTATTTATACTTTTATCCTTTTTATCCATTTTATCCATGTCTATCCTTCTGTTAATTATCGTGTTGCACAGGGAGCCAAATGCAACGGAATTTCATTTGGAACTGCAAATATCGATGTATTTCTAAATTACAATAAAGTTTGTTTGACTTTTTTTGGGTTTTTTGACAGATGCTCGGCACCCTCCGGGTCGACCGTGGCTAGACCTTCCCACAGATCACTGCACTCATCCCCGCCGGAACTATCTGGTGAGAACAAGGTCCCATAAAAGGAACAAACTGTTGCGTTAATGTCCCCTGGTTCAGTGACGGAGGAGTCATCATCAGCGAGCAGCTCCACTAACTGCTGACGGACCCCCCGCCACTTCTCCAGCGAGTAGAAAAAGGGTGAACCGCAATCCAAATCGTGGAGCAATTCGCGCCTCGAGATTGCTCCAACTGTAGCTCCTTCAGTGTGTCCTTCTTCTCCTGGTATTCCCTCCAGAGGATCGTGTCCCCGACGGTCTGACAGACGTGAATCCAAATCGAGCAGCTCGCTCCCGAGCTGTCTGATCTTGGAATCGCGTCTCTTGGTCGACCCTCTAGAGTACTCCTGACAGAAACTCCGGATCTGGGCCTTGCCGACGTCCCACCTTAGCCGCAGGGAGTGAAATCCTCCCCGTTTCCCCATCCAAATATTCCTGAACCTCTCAAACACATCCCGGAAGCGGCGATCCTCCAGCAGCCGGTTGTTAATTGACAATAGACAATAGGTGCAGGAGTAGGCCATCCGGCCCTTCGAGCCAGCACCGCCATTCAATGTGATCACGGCTGATCATCCCCAATCAATTCCCCGTTCCTGCCTTCTCCCCATATCCCCTAACTCCTCTATCTTTAAGAGCCCTATCTAGCTCTCTCTTGAAAGCAGCCAGAGAAACGGCCTCCACCTGAGGCAAAGAATTCTACAGTCTCCCAACTCTGTGTGTGTAAAAGTGTTTCCTTGTCTCCATTCTAAATGGCTTACCTCTTATTCATAAACGGTGGCCCCTGGTTCTGGACTCCCCCAACATCGGGAACATGTTTCCTGCCTCTAGCATGTCCAAACCCTTAATAATCTTACATGTTTCAATGATTCCCTCTCATCCTTCTAAATTCCAGATATACCAACCCAGCCGCTCCATTCAGTCAGCATATGACAGTCCCGCCATCCCGGGAATTAACCTTGTGAACCTACGCTGCACCCCCTCAATAGGAAGAATGTCCTTCTTCAAATTTGGAGACCAAAACTGCACACAATACTCCAGGTGTGGTTTCACTAGGGCCCTATACAACTGCAGAAGGACCTCTTTGCTCCTATACTCAACTCCTCGTGTTATGAAGGTCAACATGCCATTCGCTTTCTTCACTGCCTGCTGTACCTGCATGCTTACATTCATTGACTGATGAACAAGGAACCCCCAGATCCCGTTGTACTTCCCCTTTTCCCAACTTTTAGATAATAATCTGCCTTCCTGTTTTTGCTCCAAAGTGGACAACCTCACATTATACTGCATCTGCCATGCATCTGCCCACTCCCCCAACCTCTCCAAGTCACCCTGCATTCTCACAGCATCCTCCTCACAGTTCACACTGCCACCCAGCTTTGTGTCATCTGCAAATTTGCTAATGTTACTTTGAATCCCTTCATATATATATAACAACATATAACATATAACAATTACAGCACGGAAACAGGCCTTCTCGGCCCTTCCAATCTGTGTCGACCATTTATTTTCCCCTAGTCCTATCTACTTGCACTCAGACCATACCCCTCCATTCCCTTCCCGTCCATATACTTATCCACTTTACTTTTAAATGTTAAAATCGATCCTGCCTCCACCACTTCTGCAGGAAGATCATTCCACACAGCCACCACTCTCTGAGTAAAGAAGTTCCCCCTCATGTTACCCCTAAACTTCTGTCCCTTAATTCTCATGTCATGCTCTCTTGTTTGAATCTTCCCTACCCTCAATGGGAAAAGCTTACCCACATCAACTCTGTCTATCCCTTTCATCATTTTAAAGACCTCAATCAAGTCCCCCCTTAACCTTCTGCACTCCAAAGAATAAAGACCTAACTTGTTCAACCTTTCTCTGTAACTTAGTTGCTGGAACCCAGGCAACATTCTAGTAAATCTCCTCTGTACTCTCTCTATTTTGTTGACATCCTTCGTATAATTAGGTGACCAAAATTGTACACCATACTCCAGAATTGGTCTTACCAATGCCTTGTACAATTTTAACATTACTTCCCTACTCCTATATTCAATGCTCTGATTTATAAAGGCCAGCACACCAAAAGCTTTCTTTACCACCCTATCTACATGCGATTACACCTTCAGGGAACTATGCACAGTTATTCCTAGATCCCTCTGTTCCACAGAATTCCTCAATTCCCTACCATTTACCATGTACGTCCTATTTTCTTTTGTCCTGCCAAGATGTAGCACCTCACACTTATCAGCATTAAACTCCATCTGCCATCTTTCAGCCCACTCTTCCAAATGGCCCAAATCTCTCTGTAGACTTTGAAAATCTACTTCATTATCCACAGCACCCCCCATCTTAGTATCATCTGCATACTTACTTATCCAATTTTTGTACATGACAAACAACAGTGGACTCAACACAGATCCCTGAGGCACCCCACTGGTCACCGGCTTCCAACCTGACAAACAGCCATCCACCATTACTCTCTGGCATCTCCCATTCAGCCACTGTTGAATCCATCTTGCTACTCCATCATTAACACCCAAAGATTGAACCTTCTTAACCAACCTTCCTCGAAATCATTGATGTATATTGTAAATAGCTGCGGTCCCAGCACCGAGCCTTGCGGTACCCCACTAGCCACTGCCTGCCATTCTGAAAGGGACCCATTAATCCCTACTCTTTGTTTCCTGTCTGCCAACCAATTTTCTATCCATGTCAGCACTCTACCCCCAATACCATGTGCCCTAATATTGCCCACTAATCTCCGATGTGTGACCTTATCAAATGCTCGATGTTGCCAGCACGTAAAGTGCCAGTATGCAGACCCTCCCTGTGTGTGCTGCCGTGTTAACTCCGCCCATACCAGGTGGTTGTTCGAGTATGGCACCGGCAGCATGGAGGCCACCGAGACGCGGAGACGTACGCCTGAGAATTATACGGGCGGTTGATGCGAGACCCACCCCCCTCCGACCACCTGGAGAAGGCCCTAGAGTCGGGGTGGAGGTTCCTCCAGGTGTCCACCAAGTCAAACGAACCCACATGCTCTCCTTCAACTTCTTCACCGACTCCTGACCGGAAAGGTCTCCTTCCTCAAGGGTACAGTTGAACCCCCCCCCCCCCCCGCCGAGGATCACACAGTCACCAGGGTCAATGGAGCTCAGCAGGGTAGACACCACCTGGAACAGGCGTGACTGCAACACGGTGAGCTTGGGGAGCGTACACGTTGACAAAATACAACGGCACACCATCCAGGCGCCCGGCCCAGTGAAGCAAGCGGCCTGGCACCAGTTCCTGGACCTTTAACGAAGGGTCTGAATGACAGTAAAGGCAATTCATTCATTCATTCAATTCATTCATTCATTCATTCATTTCGGATCTCAGGCCGGAAAATTGGGGCCAACAAAATGGCCACCCACTGGAAATGGAGCTGAGGTGGCTCATGAAGACCTGGCCACCGCACTCCAGGAGCCAGGTGGACTTGTCTCCTGGGGTGGTGCAGGCACGCTCACCGCATATTTCCCATCCCTCAGGGTTGAGAGATGGTTAAACCTGCGGAGAGGCCTCCTGCTGCCATTTATGTTGTAACTGGCTATGGTGACCACCATGTCAGGAGTACACTAGATCCCCTCACCAGTCCCCCGGTCACTGACAGCAGAGCTGCTCCTCCCCCTACGGACACTAGGTGGATTGGCGGTGGGTCTTACCTTCCAGATCTTTGCTACAAGGGATGCTCTACTGCTCCCTTGACCCTCAGCGGGAGCGACGCCGCTCTCGGCCTTGGCGTCCCTTTGCAGGTCGGCCAAAAAGGACCTGAGCTGACGCCGGTCGATCCCCTACACCCCCATCTCCTCCTTGCCCCTCCGCCTCCTTCTGAGAATGAGGTTCAGTGAGCTGGTGAGCCCGTTACTGTTGGGCTCCCTCCGTGGCCTCGATGAACTCATATATTTCCTCCACTGGAATGAGTGGAGTGGTGTCGGGGTGAGCGAGAACATCCATTGACTCATTGCCCGAGGAGTCACCTTCCACCCGCTCGCTCACTGCAGATAGGGTCGCCATCCACATCCCCGAACACGCCCTTCATGCTCGATACTCCCCCCACCCTGTGTGCAGCGGTTGCCTCTTCCCCACCCAATGGTCTCTCCTCCACCTCAGTCTCAACCCTGGGGCCAGTGGCAGAGGGGCCTCCCCAGATGTACCCGGTAATGTGGGCGTTTATCCCTCTACCAGTTGGACCCAGAATGGACTCTGGTGCACCAGACTCAGGGAGTCCCTCTGGAGCCAGGTCCTGAGGGAGAGAGGGGCCAGTTTCCCCAACTCCCTCCCCGCCTACAGTCTCTACCTCCGGAGGTGTGCTCTGTGCCTCACCCTGGGTGGTTTGCTTCTGGGCTTCCTCGGGTGCCTGATGTGGGACTCCCTCTCCAACAGGAATCTCCCCCTGCTGCATAACACCCGAATGGTCCCCATCGCCACCCTCCCCAGAATCCCCTCCAGAACATGGGACCGGGACCCAAACCAGAGGGCGGGAGTCTTCCTGCACCACAGTATGCCCCTCCCCTCTGGAGGATTCCCATTCATCCCCCTTACGCTCCTCCCTGGAGTGATTCCTCCGCTTTTTCCAAAGGTGAGTAGCTCACAGACTCTGGGCAAACCTGAGCAACGATCATCTGCGACCCTCTCTGCCCCGGCTAGATTATGGGGCTTGCAGACTCCCTAATGGAAGGTGACGGGATGGGTGGAACGTTCTTGAATCCGGGGGTTTTGTTCCCCAGGTGTTTCATCTTTATTGCTGCCTTGCCCCCCTTCTTTTGACCCTCCCCACTCATGCCCTGCGCACTCCAGGGTCCCCTGACTCAACTACAGGGGGGGTGGGAGCAGTGGTGGTGGGGGGGGGGGGGAGGTTAGTGGCACCAGAGGCAGAAGCCTCTGTCCGGGATATAGCACAATTCCTCCAAAGTTACTGCAGAGTATTCTGCGGGATAGGTTATACAGGCATTTGGATGGGCAAGAGCTAATTAGGGACAGTCAGCATGATTTTGTACGTGGGAGGTCGTGTCTCACAAATCTGATTTTGAAGATGTGACCAAAAAGGTTATTGAAGGCAGAGCTGTGGATGTTGTGTACATGGATTTCAGTCAGGCGTTCTACAAGGTTCCGCATGGTAGGCTGCTCTGGATGGTTAGATCCCATGGGATCCAAGGAGAGATGGCTGAATGGATAGCAAATTGGCTCCCTGGAAGGAAGCAGAGGGTGATGGTGGAAGGTTGCTTCTCAGACTGGAGGCCTGTGACTAGTGGTGGGCCCGTTACTGTTTGTCATCTAAATCAATGATTTGGATGAGAACATACAGGGCAAGATTAGCAAGTTTGCTGATGTTACAAAGTTAGTGGTTTTGCAGATAGTGGAGATGGTTGTAGAAACATAGAAACATAGAAAATAGGTGCAGGAGGAGGCCATTCAGCCCTTCGAGCCTGCACCGCCATTCATTGCAATCATGGATGATCGATTGCAGTTGTGAACGATTGCAGCAGGATCTGGATCGATTGGCCAGGTGGGCGGAGGAATGGTTGATGGAATTTAATACAGAGAAGTGTGAAGTGCGGCATTTTGGGACGTTGAACAAGGGCAGGACCTACACAGTAAATGGTAGACCTCTGGGAAGTGTTGTAGAGCAGAGGGATCTAGGAGTACAGGCGCATGGTTCCATGAAGGTCGAGTCGGAGCCATTCATGCTTAGGCTAGTTACTGTTGGCATATTATATTATTTTGTCTAGATATTTCTAGCAGTATTATTTTGAACGCTTGAGGTGGGCATTTGATGCATAGATGGGCGTTACATATTTCATAGTTGGAGAGGGAGTGGCCAGATCAGACGAGCCACAGGAGAGAACAGTTCTCACTAGATAGTAAGGACGGAAAGCTACAATTTGTATAAGAATAAAGGGGATCTGGAATGTTCATCTCTTTGTCTGTACAACTACTTCAATAAAGAACCAAGAAAGAACCAAAGAAGTGGGAGATTTGTCCCTTCATCTGCTTAGATCACTCCCACTTTCCCCTGTAGTAATGGCAATGGAAAGTTGGACATTGGAAAAGTTAGAAATTGCCGATGTAGTGGCCTAGATGCGGTCAGATAAAAGCTGGACGCCAGGCAGGTTCAAAGGTTATTTAATGATGGTTGTGAGCATCCACTCACAATGAGTTCCACCGAATGGATGAATAAACTCCCAGTACCACCCGAGCAGGAACCGGAAGTCTGTGGGCAGTCCCTCGTCCCTGTCCCTCAAGTGCCGAGGGGGATGACCCAAGGAGTGGCCTAATATCCAGGGACCACCACAGGACCCCCCCCCCCCCCCCCCCACCCCCCCTAGAACCAGAGGCATGAAACGTACAGGAGGGCGCAGTCGGCGACCAGCCCGGGAGCGCACCATGCCCGGCGCAGGAACCGGCAAGTGACCAACAGGTGGAGGGGATGGAGTAGCCACTGGAAGACATACCCTGGATGGAGGGCAGGCGGGACCGTGCGACCAGCAGGCGGGACCGTGCGACCAGCACCGGCCAATCAATGTCAACATGCGCCGGCTCCAGCCACGCAACTGACACGGTCTCACGCCGACCCCCCATGTCCCGGACAAAAGTGGACGAGCCATGTTACAGGATCCGGAAGGGACCCTTGTACAGCCGCTGGAGGGGTGTCCGATGAGCATCCCTGCGCAGGAAGACGAACTGGCAGTTCTCCAGAGCGGAGGGTACGTGCGGACGGAAGGACCCATGATGAGACGTGGGCACCGGCGCCAGCTTGCCCACCATCTGCCGAAGATGTTGCAGGGCGCCCGTCGGCTGCTCCACCTGGCCCCGTGCCGGTGGGATCAACTCCCCGGCCACCGTCAACGGGGACCCATACACCAACTCAGCAGAGGAGGAGGCCAAGTCCTCTTTGGGGGCGGTGCATTGCAGATCCCCAGCAAAACCCACGGCAGGGCGTCCACCCAGTCGGGATTCATTGCGCCGTGCCTTCAGGGCGCTGCCTCCTGGAGTTGACGGTGAAACCGCTCCACCAGTCCGTGCGCCTGCGGATGATACGCCGTCGTGTAGTGTAGGCGAACCCCCAGGATGTGTGCCATGGCCGACCACAGTTCTAACGGATGTTATGACTAGCGGCGCCCCGAACAGGAAGATCCAGCGCACCACCAAGGCCTGAGTGCAAGTGGCCATCGAGGTGTCAGCCAGCGGAATGGCTTCAGGCCACCGCGTGAAGCAGTCCACCACGGTGAACAGGTGGGTCATGCCCCGGGACCGCGTCAGCGGCCCCACGATGTCCACGTGAATGTGGTCGAACCACTGCCAAGGGATGGCGAACCTCTGCAGAGTTGCACGCACGTGTCGCTGCATCTTGGCGGACTGGCATGGGATGAAGTTATCCACTTCATGTGAGGGTATCCACTTTGGTGGCAAAAATAGGAAAGCAGACTATTATCTAAATGGTGGCCTATTAGGAAAAGGGGAGATGCAGCGAGGCTTGGGTGACACCAGTCATTGAAAGTAAGCATGCAGGTGCAGTAGGCAGTGAAGAAAGCGAATGGCATGTTAGCTTTCATAGCAAAAGGATTTGAGTATAGCAGCAGGGAGGTTCTACTTCAGTTGTATAGGGTCTTGGTGAGACCACACCTGGAGTATTGCGTATAGTTCTGGTCTCCAAATTTGAGGAAGGCCATTATTGCCATAGAGGGAGTGCAGAGAAGGTTCACCAGACTGATTCCTGGGATGTCAGGACTGTCTTATGAACAAAGACTGGATAGACTGGGTTTATGCTCTCTAGAATGTAGAAGATTGAGAGGGGATCTTATAGAAACGTACAAAATTCTTAAGGGGTTGGACAGGCTAGATGCAGGAAGATTGTTCCCGATGTTGGGGAGGTCCAGGATAAGGGGTCACAGCTTAAGGATAAGGGGGAAATCCTTTAGGACCAAGATGAGAAGGACTTTTTTCACACACAGAGTGGTGGGTCTCTGGAACTCTCTGCCAAAGAGGATAGTTGAGGCCAGTTAATTGGCTATATTTAAGAGGGAGTTAGATGTGGCCCTTGTGGCTAAGGGGATCAGAGGGTATGGAGAGAAGGCAGGTACGGGATACTGAGTTGGATGATCAGCCATGATCATATTGAATGGCGCTGCAGGTACGTAGGGCCAAATGGCCTACTCCTGCACCTAATTTCTACGTTTCTATGTTTCTATAAAGGTGCGCGCCCAATGTCCAACCTGCTTGCGCGGACCGTGCTACATGAAGCGGGAGGCTACCAGGGCCGTTGTCCCTCTGATGGGCAAACCCGTGGAGCAACTCGAACACCATGCGCCAACAGGCGATGGGGACGAGGGGTTGCGGAAGTTCAGTGGAGACTTCGCCCAGCAGCGTTGCGCCCCCAGGACCACAGACCCAAAAGTGCCGTGCGTTATGTGGCCACTTCCTCGTCCACCAGCTGTGCGGCTGCCATAGCGGAATAATCAATGCCCTCGGCCACCTGGAGCACGGCGTGGACCACGGGTCGCGATGAGGTGTCGGCTACCCTGTTGTACTTGCCCTCCACGATGCGGATGGAGGTGGTGTACTCCGACACGTACGCCAACTGCCTCTGCTGCCGCGCAGACCACGGGTCTGAAACATTGGCAAATGCGAGCGTGAGCGGCTTGTGATCCGTGAAGGGCCTCCCCTCCAGGAAGTACCAAAAGTGGCGTACGGCCAGGTGCAGAGCAAAGAGCTCATGGTCGAAAGAGCTGTAGTGGCGCTGAGCACCATTGAGGTGCCTGCTGTAGAGTGGCCACCAGCACCCGTCAATGAGCTGCTCCAGCACTGCCCCAACGTCCACCTCAGAAGCGTCCAACGTCCGGGCGGTCGGGGCATCCTCTCGTGGGTGGACGAGCATCGTTGCCCCAGCCAGGGCCTCCTTAGCACCCTCGAATGCTGCCACTGCTTGGTCAGACCACTCAACCATATAACCATATAACAATTACAGCACGGAAACAGGCCTTGTCGGCCCTTCCAGTCCGTGCTGACCATTTATTTTCCCCTAGTCCCATCTACCTGCACTCAGACCATACCCCTCCATTCCCTTCACGTCCATATACCTATCCACTTTACTTTTAAATATTAAAATCGATCCCGCCTCCACCACTTCTGCAGGAAGATCATTCCACACAGCCACCACTCTCTGAGTAAAGAAGTTCCCCCTCATGTTACCCCTAAACTTCTGTCCCTTAATTCTCATGTCATGCCCTCTTGTTTGAATCTTCCCTTCCCTCAATGGGAAAAGCTTATCCACGTCAACTCTGTCTATCCCTTTCATCATTTTAAAGACCTCAATCAAGTCCCCCCTTAACCTTCTGCGCTCCAAAGAATAAAGACCTAACCTCCGTGCGATGACCAGCGATGAGGTGGAAAAGCGGGCGCGTAATTCCGGCTACCGCCAGCAAGAAGCGGTGATAAAATGCGACCTTCTCCATGAATTCCTGGAATGTGGTCAGATGGGGGAACCGGCGGACAGCGTCCACCCTGGCCGGCAGAGGCACCACCCCCTTATGCAGATATGTGGTGGCCGAGGAAGCTGATGGCCATCACCCCGAAACGGCACTTGGACGAGTTGATAGCCAATCCCTAATCGCTGAGGCGCTGACACAGCTGGCGGAGGTGGATGCATTGCTCCTGCCGCAAGTGGCTGGCCATGAGCATGTTGTCCAAGTGGACAAATACGAAGTCCAGGCCACGGCGCACACAGTCCATAATCCGTTGGAAGGCCTGCGCACCGTTCTTCAACCCAAACGGCATCGACAAAAATTCAAACATAATGGCTGTGTTAGGAATATCATCGGGGTGGACTGGAATCTGGAGGTCTACCTTGGAGAACACTGATGCTCTGGCCAGATGGCCATTGAAATCCTGAATGTGCGGGACCGGGTACCTGTCGGCGATGGTCACATCATTCAGCGACGGTAATCCCCACATGGGTGCCAGCCCCCTCCCGCTTTGGGGACCATGTGGAGCAGTGATGCCCACGGGGTATCGGAGGGCCGCACGATGCCCATCGCCTCCACCAGGCGGAACTCCTCCCGAGCCAGACGGAGCTTGTCCGGTGCGAGATGATAGGCCCGGGCACGCACAGGCAAGTAGGAATGTGATGCTCCACCCCGTGCTTGTGGATGGAGGAGCGGAAGTGGGGTTTGGGGATGTCCAGGAAATCTGCCAGGATGCGCGCAAAAGTCACATCCACGGGCGAGAGGGGGGCCTCAGGGAGTGCAACTGGGTCATCAACGTGGAGGAAGAATGGCTCCATCATGGTGGAATGCACCAGGCGTCGCCTCTTGACATTCACGAGCAGTGAATGAGCTCGAAGGAAGTTGGCGCCCAGCAGCGGCTGGGAAACATCGGCGATGTCAAACGCCCACGGAAAACTGCTATGGCGGAAGTTGAGGGAGATGGTACGGACCCGGTAAGTACGAACAGGGCTCCTGTTCACCGCAGTGAGGAGGGGGCCGCGAATGCCCGCACGGATGTAGCACACTCACCTCCGCCGCGGTGTCCACGAGGAACCGACCCCCGGTGCGGCGATCACAGGCGAACACGTGATGAATATAGCTGGCCGCCAAAGGAATCACTGACGTATCCCCCGAATGCACAGGGCGGGCGACATTGCCTGGCTGCAGATCCCCAGCGCCGGTGATAATACCCTATCTACATCTTGTATAAAACCATTCAAAGACTCCATTCTTTCTTGAAACCACTGATTTTGCCTTTCAAGCTCCTTTTCAGGCAGCGGTACTTTCACCAATGACTCGTGGTCTTCGCTGACTTTATTGCAGGCCTTGATTAATTGAACCAGGACAGATTATTCCTCATTCACATTCTCATCTGATTTCATGAGCTCCCTCAGCTTTTCAATTAACTTGATAGCTTGTTTGCATAGCATATTTCTTGCCTTCTGACACCTTTCCATGAACAATTCCTGACCTTTGTCCGTATATTTAATGATTGTTCCTTCTTTTCCAGATCCTGTTCCATTTCACCCTCTTGTGGCTAAGCTTTAGACATACTGGCTCACTATCCCTTTTAGATGTGTAGACGAAAAGCCCTGTGATTGTGATTGGAATTCAAAACAACTTGGCTGGTATTTCAAAACAAAAGATGTTGCTGTAATTCTCAAGGTCACTTTTCAATTCTCCATTAGCAGCTGTTTTCCAATAGAGCTTCTCTTATAGTAGCCATTCCAATAAAGCTTAATACTATATGTTTAGCTGTACGTACCCACTCTGTCCCTGCATGTTGGCTTCTGAAGTTTCCAGTCTTCATTAGACAGATAGCGCAGGGGGTGACCTTGTCCAATTGTCGGAGTCAGGCTTGTGCAATAAACCAATCCTTTGTTCCTGGTTTTCACAAGCTCCAGTTTCACTCATAGAGAACAGTTCTTACTTTAATGTAATGGTGTGGCAGTCCATGGATATTAGGCCACTCTTTGGGTCATCCCCCTCGGCACTTGAGGGACAGGGACAAGGGACTGCCCACAGGCTTCCGGTTCCTGCTCGGGGGTTTCTGGGAGTTCTTCATCCCTTTGGTGGAACTTGTTGTGAGTGGATGCTCATAACTATCATTAAAGAACCTTTGAACCTGCCTGGAGTCTCTCTAGCTTTTTTCTGACTGTGTCCAGGCCACTACATTGGTGACCCCGACGTTCATCACGCGTCGTGATGGACAAGAATTGCGACCTCCATGCCATTGCGCTGAAGCTCACGACTTTGTGGACCGAAGAGCAGATATCTGGTTCCAGCAGGCAGAAGCACAGTTTGCTCTACGGGGTATGATGGTGGATGCAACAAAATACTCACCTCGTCTGCGATCTTGACCAAGCGACTGCGGGGCGAGTAAAACCTTACCTCCGCGTCCCCACCCCTCTCCACTGATGTATTGCAATGGAGATATGTTGGCACAAAGGAAAATCCTGCAGACGAAGACTCTAGAGGACTAGCAGCAGACCGCTTCTTAAGCAGTAGGAGATGGATCAAGGGACCAGAGTTTCTCAGTAAGCCAGATGGAGAATGGCCAAAGCTTCACTTGGAATCTGCAATCTCTGCTGATGATCCAGAAGTCAAGCAAGTCATCCCAATGGACGTCATTCTTAAGGACCCATTGAACCCCACAGACTCTCTGATTACTTATTTCTCATCATGGACAAATCTGAAGACTGCTGTGGCTTGGTTTCTTAAAGTAAGGACAACACTCTTGCAGTTGACTCGAAAAAGAAAGGAGATTGCTATGAGTAGCTTTGAAAAAGATCCTGATTAATGGGCAGAATATTGGAGATCATATAACCATATACCAATTATAGCACGGAAACAGGCCTTCTCGCCCCATCCAGTCCGTGCCGACCATTCATTTTCCCCTAGTCCCATCTACCTGCACTCAGACCATACCCCTCCATTCCCTTCACGTCCATATACCTATCCACTTTACTTTTAAATGTTAAAATCGATCCTGCCTCCACCACTTCTGCTGGAAGATCATTCCACACAGCCACCACTCTCTGAGTAAAGAGGTTCCCCCTCATGTTACCCCTAAACTTCCATCCCTTAATTCTCATGTCATGCCCTCTTGTTTGAATCTTCCCTACCCTCAATGGGAAAAGCTTATCCACTTCAACTCTGTCTATCCCTTTCATCATTTTAAAGACCTTAATCAAGTCCCCCCTTAACCTTCTGCGCTCCAAAGAATAAAGACCTAACTTGTTCAACCTTTCTCTGTAACTTAGTTGCTGGAACCCAGGCAACATTCTGGTAAATCTCCTCTGTACTCTCTCTATTTTGTTGACATCCTTCCTATAATTAGGCGACCATACTCCAGAATTGGTCTCACCAATGCCTTGTACAATTTTAACATTACTTCCCTACTCCTATATTCAATGCTCTGATTTATAAAGGCCAGCACACCAAAAGCTTTCTTTACCACCCTATCTACATGCGATTCCACCTTCAGGGAACTATGCACAGTAATTCCTAGATTCCTCTGTTCCACAGCGTTCCTCAATCCTCTTATCTCCGCTGGTCTTTCTGAGAGAAAGGAGGCTCCGTTAGCTCCAAAGTTCCAAGGCCGCAGAAAGTTGAGGCTGTGCAGAAATCCAAGAGGTAACTTTTTCACACAGAGGGTGGGTGGATGGAACAAGCTGCCAGAGAAGATGGTTGAGGCTGGGGCTATTCCATTGTTTAACAGTTGGACTGGTACATGGATAGCACAGGTTTGGAGGTTTATGGACCAAGCGCAGGCAAATGGGACTAATGTAGCTGGGACATTGTTGGCCGATGTGGGTGAGTTGAGCCAGTTTCCACGCTGTATGACTCGATGACTCCCACACCGCATGAAGCCAGACCGACCCGGTCAGTAATAACCAGGCAGTAAGGGGGCATTGTTCCGGACGCAGGTGTAAAAGTCCAGAAAGATTTTCTCCACCTTTTAGTGAGCCACAGTTTCCTGGTTGCCAGCCACAGTAGTGGGAGCTGTGCAGTTTGCTGATAATACTGCTCGCAGTTCCAAAACACATAGAAAATTTAAAAACAAATCTCTGCACCGTCGCAACGATACTCAAGGATGTTTAAGTGTACCTCCTCCGAATTCCAAAAAATGATTAAACACGCTCGCTTTTGTATTTGGATGGGAACTCCGCAACACCATTCCTCCTTGCGTAACAAGCTTTTTTTTGTATAAAAAATAATTTATTTAATTACTATCACGATACAAAACCAAACCGTGGTGACGCACCCACCACCATATTACAAAATCACCAAATTATTCAGACACTAAATTTCCAAACAACTATGTTACAAATATACTAAATAATTACTCTACAACGATGTCCTTCTCTAACACCACCCAGGCGCGGAGGTCACCCCGGTAAAGGGGCAAGCCTCTGGCTCAGGGAAAGCCCTCTCCTGCCTGGCGTGGTGACTCATGGATCGGCAGCTTGGCCAGGCCTAGGAGCAACCCAACCAGGACATCTTCAGCCCAACCCACTCCCTAGATCCCGTCACCAGTCCTTCAATCGCTGACAGCGGAGCCGCTCCTCCCCCTACGCGGTGCTCCTTGTCACGTTGTTACAAACTCCTACCTTCAGTGGCACTCCACATCTGCCCACTGCCTGTGCGTGCGATTCCGGAGGTTTGTATTGGTTGTCGGAGAGGGATTTGCTCGCACTACAAGCTGATGAAGAAAATTCGTTCTGCGAACCCATTCCCGTTTTTTTTTAAAAGTTGCTGGTCGATTGCATCGCTGGATAGAAGTTAAACGCAACCTAACGCCTTCCACATCACAGATCAAAATCAACATCAAGGACTTCCACATCAGGACAAAACAAAAGGTATGTCGTATATTTAACATCCTACCTTGCTTTTTGGTGTGGTTTCATTTTAATCTGATGAGGCGAAATATGTTATTTAGGCCCCGATATCGGCCATATCTTGCCCGCGGGGCTTAAATCATGGCAGCGGGCCACATTCCGATCTATCACAATCCACTCTCAAGATAATCAAATCCTTTTTTTGCACAATCATGTCATATGAACATCTAACATCTATATTTTGTGTTATTACAGTGGCTTGCAAAAGTTTTCATACCCCTTGAACTTTTCCACATGTTGTCACGTTACAACCACAAACGTAAATGTAGTTTATTGGGATTTTATATGATAGACCAGCACAAAGTGGCGCATAATTGTGAAGTGGAAGGCAAATTATACATGGTTTCCAAATGTTATTACAAATAAAAAACTGAAAAGTGTGGTGTGCAAAAGTATTCAGTCCCCCTAAGTCAATACTTTGTAGCACCAACTTTTGCTGCAATTACAGCTGCAAGTCTTTTGGGGTATGTCTCTACCAGCTTTGCACATCTAGAGACTGAAATTTTTGCCCATTCTTCTTTGCAAAATAGCTCAAGCTCAGTCAGATTGGATGGAGAACGTCTGTGAACAGCAATTTTCAAGTCTTGCCAGACTCTCACTTGGATTTATGTCTGGACTTGGACTGGGCCATTCTAACACATGAATATGCTTTGATCTAAACCATTCCATTGTAGCTCTGGTTGTATGTTTAGGGTCGTTGTCCTGCTGAAAGGTGAACCTTTGCCCCAATCTCAAGTCTTTTGCAGACTCTAACAGGTTTTCTTCCAAGATTGCCCTGTATTTGGCTCCATCCATCTACCCATCAACTCTGACCAGCTTCCCTGTACCTACTGAAGAAAAGCATTCCGATCTATCACAATCCACTCTCAAGATAATCAAATCCTTTTTTTGCACAATCATGTCATATGAACATCTAACATCTATATTTTGTGTTATTACAGTGGCTTGCAAAAGTTTTCATACCCCTTGAACTTTTCCACATGTTGTCACGTTACAACCACAAACGTAAATGTATTTTATTGGGATTTTATGTGATAGACCAACACAAAGTGGGGCATAATTGTGAAGTGGAAGGAAAATGATACATGGTTTCCAAATTTTATTACAAATAAAAAACTGAAAAGTATGGTGTGCAAAAGTATTCAGTCCCCCTAAGTCAATACTTTGTAGCACCACCTTTTGCTGCAATTACAGCTGCAAGTCTTTTGGGGTACGTCTCTACCAGCTTTGCACATCTAGAGACTGAAATTTTTGCCCATTCTTCTTTGCAAAATAGCTCAAGCTCAGTCAGATTGGATGGAGAACGTCTGTGAACAGCAATTTTCAAGTCTTGCCAGAGATTCTCAATTGAATTTATGTCTGGACTTGGACTGGGCCATTCTAACACATGAATATGCTTTGATCTAAACCATTCCATTGTAGCTCTGGTTGTATGTTTAGGGTCGTTGTCCTGCTGGAAGGTGAACCTTCGCCCCAATCTCAAGTCTTTTGCAGACTCTAACAGGTTTTCTTCCAAGATTGCCCTGTATTTGGCTCCATCCATCTACCCATCAACTCTGACCAGCTTCCCTGTACCTGCTGAAGAAAAGCATTCCCACAGCATGATGCTGCCACCACCATGTTTCACAGTGGGGATGGTGTGTTCAGGGTGATGTGCAGTGTTAGATTTCCGCCAGACATAGCATTTTGCATTTAGGCCAAAAACTTCAATTTTGGTCTCATCAGACCAGAGCACCTTCCTCCACATGTTTGCTGTGTCCCCCACATGGCTTGTGGCAAACTGCAAACGGGACTTCTTATGGTGTTAAAGAAGGAACTGCAGATGCTGGAGAATCGAGGGTTACACAAAAAGCTGGAGAAACTCAGCGGGTGCAGCAGCATCTAAGGAGTGAAGGAGATAGGCGACGTTTCGGTTTGTTTCAACAATGGCTTTCTTCTTTCCACTCTTCCATAAAGGCCTGATTTGTGGAGTGCACGACTAATAGTTGTCCTGTGGACAGATTCTCCCACCTGAGCTGTGGATCACTCCAGCTTCTCCAGAGTTACCATGGGCCTCTTGGCTGCTTCTCTGATCAATGCTCTCCTTGCATGGCCTGTCAGTTTAGGTGGACGGCCATGTCTTGGTAGGTTTGCAGTTGTGCCATACTCTTTCCATTTTCGAATGATGGATTGAACAGTGCTCCGTGATGTGTTCAAAGCTTGGGATTTTTTTTTATAACCTAACACTGCTTTAAACTTCTCCACAACTTTATCCCTGACCTGTCTGGTGTGTTCCTTGGGCTTTATGATGCTGTTTCTTCACTAATGATCTCTAACAAACCTCTAAAGCCTTCACAGAACAGCTGTATTTATACTGAGATTAGATTACACACAAGTGGACTCTATTTACTAATTAGGTGACTTCTGAAGGCAATTGATTGCACTGGATTTTATTTAGGGGTATCAGAGAAAAAGGGGGCTAAATACTTTTGCGCCCCACACTTTTCAGTTTTTCATTTGTAAATCAATTTGAAAACCATGTATCATTTTCCTTCCACTTGACAATTATGCGCCACTTTGTGTTGGTCTATCACATAAAATCCTAATAAAATCCTTTTACCTTTGTGGTTGTAACGTGACAAAATGTGGAAAAGTTCAAGGTGTATGAAAACTTTTGCAAGCCACTGTATTTATCCATGATCAATATTTTCATACTAAATATCTGATTGAAAACTTCCACAGTACATAGTTTTTAGTCAGGTTTAGTATGAAGACATTGATCATGGATAGGCAATAACACAAAATATAGATAATTTAGATGTTCTTATAACATGATTGTGCAAAAATGTAATAATTCTGATTATCTTGAGAGTGATTGTTTGTGGATTTTGAATAAATGTCCGTGTAAAACGATCATTGCCTGCAGCAGTGTTATAAACCAACAGAGTAAAATTTATGGGAATTAAACATTCAATTCCTTCCATTGGCATAGAAATTCATGACAACCTGAGATTTAAAAAATCATGTTCTATTGTGAATTCTTGTGTGAATGGAATCCGTTTGTTATTTGGATACTTTGGCTATTAAAAACATATTTTTAACCTTTTCTTAAGAATGGGATAGATGTTTAGATCTAGTAATTGAATTTAGACACTGATAAATATTATTTTTTTTTGTTGTGTATTGTTTTAACGTTGCAATAATATTAAAGTTCTGATCTTGAGAATATTGTATTATTGAATTTTCAATGCAGTCCAGTTTATTACTATTTCCAGCACAATTCCAGTCAATTTTGTAATTATCTACAATTAAATAACCAATTATAGGCTTTAATTTCAGGCCATCCAAGTAAGACGTATCATATTTGTTTCAAAATGCTTCAATCTACAATAACTGAAAATTTCATTCAGTTCTCTTATTTTTTAAGAATGTTAACGGCTTTTATGTCAATTCACTGTCCTCGATCACAGCTTTTGTGTTAAGTTAATGGAAAAGCAATAGGGAACAAGATGCTAATTTCCGTGTACGAAAATGACCATAACTTTTTTAATACTGTAGATATGAAAGTGAATTCGGTATCAAATTAAAGTTCTTTTTATGCTTTATCTGATGGGATAAATTACAGGCTCGATTTTTAAAATCTGAAAACATTGTAACATTCCTACTGCTTGCCCTCCGGACCTTGGCTGCAAGGGATGCTCAACTGGTTCATCTTCCCGTAACAGCATGCTCTTGGCCTTGGCGTCCTTTTCCTGGTCGTCCAAAATTGACCTTAGCTGACGCCGGTCATTCCATTTCGCCCCCTTGTCCCTCCCCCTCCTTTTGAGGATGAGGTTCAGTGAACTGGTGAGCCCGTGTAGGTTTGGTGAACGGAGGGAAGCCAGTCTGGGTTGATGTTGGGCTCCCTTGGTGGCCACGATGAACTCACATATTTCCTCCACTGGAATGAGTGGAGTGGTGTCGGGGGGAGTGAGAACATCCATAGACTCATTGCCCGAGGAGTCACCTTCCACCTGCTCACTGCAGATAGAGTCGCCATCCACATCCCCAAACATGCCCTTCATGCTCAATACTCCTGCCTCATCCTGTGCAGCGGTTGCTTCTTCCCCACCCACCTCCGTCCCAACCCTGGGGAAGGTGGCAGAGTGGCCTCCCCAGATGTACCCGGGGATTCAAGACCATCGACACTGTCTACCCCTCCACCAGTTGGGCCCAGAGTGGACTCCGGTGCATCAGACCCAGTGAGTCCCTCTGGAGCCAGGATCTGAGGGAGAGAAGGGCTGGTTTCCCCTACTCCCTCCCCGCCTACAGTCTCTACCTCCAGAAGCATGCTCTGCACCTTGTCCTGGGTGGGTTGCCCCTGGGCTTCCTCGGGTGCCTGGTGCAGGACTCCCTCCCCAACTGGAATCTCCCCCTGCTCCATAACACCCGAGAGGTCCCTATTGCCACCCTCCCCAGAATCTAGGTATGTTACAAAACTTACCTTTAGCGGTGCTGCAGTTCTGCCGCTGGCCGTGTGCGTGACTTTGGCGCCTTTAAGGGGGGGGGGCGGGGTTAAAATGCGGTTTTCCCCTTGCCATCCGGAGCTTTCTGTTGTCGGAGTGCGATCTATTTCTGGAGATGCGTTCCGACTGCCGGTAAGTCCGTTTTTTTTAATAAATAGCCCGACTACTTCATCACTGCAGTAAAATCAAAATGAGCTCCTAATGCCGTGAACGCTGACAACGCGGACCGATTTTACGTAGGGGACCGGTAAGTGAAAGCTGTTTATTTTTACATATAAACTTGCTTTTTTAGGGGACTTTAATCAATATTTCATGTTGCGAAACGGTGATTTAGCCCCCATATGAACTGTCAGAATTTTTCCTGCCAATATTGGGTTTAAATTCACCGCTACCGCAACGTTCCAATCCATCGCGTTCCAGAAAATCCTACTCGCAAGCTGTTTAAAATGCCCATTAATTTACAGGCATTAAACACTGAATTCCTTCAATTTGGCCTATAAATTAATGACAATTAGATTTAAAAATCATGTTATATTGTGAATTATTGTGTGACTGTTAATTGGCCACTTAGGCTTTAAATTTTTTTAAGAAATGGATAGATGTTTAGATCTAGTAATTGAATTTTGTAATTGGCTACAATTGGGTAACTAACTAATTATATGCTTTAATTTCAGGTCATCCAAGTAAGATTGTTTCATATTTGTTTCAGAATACTTCAATCTATAATAACTGAAAATTTCTTTCAGTTCTGGAATACTGAGTTGGATGATCAGCCATGATCACATTGAATGGCGGTGCAGGCTCGAAGGGCCGAATGGCCTACTCCCGCACCTATTTTTCTATGTTTCTATGTTTCTATGTTCTCTTAATTTTTAAGGAAGTTATGGGCTTTTGACTGTCCTCGATCACAACTTTTGTGTTAAGTCAATAGAAAAGCAATAGGAAGCAAGTTGCTAATTTCCGAGTATGAAAATGGCCCTAACTTTTTTGATACTGAAGATATGAAAGTGAATTAGGTGTCAAATTAAACTTATTTTCATGCTTTATCCGATGGGATAAATTGCAGACTTGATTTTTAAAATCTCAAAATTTTGTAACATTGCTACAGAATCCCCTCCAGAACATGGGACCGGGGCCCGAACCAGAGGGTGGGAGTCTTCCTCCACCACAATATTCCCCTGTTCGTCCAGGACAGAAGTTCCTTCCTAGAGAGCTTCCTCTTTTTTTCCAAAGGGGAGGAGCTCACAGACTCTGGGGTCACCTGAGCAACCTGCCTCTGCAGCGCCCATCAGCTTCCTCCTCCTGGTCCCGCTTCATCGCCAGCTGGCGCTGGAGGGAAGGAACGTGCCGCACCTCCTTCCTTCCTGCGGAACCCCTGGGATATCGGGGTGATGTCCGTGAGTATCTTCCCCAGGGTGTAACGGTGGGGAAGGAGCGCCTCGTTTGTAATGCATGGCGGGATATTGGAAAAGATAGTCTATTGCCTAAGACCTCTTGCTGCGCGGTGGACACAATGGGCTCAACTTGCAAGAAAACTTTATTCACGGCCGCGTTCACCCCCTCAAATGACTCGAGGACGAACATGGCCTTCCAAAACATCCTGCCCACATACAAGACAGAAAACACTGTTTGACTCACGGGCAGACTTTACTCAGAGCTCCCGTGGATTTTGAAACAAACAGCAAAAAAGAGAAGCAGGAGAAAGCACTGATTGGCTCTAGCCCGAGTGGGAGGAGAGTTCTCAGTGAGTCAGAGGGGGAAAACAGTTGAAAAGGAGAGACAAAGCACAGGCAGACTTTACTCAGTGTTCCCGTGGATTTTGAAGCAACAGCAACAGCACCAAAGAGAAGCAGGAGAAAGCACTGATTGGCTCTAGCCTGAGTGGGAGGGAGTCAGAGGGGGAAAACAGTTTAAAACTGTGGAATTTGGTTTGTAAATTGGTAAATTAGGCAATTTATCAGTCAATATAAGCAAGACGGCTCTTAGGGAGCGGCAGTGAGGGAAGTGCCCTGTGAGAAAAGTGTGAGTCTTTGGTTCGAGAGTCTTCGGCGAGGAGGATATGCAAAACATTGGAGAGGGAGAGATGAAAGAAGGAGATGTCAGGTAAGCTGATTCAGTGTGATGCTTGCAGTATGTGGGAGGTCAAGGACACTGCTGGTGCCTCTGGCTGCTACAAATGTGAGAAGTGCATCCAGGTACAGCTCCTGAAGGACAGTGTTGGGGAACTGGAGAAGCAAGTGGATGACCTCAGGTTTGTCTGAGAAACGGAGTCGTTCCTCGACAAGTCCTACAGTAAGATTGTTCCACCTAAGGTCCTGGAAGAGAGAAGGTGGGTGACGGTGAGAAAGGGAGGAAAATATGGAATGCAAAGGTCCCTGGGTGTTGTACCTCTTGTGAACAGGTTCACCCACGTGGAAGCTGCAGGAACAGAAGACGATATCGCACTGAGCGGCGGACTGGCTTGCGAAGCAAAAAGGGCTGTTGAGCCAAAACCAAAGAGGCCAAAGTCGGGCAACGCCATTGTAGTTGGAGACTCCATTGTGAGAGGTACGGACATGGGTTTCTGCGGCAACAGACGGGATTCGAGGATCGTGTGCTGCCTTCCTGGTGCCAGGATCCAGGATGTCACGGACAGAGTGCAGAAAATCCTCAAGGGCGAAGGTGAACAGCCAGAAGTGGTAGTGCATGTCGGCACAAACGATGTCGGAAAGAAGGGGATGAATATTCTGCAGCGTGACTTTAGAGAGCTCGGAAAAATGCTGAAAAGCAGGACTTCCAGGGTTGTTATCTCCGGTTTGCTTCCAGTTCCTCATGCTGGCGAGAGCAGGAACAGGGAGATACGGGACCTGAATGTGTGGCTGAGTAAGTGGTGCAGGGGGCAGGGATTTAGATTCTTAGATCACTGGGATCTGTTTTGGAGTAAGGGGGAACTGTACAAAAGGGATGGATTGTATCTTAACAGGTGGGGGAACCAGCATTCTGGCAGGCAGGTTTGCCACTGCTACACGGGTGGTTTTAAATTGAATAAGAGGGGTGGGGTGTCAAATGGGATAGTCGAGGACGGAGTTAAAGGGAAAGAGAGCAAAGGGATGGTTAATGACCCCAGAATTAACGGGAAAGGAAGCTGACAAAGGGATAGGAGAGTATGGCCAAGTGTAATAGGGATCGATGTGAAAGGTGAGATGCGTAAGGAATTAAAAGTATTTTATATGAATGTGCGAAGTATAAGAAGTAAAGTAGATGAGCTTGAGGCTCAGTTACAGGTTGGTAGATATGACATTGTGGGGATTACTGAGTCGTGGCTGCAGGAGGATCGGGCCTTGGAACTTAATATTCAGGGTTATACATCGTATAGAAAGGACAGGCAGGTGGGCAGAGGAGGGGGGTAGCTCTGTTGGTGAGGAATGGAATTCAGTCCCTTGTGACGGAAGACATAGGGACTGACGAGGTAGACTCACTGTGGATTGAGTTGAGGAATTGTAAAGGCAAGAAGACACTAATTGGTGTTATCTACAGACCCCCAAATAGTAGCCCGGATGTAGGGTGTAAGTTGCAGCAGGAGTTAAAACTGGCATGTAACAAAGGTAATGTCACTGTGGTGATGGGGGATTTCAATATGCAGGTAGACTGGGAAAATCAGGTTAGTTCAGGACCCCAAGAAAGAGAGTTTGTAGGATGCCTCCGAGATGGATTCTTAGAGCAGCTTGTAATGGAGCCGACCAGAGAAAAGGCAATTCTGGATTTAGTGTTGTCCAATGAACCAGATATGATAAGAGAACTCGAGGTAAAGGAACCGCTTGGAGGTAGTGATCATAATATGATTAGTTTTAATCTGCAATTTGAGAAGGAGAAGTTTAAATTGGAAGTGGTAGTGATGCAGTTGAACAAAGGGGACTATGAAGGCATGAGAGGGGATCTGGCCAAGGTTGACTGGAAAAGGATCCTCGTAGGAATGACGGTGGAACAGCAATGGCAGGAATTTCTGGGCATAATCCGGAAGACGCAGGATCATTTCATTCCAAAAAGGAAGAAAGATTCTCAGGGGAGTAGGAGGCAACCTTGGCTGACAAGGGAAGTTAGGGATAGAATAAAACTAAAAGAAAAGATGTATAACACAGCAAAGAGTAGCCGGAAGCCAGAGGATTGGGAAACTTTCATAGGACAACAGAAGGAAACAAAACGGGCAGTACGGGCTGAAAAGATGAAGTATGATGGGAAGCTGGCCAGGAATATAAAGAAGGACAGTAAAAGCTTCTTTATATATGTTAAGGGAAAAAGAGTAGCAAAGTCAAATGTGTGTCCCTTGAAGGCAGACATGGGTGAAATTATTATGGGCAACAAGGAAATGGCAGAAGAGTTGAATAGGTACTTTGTTCTTGTCTTCCTTAGTGAAGACAGATCCGATCTCCCAGATGTACTGGAGGACAGGGGATCTAAGAGGGTAGAGGAACTGAAAGAAATTTTCATTGGGCGAGAAATAGTATTGGGTAGGCTAATGGGACTGAAGGATGATAAATCCCCTGGGCATGATGGTCTGCATCCCAGGGTCCTCAGGGAGATGGCTCTAGAAATAGTGGACGCATTGGTGATCATTTTCCAATGTTCAATAGATTCAGGATCAGTTCCTGTGGATTGGAGGATAGCTAATGTTATCCCACTTTTCAAGAAAGGAGCGAGAGAGAAAACGGGGAATTACAGACCAGTTAGCCTGACTTTGGTGGTGGGAAAGATGCTGGAGTCAATTATTAAAGAGGTAATAATGGAGCATTTGGATAGCAGTAAAAGGATTACTCCAAGTCAACATGGATTTATGAAAGGGAAATCATGCTTGACTAATCTTCTGGAATTTTTTGAGGATGTGACAAGTAAAATGGATGAAGGGGTGCCAGTGGATGTAATGTATCTAGGCTTTCAGAAAGCCTTTGATAAGGTCCTGCACGGGAGACTGGTGAGTAAAATTAGAGCACATGGTATTGGGGGTAGGGTGTTCACATGGATAGAAAATTGGTTGGCAGACCGGAAGCAAAGGGTAGGAGTGAACGGGTCCTTTTCAGGATGGCAGGCAGTGGCGAGTGCAGTGCTGCAAGGCTCGGTGTTGGGGCCGCAACTGTTTACCATATATATTAATGATTTGGAAGAGGGAATTAGAAGCAACACTAGCAAGTTTGCAGATGACACAAAGCTGGTTGGCAGTGTGAACTGTGAAGTGGATGTTAGGAGGTTGCAGGGTGACCTGGACAGGTTGAGTGAGTGGGCAGATGCCGTATAACATAGAGAAATGTGAGGTTATCCACTTTGGCGGCAAAAACAAGGGGACAGATTATTGTCTCAATGTGGTTAGGTTAGGTAAGGGGGAGGTACAGCGAGACCTGGGTGTCTTTGTACACCGGTCACAGAAAGTTGGCGTGCAGGTACAACAGGCATTGAAGAAAGCTAATGGAATGTTGGCCTTCATAACAAGAGGATTTCAGTATAGGAGTAAAGAGGTTCTCCTGCAGTTGTATAGGGCTCTGGTGAGACCACATCTGGAGTATTGCGTACAGTTTTGATCTCCTAATTTGAGGAAGGACATCCTTGTGATAGAGGCAGTGCAGCGTAGGTTCACGAGATTGATCCCTGGGATGGTGGGACTGTCATATGAGGAAAGATTGAAAAGACTATGCTTGTATTCACTGGAGTTTAGAAGGATGAGGAGGGATCTTATAGAAACATATAAAATTATAAAAGGACTGGACAAGCTAGATGCAGGAAAAATGTTCCCAATGTTGGGTGAGTCCAGAGCTAGGGGCCACAGTCTTAGAATAAAGGGGAGGTCATTTAGTATGGTGTACAATTTTGGTCGCCTAATTATAGGAAGGATGTCAACAAAATAGAGAGAGTACAGAGGAGATTTACTAGAATGTTGCCTGGGTTCCATCAACTAAGTTACAGAGAAAGGTTGAACAAGTTAGGTCTTTATTCTTTGTAGCGCAGAAGGTTAAGGGGGGACTTGATTGAGGTCTTTAAAATGATGAAAGGGATAGACAGAGTTGACGTGGATAAGCTTTTCCCATTGAGGATAGGGAAGATTAAAACATGACGGCATGACATGAGAATTAAGGGATGGAAGTTTAGGGGTAACATGAGGGGGATCTTCTTTACTCAGAGAGTGGTGGCTGTGTGAAATGAGCTTCCAGCAGAAGTTGTGGCGGCAGGATCGATTGTAATATTTAAAAGTAAAGTGGATAGGTGTATGGACGGGAAGGGAATGGAGGGGTATGGTCTGAGTACAGGTAGATGGGACTAGGGAAAAATAAATGGTCGGCACGGACTGGAAGGGCCGAGAGGCCTGTTTCCGTGCTGTAATTGTTATATGGTTATTTAGACGGAGGTGAGAAAAAACTTTTTTACGCAGAGATTTGTGAATTTATGGAATTCCCTGCCACAGAGGGCAGTGGAGGCCAAATCACTGGATAGATTTAAGAGAATTAGATAGAGCTCTAGGGGCTAGTGGAATCAAGGGATAGGGGGAGAAGGCAGGCACGGGTTATTGATTGGGGACGATCAGCCATGATCACAATGAATGGCCTCCTCCTGCACCCTCTGTTTCTATGACCATAATACAAACTTACCTCGGTGGCCAATTTCGAACATCAGGCATTTTTTCCCATTTGTACAACGTTATTTCTGTATCCACAGGCAATACCAACAACTGCAAGCGGCTGCGTTGAGAAAGCCACTGGCTCCATGCGTGCACCGCAAGCCCCGTCTAGTTTCACAGTGATATCGCTGGAGGGCGATGTGTCTAATCTCAGGTAGCCTCGCTGTGGCAGGTAAAAGTGAAAGAGGAACCTTTGCTGCCTTCGTCGCCGAATAAGGTTCTTTAAAAACGCGAACGAAACCGAAACTAATTGCATTTGTGTGTATGTGTGTGTTTAATCTACTTTCCCTGTAGTCAGCTCCTGCAGCGGCTTGTGTTTGACCTGGACTCCGAGAACCGACCTGGGGCTTGGGAGAGGCCCCAGTTGCGCACCTGTACCCCGAGAGAGGTTCACATTGATCCCCGTACACCCCGCTGATCCCTGGGCTCCTAGAACGGACTCTGACACCCAGACTCGCAGTGAGCTCCGACAACCCAGGACTCTGGTTGCCCGATGCGATCCACAGCCAGCTCTGCCTCAACTCTGGACCTGGACCTGACCAGCTGGGCACTTGGGATGAATCGGTGCTGATCTAGACCCTGTCGCTTCATGGCTTGGTGAGGCTTTCCAAATCATTGCTGCCCTGCCACAGTAAGTAGGTGGTACTTAACCCCATCCCGGACGTAGATTTGCATTTTATTTGTCTTTCTTTATTATCTAAGTTGAAAGTTTGTTTTATAATTTAGACTTGAGTTGCAGCAGTGTTTCGCGTTACCCAGTACTCTGAGTACTTCAAAAAAAAAAGCTTCTGCAAGTAATTTTTTTTTGTTAATTTTTTTAATTAATTACAAGCAACTACATAATAAAAAGCAATTTGTTGTTGTCTACATAATAAAAAGCATTTTGTTCTTTGTAGACATACATTATCAGTATTATTTATATTAACAATTGCATAATAATTGTACTTCTATATATTTTTTCCATTTTTTATAAAGATAGAAATTAATAGAGAAAGGTTAAACAAGAAAAAGGTAAGAAGTTGGGAAAGAATGGAATGTTCTACAGATTATGTATCGTTGCAGATATATCCGCGTTTTATGAAATGTAATTCTTTGATTCTGGTTTCAGTCGGGTTCTCGTGCCGAACCAGTTTGCCCCTTCAAATATTCAATAAATGGGGACCATATTTGTTTAAATAGTTCTTGTTTGTCCATTAAGACAAATCTTATTCTTTCCAAATATAGGGTCTCCGACATTTCTGTGGTCCACATTTTAATTGTGGGGGTTATAGAGCCTTTCCAAAATTTTAATATTAATTTTTTCCCAATTATTAAACTATAATCAATACAAATTCTTTGATTCAAAGTAATTGATTTTGTTCTGTTATTCCTAATATTATTAATTTTGAGTCGGGAACCAGTTTGGTATTGACGACTTCTGAGATTATCTTAAAAATTTCGATCCAAAAATTATTAATTTTTATACAACTTACGAATGTGTGCGTTAGGTTAGCCTCTAAGTGTTGACATTTATCACAAATAGGGGAAACACTTGGAAAAATTCTATTCAGTTTGGTTTTTGAATAATGCTATCTATGCAATACTTTGAATTGTATTAAAGAATGTCTGGCATTTAACGAACAGTGATGTATATGTTGTAAGCTTTCATCCCAAATTTCTGCAAGTAATTAAAAAATGTTTTTCCCGTAGGGGAATTCACAGTGGGAAATGAGGAAATTATGGAGACATTGAAAAAAGATTAGTAAGCTGCCTTAACAGAAAGCATCTCAATATTAATACAGAATCAAAGGTGAGAGAGACAAACTAAATGCTGACAACTCCCAGTATCATTGGAAGTAATATCCTAACTTGTGGAAAGCTCCCAGCGAATTGAGACCTGACATCCGTCCTTGTTCAGGAAGTAGTCATATTGCATTATAAACACCAGGAGAGATTCCAATCAGGCGCAGCAGTAGAGTTGCTGCCTCACAGCGCCAGAGACCCGTGTTTGATCCAGGCTATGGGTGCTGTTTGTACGTTCCCCCCCCCCCCCCCCCCCCCCCGTGACCGCGTGGGTTTTCTCCTGGTGCTCCTGTTTCCCCCCCACAGCCAAAGGCGTGCAGGTTTGTAGGTTAATTGGCTTCTGCAAATTGTAATTCATAGAGGAATAGTGTGGAAACAGGCCCTTTGGCCCAACTTGCCCACACCAGCCAACATTGTCCCAGCTACACTAGTCCCACTTGTCTGAGCTTGGTCCATATCCCTCCAAACCTGTCCTATCCATGTACCGGTCTGTTTATTAAATGATGGGATAGTCCCAGTCTCAACTACCTCCTCTGGCAGCTTGTTCCATACACCCACCACCCTTTGTGTGGAAAAGTTACCCCTCGGATTCCTATTCAATCTTTTCCCCTTCACCTTGAACCTATGTCCTCTGGGCCTCGATCCCCCTACTCTGGGCAATAGACTTTGTCCATCTACCTGATCTATTCCTCTCATGATTTTGTACAGCTCTATAAGATCACCCCTCATCCTCCTGCGCTCCATGGAATAGAGACCCAGCCTACTCAACCTCTCCCTATAGCTCACACCCTCTAGTCCTGGCAACATCCTCGTAAATCTTTTCTGAACCCTTTCAAGCTTGACAATATCTTTCCTATAACATGGTGCCCAGAACTGAACACAATATTCTAAATGCGGCCTCACCAACGTCTTATACAACTGCACCACGAACTCCCAACCTCTATACTCAATACTCTGACTGATGAAGGCCAAAGTGCCAAGTCCCTTGTGTGTTGGACAGTGCTAGCGAATGGGGAGATTGCTGGTTGATGCGGACTCGGTGTGCTTCCACTTCGTATCTTTGAAGTCCAAAAGTCTAGGCAGTCATGTTTATGGAAGTGATATCACATTTGACAATTTTTATGAGTGCTTGATGATATGAATCGGGTGGTTATGGATACAGCCAACCCCCGCTCTCATAGAAAACCCACTGTATTGGGACTTTTCTACAAAGCAAAGATGCACCATGCATGCATACATTGATTTATATACTTTATTTCCAACATAAATTCTTTGTGAGTGAAATTTATACCGTGTCTCAAATTTCTGGATGATAATTTGTTGATTAGGACTGGATGTTACAAACCCTGAGGTTCTTCACCACAACTGACAGCCGGTATTCTTGGGGATGACCACTAGGTGATTTTGCAACCAATCAGGCACATCTCAGTTGTGTACCTCAACGTCACTGGGTGTTTCGGCCTTTTATCACAAGACACCCTCAGTCGAGACAGGCCCACCGCAGGTTGATCAGCCCTGGGTGTGTCCCTTATTGTTAGCCTCTAGATGGTCATGTGGCAGCCCAGACAGCATCTTTTCTCTTCAGCCACAGCCAGTGACTGCTCCATTCGGCTTTTTTCCCTTCCATCTTCCCTCTACCGCTGACTGTGGCTGGTGGGGCTCTGGACTCCTGTCCGTTGGTGGGACAGTACTTGGTTGAGCTCCGCCTGGGGTGCTGATACCCTGTGGACTGTGGTGGTTGTCCTGCCACTCGACTGATTTGGCCAACCTCATAGAAAGTAGTGGTCAATGCGAGGCCCCTCACCAAGCTCTCTCAGGCACGTTTCCCAGCCCTCGTGGATCTTGAGACCCTTCTCTGATGTTATCTTTTCCCAGCCACAGATGCAGCGTCGTAGCTTATGCCCTGCTGGGGCTGCTGCTTTGTCAATTACTGTGCAAGTTGTAATATTCATAGTCAATTCCTTCTGTAGCGATATAAGGGTGGATCCAAAACACTGATTTGCGATGGATCCTGCTGGCATGAGGAGCTAGCCCATGCCAGCCCCGGTGGGGTCTATTCCCTCCGGTCAGCAGTCTCTCCAGGCCATCACTAGGTCTTTCCCTGGTTATCAGCTCCCCTTCCGCAGCTGTCACTGGTTTGATCCAGATGTTATAACCATATAACAATTACAGCACGGAAACAGGTCTTCTCGGCCCTTCCAGTCCGTGCCGACCATTTATTTTCCCCTAGTCCCATCTACCTGCACTCACACCATACCCCTCCATTCCCTTCCCGTCCATATACCTATCCACTTTACTTTTAAATGTTAAAATCAATCCTGCCTCCACCACTTCTGCTGGAAGATCATTCCACACAGCCACCACTCTCTGAGTAAAGAAGTTCCCCCTCATGTTACCCCTAAACTTCTGTCCCTTAATTCTCATGTCATGCCCTCTTGTTTGAATCTTCCCTACATTCAATGGGAAAAGCTTATCCACGTCAACTCTGTCTATCCCTTTCATCATTTCAAAGACCTCAATCAAGTCCCCCCCCCCTTAACCTTCTGCTCTCCAAAGAATAAAGACCTAACTTGTTCAACCTTTCTCTGTAACTTAGTTGCTGGAACCCAGGCAACATTCTAGTAAATCTCCTCTGTACTCTCTCTATTTTGTTGACATCCTTCCTATAATTAGGCGACCAAAATTGTACACCATACTCCAGAATTGGTCTCACCAATGCCTTGTACAATTTTAACATTACTTCCCTACTCCTATATTCAATGCTCTGATTTATAAAGGCCAGCACACCAAAAGCTTTCTTTACCACCCTATCTACATGCGATTCCACCTTCAGGGAACTATGCACAGTTATTCCTAGATCCCTCTGTTCCACAGAATTCCTCAATTCCCTACCATTTACCATGTACGTCCTATTTTGATTTGTCCTGCCAAGATGTAGTACCTCACACTTATCAGCATTAAACTCCATCTGCCATCTTTCAGCCCACTCTTCCAAATGGCCCAAATCTCTCTGTAGACTTTGAAAATCTACCTCATTATCCACAGCACCACCTATCTTAGTATCATCTGCATACTTACCTATCCAATTTTCCACCCCATCATCTAGATCATTGATGTACATGACAAACAACAGTGGACCCAACACAGATCCCTGAGGCACCCCACTGGTCACCGGCTTCCAACCTGACAAACAGCCATCCACCATTACTCTCTATCATCTCCCATTCAGCCACTGTTAGAAACATAGAAACATAGAAAAATAGGTGCAGGAGTAGGCCATTCGGCCCTTCGAGCCTGCACCGCCATTCAATATGATCATGGCTGATCATCCAACTCAGTATCCCGTACCTGCTTTCTCTCCATACCCCCTGATCCCTTTAGCCACAAGTGCCACATCTAACGTCCTCTTAAATATAGCCAATGAACTGGCCTCAACTACCTTCTGTGGCAGAGAATTCCAGAGACTCACCACTCTCTGTGTAAAGAATGTTTTCCTCATCTCGGTCCTAAAGGAATTCCCCCTTATCCTTAGACTGTGACCCCTTGTTCTGGACTCCCCCAACATCGGGAACAATCTTCCAGCATCTAGCTTGTCCAACCCCTTAAGAATTTTGTAAGTTTCTATAAGATCCCCCCTCAATCTTCTAAATTCCAGCGAGTACAAGCCGAGTCTATCCAATCTTTCCTCATATGAAAGTCCTGACATCCCAGGAATCAGTCTGGTAAATCCATCTGTTGAATCCATGTTGCTACTCCGCCATTAACCCCCAAAGATTGAACCTTCTTGTTGATTAGAATTCTGTAAGGGTGGACTTACAATACCAAATTGCCAGGAAGTGGGATTGGCTGCATAAATTATCTGAATATCCAAAGGACATTCAATAATGTGTGATAACCATCTCTGTAGCTGAATAGGGTATGGCACGTGGTAGCAATGTATTAATATAGAGAGACAATAAGATTCCTCATAAAAAGCAAAAAATAGATTTTGACTGTTTATAAAATTGTAATTAGTGGTGTGCCACAGGAATCCGTTAAGTACAGACACATTGACAGTGCTTATGGTGAACCAGTGCCTTTCTAATTATTAACCTTAGAATTATTTCAAGTACTATCTCCTGCATGCTGTGAGCAGATCAGATTGTACTTCATAATCCTCCGGCTTTGCAACATTGAACTCTTGATCTTTGTTCGAACCTTTTTATAACATCTCTGTATTATTTGCCTTCCACTGTTGCTCAATATTAAGCAACAGTGGAAGGCAACAGTGGAAGGTTCTAGATTCACGATTCCTCTGTTTCTATATTGGGGAAAAATTGACTTGGAGTCCAACTCATTTTTCCTTGAATACTTCCCTCAGGATTGATGTAAATGTATCTACAACTGGTTGTGCGCTTTTTCTGAATCTTATCTTGTCTGTTCAATTTGGTCTTTAGTTCGGAGTAACGGCTTTAAATTGAACAATCTTTGATAATGAAACATTCTCCTCTTGCCTGCATTTCTGCTGTCCTTATTGGTATCATTGCTTCATGTAAACCTACAAACTTAGTTGGTTTTGCATGTTTAACAAGGTTGGTTGGATTCATATTTAGCTCTAGCCATTTAAAATATATTTCTCCAAATCAAGTACATATATTGGTTGAAAGAAATATGACATGAGACTATAAGATATCATAGAAACATAGAAAATAGGTGCAGGAGTAGGCCATTCGGCACTTCGAGCCTGCACTGCCATTCAATAAGATCATGGTTGATCATCCAACTCGGTATCCCGTACCTGCCTTCTCTCCATACCCCCTGATCCCTTTAGCCACAAGGGCCACATCTAACTCCCTCTTAAATATAGCCAACAAACTGGCCTCAACTACCTTCTGTGACAGAGAATTCCAGAGACTCACCACTCTCTGTGTGAAAAACGATTTTCTCATCTCGGTCCTAAAAGACTCCCCCTTATCGTTAAACTGTGACCCCTTGTCCTGGACTTCCCCAACATCGGGAACAATCTTCCTGCATCTAGCCTGTCCAACCCCTTAAGAATGTTGTAAGTCTCTATGAGATTCCCCCCCCCCCCCTCTCAATCTTCTAATTTCTAGCGAGTACAAGCTGGGTCTATCCAGTCTTTCTTCATATGGAAGTCCTGCCATCCCAGGAATCACTGGCGAACCTTCTCTGCACTCCCTCTATGGCAAGAATGTCTATCGAAGCAGAATTAGGCCATTCAGCCCATCGATCCATTCAATTCAATTTTGCCCTATCTACCCCATTGTCCTGCCTTCTTCCTGTAACCTTTGACGCCGTTACAAATCGAGAACCTTTTAATCTAAAGATTCCCAATGTCTTCGTCTTCACAGCTGTCTGGGGCATATAAAATAATTGATAACCATGTGATACAAATATAAAATAATGTCAGTGGATAAATGTATAGTTTGCTTGCTGGGTTCAAGGTTCAAGGTTAGTTTATTGGTCACATACACCAATTGGTGTAGTGAAATGTTTCTTGCCATGCAGCACATAAAATAAAGAATACAGACATAACACTAATAAAGAGATTTAAACATTAAAAAACATCCCCCCACAATGGTTCCCATTATGAGGGAAGGCACAATGTCCAGTCCCCAACCCACGTCCACCCATAGTCAGGCCCATTGAGGCCTCCGCAGTCGCCTTCACGGAGGCCCGATGTTCCAGGCCGTTCTCGCCAGGTTATGGTGCTCCGGCGTCGGAAGAATCCTCTCAGCGGCTTGGGACACCTGGAACGGCTGCCTCTTACTGGAGTCCGCGGCTTCTGAAGCCGACAAGGCCGCGCTGAATGGAGCTCCCCCACTGGCTCCCGATGTTAAAGTTCAGCGCCGCCGCCCGCAGCTGGCCGCTCCACAGACCCGCAGCTCCGCGATGTTTTCCTCCACGGTCTCGCTCACCGGAGCTCCAGCGCGGCGACCCAGGCAAGGTATCGCCCGCTCCGCCCCGCAGTGGTGCTCCGCCGCTGCCGAAGCCGAGGTTCTGGGCGGTTACTGGAGCCCTTGCCTAAGTATTTTTATTAATTGAGCTTGTTATACAACTAAACCAAAATATCAAGTTGAGTTTTAAAATCAATTTCAAATTAATTATTTTCTATATAAGAAACTTTTTTTTGAGTTAAAGCTTTTTCTTCGAGCATAACGTCATATTTTTGTTTGAATGAGATAGATTGCTATTGAATACATTTTAGCAATGCTTTCATTTTATTCTAGAGAAACGACACAGATTTATTGCTCGGATTCGGAAGTACTTCAGGAGAACCAGAGAGAATGTCAAATACGGAACTAGTGTTAAATGACAAATTGCCCGGAGCCACGGATTCTCCGGTTCAAGGCCAGGCTGCCTGCGATACACCAGGTATCCAAGATGGACCAAAAAACGTGAGGGAAAGCAACAAGAAAACATCACCGGAGACCAGCAGTCCTGAAGTTAAGATGCGTGATTCAAGTCCAAAAGAAGAGATTGGAATATTAAGAAACATTTATAGATTAAGTAAAAGAAAATTAAGCTTCTCCCCTTCAAAACGTTCAGACAAGGATATGCAGACATCGGCAATGTCAAACGAGAGCACAGCGAATAACTCACACATGGGAATCAGAGAAGAGGAAGTAATGTGCATTGCAGTGAAAGACCAAGACGATAAGGCGACTGAGAACACAATTGCACCGTTGTCAGGTAAAGAATGGAAATATTAATATGGGGTACATAAAACACTGAAGTTTCATCTAGGCTGGATGAACGGTCTTGAACCAAAACACAGAAGGTCCATTTTCAATCTGGGTTCTCATGGGCCCAGATGCTGCTGGACCCATTGAGTTCTTCCAGCAGTTTGGTTTTTGCTCCTGATACCAGGGTCCGCAGTCTCTGGTGCCATCAATTTATTGGTTTTGTATTGATAAATTCTAGGAATGGAATTAGGCCATTTAGCCCATCAGGTCTACTCCACCATTCAATCAACACTGATCTATCTTTCCCTCTCAACCCCATTTTCCTGCCTTCTCCTGAAACCGCCAACACCTGCACTAATGTGTTAAGTATGAAGGGATAATGGTGGAAACATGGATGTCATGTCATTTTCTAAGTTGCCACATCAGAGATCAATGCAGAATATTAAAAGTCTCGGTGCAGGAATCAACATATTGGTGTACTTAGTAGATCCCTTCTGTGTGCAACTAGGTTCTCGATCTCTTTCATGTACTTGTACCCAAAAGTAGTTGTTGATCTTGAGGTTTACAAGACTTATCCCAGGAATTAGTAGGTTAACCTATGATGAGCATTTAGAAACATAGAAAATAGGTGCAGGAGTAGACCATTTGGCCCTTCGAGCCAGCACCGCCATTCAATGGCTGATCATCCAAAATCAGTACCCAGTTCCTGCTTTCCCCCCATATCCCTTGATTCCCTAAGCCCAAAGAGCTAAACCTAACTCACTCGTTTAGTTTAGTTTAGAAATACAGCTCGGAAACAGGCCCTTCGGCCCACCGGGTCCATGCCGACCAGCAATCCCTGCACATTAACACCATCCTGCACCCACAAGGGACCATTTTTACATTTACCAAGCCAAGTAACGTACAAACCTGTATGTCTTTGAGTGAAATTGAAATTTGTTGGTACTCGGTGGAGTTTAGAAGAATGAGGGGGGGACCTCATTGAAACGTGCAGAATAGTGAAAGGCTTGGATAGAGTGGATGTGGAGAAGATGTTTCCACTAGTGGAAAATTCGAGGGCTAGAGGTCGTAGCATCAGAATGAAAGGACTTTCTTTTAGGAAAGATATGAGGAGACATTTCTTGATCAGAGGGTGGTGAATCTCGGAATCTTTGCCACAGAAGGCTGTGGAGGCTACGCGACTAAGCACACAACCCTGTGGAGTAGCAGAACTGAAGGTCGATATGGAGGAAATGTTATAGTCAATTCTAAACACCCGGGATCTGATGGTCAGGAAGCCAAGAAGCCAATTCCAGAAGGAGACCCCAAGATTAAGGTCCAGAACCTTAGGTAGATACAAATATGGTAAGTTTTAATCTACAATTGGAGAGGGAGAAGGGTGGATCGGAGGTGTCCGTGCTAGAGTTGAACAAAGGGGACTATGGAGCCATGAGGGAGGAGCTGGTCAAAGTTGACTGGAAAGATAAACTAGCAGGGATGACAGTGGAACAACAATGGCAGGTATTTCTGGGAATAATACAGAAGGTGCAGGCTCAGTTCATTCCAAAGAGGAAGAAAGAATCTAAGGGAAGTGAGGGGCGATCATGGCTGACAAGGGAAGTCAGGGACAGTGTAAAGATAAAAGGGAAGAAGTACAACATAGCAAAGATGAACAGGAAGCAAGAAGATTGGGCAATGGTTAAAGAGCAACAGAAGATAACTAAAAAGGCAATACGGGGAGAAAATATCGAAGATAAGCTAGCCAAGAATATAAAGGAGGATAGTAAAAGCTTCTTTAGATATGTGAAGAGGAAAAACATAGTTAAGGCCAAAGTTGGACCCTTGAAGACTGAAAAAGGTGAATTTATTATGGGGAAAAAGGAAATGGCAGAGGTGTTGAACAGGTACTTTGGATCCATCTTCACTAAGGAGGACACAAACAATCTTCCTGATATAGTAGTGACCAGAGGATCTGGGGTGACAGAGGAACTGAAGGAAATCCACATTAGGCAGGAAATGGTGCTGGGTAGACTGATGGGACTGAAGGCTGATAAATCCCCAGGGCCTGATGGTCTGCATCCCAGGGCACTTAAGGAAGTGGCTCTAGAAATCGTGGACGCTTAGGTGTTCATTTTCCAATGTTCTATAGATTCTGGATCAGTTCATGTGGATTGGAGGGTAGCAGATGTTATCCCACTTTTTAAGAAAGGCGGGAGAGCGAAAACAGGGAATTATAGACCAGTTAGCCCGACATCAGTGATGGGGAAGATGCTGGAGTCAATTATAAAAGATGAAATAGCGGCACATTTGGATAGCAGTAACAGGAATGGTCCGAGTCAGCATGGATTTACGAAGGGAAAATCATGCTTGGCTAATCTTCTGGAGTTTTTTGATGATGTAACTAGGAAAATAGACAAGGGAGAGCCAGTGGATGTAGTGTACCTGGACTTTCAGAAAGCATTTGATGTCCCACATCGGAGATTAGTGGGCAATATTAGGGCACATGGTATTGGGGGTAGAGTGCTGACATGGATAGAGAAGTGGTTGGCAGACAGGAAACAAAGCGTAGGGATTAACGGGTCCCTTTCAGAATGGCAGGCAGTGACTAGTGGGGTACCGCAAGGCTCGGTGCCGGGACCGCAGCTATTTACAATATACATCAATGATTTAGATGAAGGGATTCAAAGTAACATTAGCAAATTTGCAGATGACACAAAGCTGGGTGGCAGTGTGAACTGTGAGGAGGATGCTATGAGAATGCAGGGTGACTTGGACAGGTTGGGTGAGCGGGCAGATGCATGGCAGATGCACTTTAATGTGGATAAATGTGAGGTTATCCACTTTAGTAGCAAAAACAGGAAGGCAGGTTATTATCTAAATGGTGTAAAGTTGGGAAAAGGGGAAGTACAACAGGATCTGAGGGTCACACAAAAAGCTGGAGAAACTCAGCGGGTGCAGCAGCATCTAAGGAGCGAAGGAGATGGGCGACGTTTCGGGTCGAGACCCCTCTGAGGGTCCTTGTTCATCAGTCAATGAAGTGGGGTGAGAGATTGCAACCTTCATGTGGTACGCCCTGTTTCGACGAATGCAATCAACCTGGCTTTCACAGTCAAATAAGATCAAATAGAACAAGTTGTCCTTCAACTTTAGGCTGTGCACGCTATATATAAGAAGAAGTCAATGAAAGTAAGCATGCAGGTACAGCAGGCAGTGAAGAAAGTGAATGGCATGTTGGCCTACATAACAAGAGGAGTTGAGTATAGGAGCAAAGAGGTCCTTCTGCAGTTGTACAGAGCCCTAGTGAGACCACACCTGGAGTATTGTGTGCAGTTTTGGTCCCCTAATTTGAGGAAGGCATTCTTGCTATTGAGGGAGTGCAGCGTTGGTTCACAAGGTTAATTCCCGGGATGGTGGGACTGTCATATGCTGAGAGAATGGAGCGGCTGGGCTTGTATACTCTGGAGTTTAGAAGAATGAGAGGGGATCTGATTGAAACATATAGGATTGTTAAGGGTTTGGGCACTCTCTTTTCTACAGAGAGTTATGAGTCTGTGGAATTCTCTGCCTCAGAGGGCAGTGGAGGCCGGTTCCCTGGATACTTTCAAGAGAGAGCTTGATAGGGCTCTTAAAGATAGCGGAGCTAGATGATATGGGGAGAAGGTAACAATGGGGTAGAGATTGTGGATGATCAGCCATGATCACATTGAATGGTGGTGCTGACTTGAAGGGCTGAATAGCCTACTCCTGCACCTATGGTCTATTGTCTGTTGTGTATTGAAACAAGGAACTGCATATGCTGGTTCACAAAAAAAGAAACAAAGTGCTGGGGTAACATAGCGGGTCAGACAGTACATGGATGGGTGACGTTTTTGGTCTGAAGAAATGGTCCAATCTGGAACGTTGTCTATCCACGTTCTCAGGAGATCCTGCCTGACCCGCTGAGTTATGCCAGCATTTTGTGCCCTTTTTCCAGCGCTTAATCACTAAAATGGTTTTAAAAGCAGAGAAGGTGAATGAATAACAATTTGATCTCTATGTTCTTACTTTCAAGATGATTCAGAGCTGAATGTAATGCAGGAAAGATGTCGCCCTCCATCGACTTATTTTACCTTTACACAAATTGCAGGGGGGACTAGGGGAAAATAAATGGTCGGCACGGACTGGAAGGGCCAAGAAGGCCTGTTTCCGTGCTGTAATTGTTATATGGTTATATGTAGATTGGCCAGAAGACTGATGGTGGTCTTCCTAAACGAAGTGGGCATCCCAGAATGAAGTAGGGAGAGGCTAACAATGTTCGAGAATACCCTTGCCTGCTGGTTCCTGCAAGACCTGAGGATCTGGATGTTGCCTTCATTGGCCCAGTTGCTTTCCACTGTTCACTCTTGGGAAGATCGATCTGATATCTGTGACCGGAGCCATAGGTACGGTTACACCAGAGGCAGTCGCGATGGATTACTTCATTCTGCTGACCTTCTGTTGAAAACAAGCATTGAATGCTTTGAGCTGGTCAGGGGGGACATGTTGCCAGTGATACAGCCTGCCTTCATTTTGCAGCCTGTATTGGATGCAAGCCTTGCCACAATCGACACGATTTGCAAGAATGATCCCGGGAATAAGTGGGTTAATGATGAGTGTTTGTCGGCACTGGGCCTGTACTCGCTAGTTTGGAAGAATGAGTGTGGTCCTCATTGAAACATACAGAATAGTGAAAGGCTTGGACAGAGTGGATGTGGAGAGGATGCTTCCACTAGTGGGAGAGTCTCGGACTAGAGGTCATAGCCTCAGAATTAAAGGACGTTCTTTTTGGAAGGAGATGAGGAGAAATTTATTTAGTCAGAGGTTGGTGAATCTGTGGAATTCTTTGCTACAGCAGGCTGTGGAGGCCAAGTTAGTGGATATTTTTAAGGCAGAGATAGATAGATTCTTGATTAGTTCGGGTGTCAGAGTTTATGGTGAGAAGGCAGGAGAATGGGGCTAGGAGAGATAGATCAGCCATGATGGGATGAATGGCCTAATTCTATTCCTCTCACTTATGTACGTATGACATGACGGATGTCAATGTGGTTATTCCAGGACTCTAGCCTGGTCTGGAATTCCCTCTTGGCTGGAATTCCTTGATGGCTCTGTGAAGCTCGTAAATAGATTTCTTGTACCACTCGTGATTCTTTGACTTGAACATAGAAACATAGAAAATAGGTGCAGGAGGAGACTATTTGACACCAAGCCAGCACCACCATTCATTGTGATCATGGCTGATCATTCGCAATCAGTAACCCGTGCCTGCCTAGAGCTCTATCTAACTCTCTTTTAAATTCATCCAGTGAATTGGCCTCCACTGCCCTCTGTGACAGAGAATGCCACAAATTCACAACTCTCTGGGTTTTTTTTCCATCTCAGTTTTAAATGGCCTCCCCTTTATTCTTTGACTGTGGCCCCTGGTTCTGGACTTCCCCAGTGTTTGATAAGATCCCCTCTCATCCTTCGAAATTCCGGTGAATACAAGCCTAGTCTTTTCAATTTTTCCTCATATGACAGTCATGCACTGCCACAATAGCAAGGATGTCCTTCTTCAAATTAGGAGACCAAAACAGCACACATCACTCGAGATGCGATCTCACCACATTCCAGAAGATTACTCGAGCAAGATTCCCCCTGCATTAATCCATGCTGAATTGGACCAATCATTTTATTGCCATCCAAATGCACCGTTATTACTTCGTTAATAATTTGCTCCAGCATCATCCCCACCACCGATGTCAGGCTAACTGGTCTATAATTCCCTGTTTTCTCTCATGCTCCTTTCTTGAAAAGTGGGATAACATTAGCTCCAATCTCCAGGAACTGATCTTGAATCTATAGGGCAGGGGTGGGGAACCTTTTCATGTTGGAATGTCGCATTAAGTTAGCTGTAATCTAGTAAGGCCGCATCCAAGACACTTCAATTAGATATACTTCAAAATGTACATTATTTTGTAAAAACCTAACCACTGTGTACTAACTTCAAGAAAATGAAAAAAAAATGGTTGATTCTGAAGTTAACTAACCTTTTAATGACTGTTGTGACTGCTTTTTGTGGGAAAGCATTTGAATATTTGGTTGCAACATGGAGGTACGCAGTGTCATCTGATCTTCTAGATGGGTATCCGTAATTTGTGACCTTAAGGGCGTCTTGATTTGGGTTAGGTAGGAGAATGTAGATTGGCAGCAACAAGAAAGCATTTTTCGTGCATGTTGCCGAAGACTTGGGCATTCTACTGCATTTTTCCATATTTCAATCGGATCTTTCAAATAAGAACTTTAAAATGTCGTCTTCTGAGAGCTCAATCAATTCCATCTGTAGTTCTTTAGGAGCCTTGGAGACATCAACTATAACCATATAACAATTACAGCACAGAAACAGGCCCTCTCGGCCCTTCCAGTCTGTGCCGACCATTTATTTTCCCCTAGTCCCATCTACCTGCACTCAGACCATACCCCTCCATTCCCTTCCCGTCCATATATCTATTCACTCTACTTTTAAATGTTAAAATCGATCCTGCCTCCACCACTTCTGCTGGAAGCTCACTCCACACAGCCACCACTCTCTGAGTAAAGAAGTTCCCCCTCATGTTACAAAGTCTAGATTTTCAAAGTCTACAGAGAGATTTGGGCCATTTGGAAAAGTGGGCTGAAAGATGGCAGATGAAATTTAATGCTGATAAGTGTGAGGTGCTACATCTTGGCAGGACAAATCAAAATAGGACGTACATGGTAAATGGTAGGGAATTGAGGAATGCTGTGGAACAGAGGGATCTAGGAATAACTGTGCATTGTTCCCTGAAGGTGGAATCGCATGTAGATAGGGTGGTAAAGAAAGCTTTTGGTGTGCTGGCCTTTATAAACCTTTAGGGGTAACATGAGGGGAAACTTCTTTACAGTGGTGGAAGCAGGATCGATTTTAACATTTAAAAGTAAAGTGGATAGGTATATGGACGGGAAGGGAATGGAGGGGTATGGTCTGAGTGCAGGTAGATGGGACTAGGGGAAAATAAATGGTCGGCACAGACTGGAAGGGCCGAGAGGGCCTGTTTCCGTGCTGTAATTGTTATATGGTTACCCCTAAACTTCTGTCCATTAATTCTCATGTCATGCCCTCTTGTTTGAATCTTTCCTACCCTCAATGGGAAAAGCTTATCCACGTCAACTCTGTCTATCCCTTTCATCATTTTAAAGACCTCAATCTAGTCCCCCCTTAACCTTCTGCGCTCCAAAGAATAAAGACCTAACTCTTTCAACCTTTCTCTGTAGCTTAGTTGTTGGAACCCAGGCAACATTCTAGTAAATCTCCTCTGTACTCTCTCTATTTTAGAGAGTTGAGAGTTGAATAGAGAGTTGAACTCTCTATTCAACTAGGTGAGGTTGAAATGCTAATTTGAGTGTGATGTCATGATTCTCAAAGTCAGTGAACCTTTCATTGTATTCTTTAATTAATAAGTCTATAGCAGCTTCAAATGATCTGCATGGATCCTCCTGCTCATCAATGACCTTCGCTAACTGGGGAAAATGTTTGTCCGAAATTTCATTTTGAAAAAGAAGAGTTTTGAAAAAAGATAGCTTTTTTCGAAATGCTTGGATTTTTTGCCACTTAGTTTTACCTTGCAATGAAACATTCATGTAATTATGCTTTGACATGATATCACACAGAAATGCAGTATTTCTATAGCAATCTTCTTTGCATAATTCACATTGCTCATTCTGTTCTTCACGAAATGTAACCATCTGTTCTCGCAAAGATAAACATGTTGCTAACACCTGTCCCTGCGATAGCCAACGCACTTTGCATTGATACGGCAAATCCACACTGAATGCCTCATCGTCCATCTTTAACATCGTACAAAACTGATGATGCCGTGTTGCATTTGCACAAATATAGTTAACAATACTTATAACCTGTTGCAAAGTGTCACTTAAAATAGTAGAATTAGCACAGAGGTTTTGCTGATGTAAGATACAATAAAAAGAAATAAGAGCATCTGGATCTGATAATACCTTTTTTATCTGTGCAATAAACCTCTCACGTTTTCCTGTCACGGAAGGTTACACAAAAAGCTGGAGAAACTCAGCGGGTGCAGCAGCATCTAAGGAGTGAAGGAGATAGGCGACGTTTCGGGTCGAGACCCTTCTTCAGACTGGTCAGGGATCAGGGAAACGAGAGATATAGACGGTGATGTGGAGAGATAAAGAACAATGAATGAAAGACATGCAAAAAAGTATCGATGATAAAGGAAACGGGTCATTGTAAGCTGTTTGTAGTGTGAAAATGAGAAGCTAGTGCGACTTGGGTGGGGGAGAGATAGAGAGAGAAGGAATGCCAGGACCCGAGGGCTGAGGGAGAGGTGGGAAGGGGAGGAGGCAGCCAGGGTTAACAGAATTGAGAAAATTCAATGTTTAAGCCCAGAGGATGCAGACTCCCCAAGCGGAATATGAGGTGCTGTTCCTCCAACTTGCGGTGTTGCTCACTCTGGCCGTGGAGGAGGCCCAGGACCGAGAGGTCAGATACGGAATGGGAGGGGGAGTTGAAGTGCTGAGCCACCGGGAGGTCGGGTTGGTTATTGCGGACCGAGCGGAGGTGTTCGGCGAAACGATCCCCCAGCCTCCGCTTGGTCTCACCGATGTAGATCAGCTGGCATCTGGAGCAACGGATGCAGTAGATGAGGTTGGAGGAGGTGCAGGTGAACCTCTGTCGGACCTGGAAGGACTGCTTGGGTCCCTGAAAGGAGTGGACGGGGGAGGTGAAGGGACACCTGTCTTGAAGGTGCACCGTCTGTACATCCACTCACTAAATTAACCAAATCCAGTCTAACTTCTCGAAAGTTGTTGAAGAAATCTATTCCTCGTGTCCTACCCGTAAGTGCGCAAAGCGAGAAACTCTTCGTAGCAAAGAAAATCTTCTGTTATGGCCTGAATTAAGTATAAAACCTGCGGCGAGTCAGTAGTATCAGTTGATTCATCCAAAGCGATTGAATAATATATATTTTCCTTCTGGAGTATTGTGTGAAGTTGTTCTGTTACATTGAGGGCTAATTCATCCTAATCATGCACTTGCAAACTTGCTCAACTCTTCTGCAAAACCCTCATACATATTAGAAGCATAGACAATAGGTGCAGGAGGAGGCCATTCGGCCCTTCGAGCCAGCACCGCCATTCATTGTGATCATGGCTGATCGTCCCCAATCAATAACCCGTGCCTGCCTTCTCCCCATATCCCTTGACTCCACTAGCCCCTAAAGCTCTATCTAACTCTCGCTTAAATCCATCCAGTGGCTCGGCCTCCACTGCCCTCTGTGGCAGGGAATTCCACAAATTCGCAACTCTCTGGGTGAAAGCGTTTTTACTCACCTCGGTCTTAAATGGCCTCCCCTTTATTCTAAGACTGTGGCCTAGAACCAATGTTAACAAAAGGAAGGACATCTGGACCTCACCTTATCCTCAACTTCCATCTCGTTGGAAGAAAGAAACATTTTCCAAGGTAGTATAAACAATTTGAACAAGGCTTCACACTTTAACCAATCACACGATAACAGCACAAACATAATTAACAATACTCAACACCACATCCTATGACCAATCCTAATCATGTATGTACTCAGCTATTCTGCAAAACCGTCATATATATTAACAAAAGGAAGGACATCTGGACCTCACCTTATCTTTAACTTCCATCTAGGGTCCAGACTCCTTGGAGCTGTGACTCACAGCTTGCAACTTTCACAGAAAGAGGCCAAGCAGGCTTTGCAAAAACAGAGATTCTTCAATTAGTGACATCTTATTTAGCCAATGACAAAATTTGGATTCATTCAAAAGGCTGCACTTAATGGCCTTAAGGCCGCAGGTTCCCCACCTCTGCTATAGAACATTGGAAAATGATCACCAATGCATTCATCAGTCTGAAGAAGGGTCTCGACCTGAAACGTCACCTATTCCTTCGCTCCATAGATGCTGCTTCACCTGCTGAGTTGCTCCAGCATTTTTGTCTATCTTTGATTTCTCCATCATCTGCAGTTCTTTCTTAAACCAATGCATCCACAATTTGTTGAGCCATCTCCTTGAGTACCCTAGGATGCAGACCATCAGGTCTACCCAATACTATTTCTCACCTAATGCAAATTCTTTCAGTTCCTCTATCTCCCTAGATCCTCTATCCTCTAGTACATCTGGGAGATTGTTTGTGTGTTCCTTAATGAAGACAGAACCAAAGCCCACAGTGATGAATGCTGTGGTGGATGTTTGTGTTACATTTTTATTGTGTATTGTGTGTTCTTTTTTTATTGTACCGCTGCTGGCAAATTAATTTCACTTGCACTTACGCTGATGCTTTGGCACCGACCGTGCAAGAGCTGGGTGCTCTTGAAAAGGAGACGCGGTCCTCTTTCTTACAGTTTGGCTTTCTTCCCAACCCATTGTTCAAGCGCTTTTGATTGCAACATGTGCCTTAATTTAGTTCAACAAAGAAACTGACAAGTTACTAAAGAATTTAGTAATTTCTAATTACTAGTCTCTAGTAATCTCTAAATTACTAGAGACTAGTAATCTCTAAATTACTAGAGATTACTCTAGTAATGGCGGAGTAGCAAGATGGATTCAACAGTGGCTGAATGGGAGATGCCAGAGAGTAATGGTGGATGGCTGTTTGTCAGGTTGGAAGCCGGTGACCAGTGGGGTGCCTCAGGGATCTGTGTTAGGTCCACTGTTGTTTGTCATGTACATCAATGATCTAGATGATGGGGTGGAAAATTGGATAAGTAAGTATGCAGATGATATTAAGATAGGTGGTGCTGTGGATAATGAAGTAGATTTTCACAGTCTACAGAGAGATTTGTGCCATTTGGAAGAGTGGACTGAAAGATGGCAGATGGAATTTAATGCTGATAAGTGTGAGGTGCTACATCTTGGCAGGACAACTCAAAATAGGACGTACATGGTAAACGGTAGGGAATTGGGGAATGCTGTGGAACAGAGGGATCTAGGAATAACTGTGCATAGTTCCCTGAAGGTGGAATCGCATGTAGATTGGGTGGTAAAGAAAGCTTTTGGTGTGATGGCCTTTATAAATCAGAGCATTGAATATAGGAGTAGGGAAGTAATGTTAAAATTGTACAAGGCATTGGTGAGACCAATTCTGGAGTATGGTGTACAATTTTGGTCACCTAATTATAGGAAGGATGTCAACAAAATAGAGCGAGTACAGAGAGATTTACTAGAATGTTGCCTGGGTTCCAGCAACTAAGTTACAGAGAAAGGTTGAACAAGTTTTTATTCTTTATTCTTTGGAGCGCAGAAGGTTAAGGGGGGACTTGATTGAGGTGTTTAAAATGATGAAAGGGATAGACAGAGTTGACGTGGACAAGCTTTTCCCATTGAGGGTAAGGAAGATTCAAACAAGAGGGCATGACATGAGAATTAAGGGACAGAAGTTTAGGGGTAACATGAGGGGGAACTTCTTTACTCAGAGGGTGGTGGCTGTGTGGAATGAGCTTCCAGCAGAAGTGGTGGAGGCAGGATCGATTTTAACATTTAAAAGTAAATTGGATAGGTATATGGACGGGAAGGGAATGGAAGGGTATGGTCTGAGTGCATTTTGACATTTCAGTGATGACCCACACATATATTTTCTATGTATGTATTGTAATACTTTCAAGGAATATTTGAAAATGTAAGAAATCATGAATTATTCTTCCTTTTAATGGACGTTAAACTTGTTTCATTGTTTTTGTGCAAAATACTGTGAAATATAATGGAGATGTAACAGTCAGAAAAATGTAAATATGTGAATAGTCAGTTATGTAAATAGGGCAGCTCTGTGCAGCGGTAGAATTGTTGCATTACAGCGCCAGAGACCCGGGTTCGATCCAGGGGTGGAAATCCCGGGGGGGGAGGGGGGACACGCCCCCTCCTGTTTTGAGAGGTGGGGGACGATCCCCCCCCCCCCCCATTTTTTGTAATCCGGATTTTAAAACTACGTGTGGAAAAAAAGCTGTTTAAAATCTCCGCTTTCCGCGAGACAGTGGGGGTGGGACTGATGATCGAAGGTGTGGATTGGACGAGAGGGATGTCGGTCAGCATGCAGTGGGGGGAGGGGGGCCCCATGATGATTCAGCGCGATGATTGAAGGAGGGAGGTGGTCACAGGCGGAAGTAGGGGGGGGGGGTGGGACTGAGGATAGAGCACGGTGATTGGAGGAGGGAGACATCCTGGTGGAGCAAAGGTCATAGAGCGGGGCTTGAATTGGCCCGTTGACGGGCGTTACATCGCCCAGCCCGGCGCAGTTTAAAATCATCCTCGGGATCTTCCACTGCCCCGCGGGCAAATTGCCGTGTCAAGGCGATTGAGGCACCTGGTGTTGAAGCCCCCGCAGGGCGATGAATTGCCCCGTGAACGGGCCGATTGAAGCCCCACGGTTCTGCTGTTGCCGGAGGTCAGAGTCGGTCACCAACCAGGTCACTTGCCAATGTTACCGGCCGTAGGGCCCACGGCTGAAACCTCGCATGCATGCGCGCGCGCCTGCCAACAAATTGTGTCCCCCCCCAATGTTTTGACAGTGATTTCCATGCCTGATTCGATCCTGACTGTGGTTGCTGTCTGTATGGAGTTTGTACGATTATCCCGTGACCTGCATGGGTTTTCTCTGGGCGCTCCGGTTTCCACCAACATTTAAAAGATGTACAGGTTTGTAGGTTAAGTGGCTTGGTAAAATTTATAAATTATCCCGAGTGTGTAGGATAGGGTTAGTGTGGGGAGGAATCACTGCTCGGTGTAGACTCGGTGGGCCGAAGTGTCTGTTTCCGCGCTCTATATCTAAACTAAAGGGCCTGTCCTACAAGCATGCAATTCTATGCGATGAACACGATCAAACTAGAAGCGGGGGCCGCGCGAAGGTCAGGTGATCCCTGTACAAGGCCGTTCCCACACGCATGCGCATGCATGCGGCAAGCGCGACCAAACTGGCAGCAGGGGCCGCGCGGAGGTCAGGTGAGTGGCGCAACGCGGAGCAAAGTGAGGCGAACTTGGAGCAAAGTCTAAGATAAGTTCGCCAGGACAGAGAGGGGCACACAGAGAGGGGCACAGAGGCACACACACACACACAGAGGGCCACGGAGCCACACACATAGAGGGTGACGGAGGCACCTACAGATATGTTCACGGAGGCACGATGTCGGGGCGGTGTGTAATGCGTCGAGGCGACTGCGAGCCGACAAGCCGTTGCCGCGTGGAATTTTTGAACAGTCAGTTTTTCGGAGCCCCGCGCGATGTCGGGATGAACTCCGCACAATTCCGCACGGCTCCGGCGATCAAAGTGGGACCGGCCCCACGACGCCGGACGGCTCAAGCGACCACGTTAGGTCACGCTAATCGCATAAAGTTGCATGCTGGTGGGACAGGCCCTTAAACTAAAAATGTGTAGAATATAATGCTTTCAACGCACTTACTGTGACTCATTCTGTTTAATTTTATCTTGCAGTAATGGAAATAAACCAGTTAATAACCAATAAATTGTTCCTGGAGGCCAATGAGAATATAAATAAATTGGAAAAGGAGTTGCTCAATGAGAGAAAGCTTGCAAAAGATGATGAATGCCACCAAAAAAACATGGTAAAAGTTCGAGATCTTCATCTGCTTCATGATGCACTCGCCCAACAAATAACGTCCACAATTGCCAATTCGCTCACTACGCCCGAAGAAAATAGCAGCCATCTGCGCTCGGCAATTAACGTTATTGAAATGGAAGAAGTAGCAGATAAAGAGTGGCAAGAGACAATGAATCCTTCTGGTGCTGAGAGCTTCAGAAGACCCAGAAAGTGGAAAGAATTGTGGGCGGAAACAGTAGCCAAAAGTGTAAAGGAACGGGTAGCAAGCCTGCCCTTCATTGCGAAGGAGCAGAAGGCTTTGTGGATGGCACTGCACTTATTAGACCTTCAACAAACCATTGTGGAGGATTTGAAAACTGTCAAAAACTTTACCCAAACGAGTTATCCAGAAAGTTACAATATTTTTAATGTGTACCTGAAATACTATCACCAAACTGTATCTTCTCACTTGGAATGTATCCAACAAAAACAGCTTGAATCTAATGAACTTTATGCACTACTCAACTGGATTATTCACACCTACAAAAGGTAGATTGACCACTCATTCAGACTGCTTAATATTGTTTAGATATTGTTTTGAAGACATTTCTAATCAGCAGGAAAAGATTATTGCTGGCTCTTGATGCAGAAAATGTAAAAGCACCAATGATCCTTGCTTGATTCCAGCCTTGAATCAGGCCGGGATAGAGTGGATGTGGGGAGGGTCTAGGACCAGAGGGCACAGAATCAAAGGGGGTACCTTAAGAATGGAGATGGGGAGGAATTTCTTTAGCCAGAGGGTGGTGAATCTGTGGAATTCGTTGACACAGACGGCTGTGGAGGCCAAGTCATTGGGTATTTTTAAAGTGGAGATTGATAGATTCTTGCTTAGTTAGAGCGTAAAAGGTTACTGGGAGAAGGCATGAGAATGGGGTTGAGAGTGAAAAATAGTTTGGCCGATAGAATGGTGAGTAGACTCAATGAGCCAAATGGCCTAATTCTACCCCTTTGTCTTATGGTCTTGATTCAATTTGAAGAAAGGACCTAATGTCGCCTATCGAGTCCAAACAAGGGTCCAGACCTGAAACGTCACCTATCCATGTTCTCCAGAGATGCTGCCTGACCCGTTGAATTACTCCAGCACTTTGTGTCTTTTTTTGAAAACCAGCATCTGCAGTTCCTTGTGTCCACAATGATTACCGTTGACCTGAAAGGAAAAGTCACGTCAAGATGATCCCCTTTTCTGCCCCCTGCTGTGAAAAGACATCCGTTTCACCCAATCCTTGCGACACATCTAAAATGACAGCAACCTGGCTAACAGAGCAATGGCATTAAATCATTCTCACATCTAAATATCCAGCTGGTATTTTACTTACCTTTTTAAACATTATTAAGGTTGCCAAATAAATATTGACACATACATGTGATTAAATTGGAAGCTTAAATATCATTAATAAGACATATAAAATATTAAGGGTTTTTATTATAACATCCCATGTATTTTTAAATATTTATACAAGGCAATAGCAATTCATAGAAACATAGAAAATAGGTGCAGGAGGAGGCCATTTGGCCCTTCGAGCCAGCACCGCCATTCAATATGATCATGGCTGATCGTCCCCAATCAATAACCCGTGCCTGCCTTCTCCCCATATCTCTTGATTCCACTAGCCCCTAGAGCTCTATCTAACTCTCTCTTAAATCCATCCAGTGATTTGGCTTCCACTGCCCTCTGTGGCAGGGAATTTCACAACTCTCTGGGTGAAAAAGTTTTTTCTCACCATAAATGGCTTCCCCTTTATTCTAAGACTGTGGCTCCTGTTTCTGGACTCGCCCAACATTGGGAACATTTTTCCTGCATTTAGCTTGTACAGTCCTTTTATAATTTTATACATTTCTATAAGATCCCCCCTCATCCTTCAAAACTCCAGTGAATACAAGCCTAGTCTTTTCAATCTTTCCTCATATGACAGTCCTGCCATCCCAGGGATCAATCTCGTGAACCTACGCTGCACTGCCTCAATCACAAGGAGGTCCTTCCTCAAATTCGGAGACCAAAACTGTACACAATACTCCAGATGTGGTCTCACCAGAGCCCTGTACAACTGCAACTACAATTCATACCCATTAGTTCAGTGGACTAGGTGCTGCAAATATTCAGTAGATCAAACAATATTGTTGAAAAATGCAAAGGTGTTGATATTGAAGGTTGATGATCATTCTGACAGTGAACGTATGATTTAATGAAAAATCACACAAAATGCTGGAGTAACACAGTGGGGCAGGCAGCATCTGTGGAAAACATGGATAGAAGATGTTTTGGATCAGGACCCTTCTTCAGACTAATTGTAGGGGGGTAGGGATGTGGAAGAGAGGATGGGCAGGACAAAGCCTGCCAGGTATTAGGTTAATACAGGGGTACGCAGTTGATACTGAGTATAGAAGTTGGGGGGTCATGTTGCAGTTGTATAAGAAGTTGGTGAGGCTGCATTTGGAGTATTGTGTTCAGTTCTGGGCACTGTGTTATCGGAAAGATGCTGCAAGCTGCAAATGGTACGAGGATGTTGCCAGGACTAGAGGGTGTGAGCTATAGGCCGAGGTTGAGTAGGCTGGGTCTCTATTCCTTGGAGCGCAGGAGGATGAGGGGTAATCTTATAGAGGTGTACAAAATCACGAGTGGAATATATTGGGTAGATGCCCAGAGTCTCTTGCCCAGAGTAGAGGAATCAAGGACCAGAGAACATAGTGTTAAAGAAGGAACTGCAGATGCTGGAGAATCGAGGGTTACACAAAAAGCTGGAGAAACTCAGCGGGTGCAGCAGCATCTAAGGAACGAAGGAGATAGGCGACGTTTCGGGTCGAGACCCTTCTTCAGACCCCTGAAGACATAGGTTTAAGGTGAGGGGGAAAAGATTTAATGGGAATCTTTTTCACACAAAGGGTGGTGGGGTGTATGGAACGAGCTGCCAGATGAGGTAGTTAAGGCAGGATCTATCCCAACGTTTAAGAAACAGTTAGGCAGGTACATGGATATGACAGGTTTGGAGGGATATGGACCAGACACGGGCAGGTGGGACTAGTGTTGCAGGGACAAGTAGGGCGGTGTGGGCACGTTGGGCTGAAGGTTCTTTTTGCACACTGTATCACTTTATGACTATGACTGTGATTCTAGGCGCGAGGAGGGGAGGGGGGGGGGGGGGGTTAGGCAATATATAAACATATAATGTCTAGATAATATGTTCCTTACGTCTCATTGCCATAAAATAATGAACTCGCATCCCTCCAGGTTCAATAAATATGTTTTAGGATGCAATGTTCATTTGCCTTTTTCAATTTCATTGAGAGCTATTATGTGCATGATATTTATGTCTATTATTATTTTCATTACCTTTTTCTCTATGGATGGTCTTGCATCTTTCCCTCTGACCTTACTATCCATAATTTTGAGTCATCGCGACTAATTTCACACTCGTCATCCCTAATGCAAAGCAGGCATTGTCCAATAAAATATATCTTGGATGTAATCTTGTTAATGAACATTGAACTGGCCATCACAGAACAGGCCGCTCAGCCCACAACGTTGGTGCTGAACATAGTGCCATCATTAATCTACTTGTGCATAACGCATTTCCTTCCATTCCGTGCATATCCACTTGCCCATCCAAAAATATTTTAAATGCTACTGATGTGCCTGCTTCAATAACCCCCCCCCCCCCCCTCCCCGGCAGTGCATTGCAGGCACTCACCATCCTCTGTGGAAACAAACTTGTCCCACACATCAACTTTGCCCCTCTCATCATAAAGCTATGCCCTTCAGTATTAGATTTTTCCATCCTGGGAAAGCATAGTTTTCTTTGCCACGCAAAAATTGCATCTTTTAAATTGTTTTACTGTGTGATGGTGTGCTTTTCTTTAATCTTATATCATGTTTTAGCATGCACACATACACCCATTTCCCTCTTGTTATCGATGAAACAAGACCACAATAGAACACTGCAGATGCAGGAAATGTAAATAGTAGGCAGAAATTGACATTTCTAGTGCTGTGATTGAGTTGCACTCTTCACATGGATCACCATTGTGTAAATTATGAAAATTACGAGGCTAAAGAATGCACTTTGTTTACAGTGGGGATGTTATGAGCCATCCTGATCTTTTACCAGAGGTAAACATAGAAGAACTGGGACCACTGTTGGACCAAGGGATTATAAAGAATATCATGGAGAAATACATTGAAGGTTTAAAGGTATGAATCAAATGATGAATGGCACTTGCGGCTCATCTAAATTGACATTGGAAAAGTCCAAATGTAGAGAAAGAAAAGTTGAGTATGTTTTCAGGAGAGATTGTCTTGTGTGCAGCATCACAACCTCCGCTTCATGGTGGCATTCTTTCTCCAGCCAGATGATTACTTCTCACTAGACCTGTTGGGTCCCATTCACCACCCGGGGTTTATGGTGGGGTGGGAGGGGAAGTGTGTATATGGGCGGGAGGGGTTTGCCGGGGGGGGGGGGGGGAGGAAACATGTGTGGGGGGTGTGTGGGGGAGGGTGTGCGTGTGGGGGGAGGGGTGGTTTGGTGGAGGGACGTGTGTTGTGGGGGGGGGGGGAGGTGTGTGGAGGGGAGGGGTGTGCAGGGCTCTCACTTAACTTTTTTTCCCTGTTACCAGTCGGGCAACTCGGGCAGCTTTTCAGGTTGCCAAATGACAGTTTAGGTGGTCAATTTAAGACGCGTGCGATAATAAGCACGGACGAAGTGCATAGTTACCAGTCGGAATTATGCTCAATGAAGCATTCACATATTATTTCTGCTTCAAATAAAGCCACAAACTAAACATTTTCACCAATCAAGACATGATATATACCACAATGACATGCAGCAAAATTACAACACAGTAAACATGTTTTCTGTGAAGGACCCAAAATTATGATGAGGGGAGCGTAGGGGATGTCAGAGGGGATGAATGGGGTGGATCAGTACGGGATTGACGGGGGGGCAACATTACAGGATGAATGGGGAGATCAGTAAAAGATAAATGAGGGAATCAGTACAGGATGCATCGGGGGGGATCAGTACAGGATGAATGGGGAGATCAGTAAAAGATGATTGAGGGGATCAGTACAGGATGAATGGGGGGATCAGTACAGGATGAATGGGGGGGATCAGTACAGGATGAATGGGGGGGATCAGTACAGGATGAATGGGAGATCACTACAGGATGAATGGGAGGATCACTACAGGATGATGGAGGGGTTCAGTACAGGATGATTGAGGGAATCTATACAGGATGAATGAGGGGATCCGTACTGGATGAATGGGGGGATCTGTAAAAGATGAATGAGGGGATCAGTACAGGATGAATGGGGGGGAATCAGTAAAAGATGAATGAGGGGATCAGTACAGGATGAATGGGAGGAGGCGATGCAGGATGGATGGGAAAGGGGGTGAGTACAGGATGAATTGGGGGACTAATGTAGGGGGAGTTGGGGTTGGGGGGGCAAGAGAGTCAATGCGAGGTGGATCGGGAGATCAGTGCAGGATGAATAGATTGGGGGGGGGGTAGATGGGGAGGTGAGCACAGGGGATGTCAGTGAGGACTGAATGGAGGCAGGAATGGGGATGAGTGGAGAGGAGGAGTCCCACGATAAGGGGGGCATACAAGTGAGAGAGAGCGAGAGGGGAAGGTGGGGGAGGAAGGAATGTCAGCGCTCATCGGGCAGGGACGGTTTTATCGCCCCGCTGCCTTGGCCGTCTCTGTCCACCGCCAAGTGCCACCACCAAAGGGGGAGACAGTTGGGATCTCCTCGCCACCGCCCCCCCCTTCTCTGCCAGCCAACAGGAAGGTGCGGGGCCAAGCGGTGCAGGTGCTTCAGACGGCGGAAGGGGGCCGCTCCCTCCCTCCCTCCCTCCCTTCTCCCGGTGAGCGGCCATTATCAGGGCTGGGGGGGGGGGAATGCCGGAGGAGGAGGAGCCGCTGCCGCTGTTGCTGGATAGAAACATAGAAAATAGTGCAGGTGGAGGCCATTCGGCCCGTCGAGCCAGCACCGCCATTCATTGTGATCATGGCTGATCGTCCCATATCAATAACACGTGCCTGCCTTCTCCCCATATCCCTTAACTCCACTAGCCCGGATCTAACTCTCTTAAGTCCACCCAGTGACTTGCCCTTTATGGCAGGGAATTCCATAAATTCACAACTCTCTGGGTGAAAACGTTTTTTCTCACCTCAGTCTTAAATGACCTCCCCTTTATTCTAAGGCTGTGGCCCCTGGTTCTGGACTCGCCCAACATTGGGAACATTTTTCCTGCATCTAGCTTGTCCAGTCCTTTTATAATTGTATATGTTTCTATAAGATCCCCCCTCATCCTTCTAAACTCCAGTGAATACAAGCCTAGTCTTGTCAATCTTTCCTCATATGACAAGTCCCGCCATCCTAGGGATCAATCTCGTGAACCTATGCTGCACTGCCTCAATCACAAGGATGTCCTTCCTCAAATTAGGAGACCAAAACTGTACACAATACTCCAGATGTGGTCTCACCAGAGCCCTGTACAACTGCAGAAGAACCTCTCTACTCTTATGCTGAAATCCTCTTGTTATGAAGGACAACATTCCATTAGCTTTCTTCACTGCCTGCTGTACCTGCACGCCAACTTTCAGTGACCGGTGTACAAGGACACCCAGGTCTCGCTGCATCTCCCCCTTACCTAACCTAACCCCATTGAGATAATAATCTGCTTGTTTGTGTTGTGGGCGGGAAGGGGTGTGTGGGCGGGTGTTGTGGGGAAGGGGCATTGTGGGGGGAGGGGGTTGTTGGGGAGAGGGGGGTGTGGGAGGGAGGGGTGTGTGGGGGGGGTATGTGTGGGCGGGGGGCAGTTGTGGGGGAGAGGGTTGTGTGGGCAGGGGGGATGTTGTGTGGTGGAGGGGTGTGAGGGGGAGGGGTGTGGGGGCGGGGGGAGGGGTGTGGGGGCAGGGGGGAAGAGAGCTTGCAGAAAAGATGGGGAGAGTGCAGTAGCACGACGAGGGGGGCAGGAGCCAGTGAGGAGGACCAGAGGGGAAGGGGTTCACAGAGCGATGGGGACTCACAGTGGATGCTGGTCGCTTCGCTGGTCGTTCTCCGCCGGGATCAGAGTCTCCGCCTTCCGTTTGGTGACATCGGCGCCATCTCCAACTCCGCACCGGGCCGGGCCGTTTCGCGTACCGTTTTTGCTCAAATAGAATGACCGCTAAACTGGAAGATAACAAGATCAGAGTTTTAGTTACGTATAGATGCCCCAACTTTCTGTGCCAAGTCACAAAACAATTTTCTTTTAGGAAGCTGCTCTGAAACTGGAGGAGGGTTTGCTGGGATAGACAAGAATAGTACACTCTCAATGTGACTGGATTTGGGCAAAACTAACAATAAGGACTTTAAAAAGCACAAAGAGATAATTAGTCATGTGGCAATTTGTAGAGGTTTGTCTACACGTGTGGGTAGCACAGTGATGTAGGCGGTACAGCCACTGCCTCACAGCGCCAGATATATGCACATATAAAGATATTGCAAGATATGAAAACATTGATGCATCATCCAACGATTTAGTTCAAAATGATTGTTAAATAAAAGCAAAAAATTATCAACTCAAAACATTCTCACACACAGAAGTTTAGCATTAAGTAATTGCAAGATTTTTTGGATAACGTAGCAATGTTACAAAATTTTGAGATTTAAAAAATCAAGTCTGCAATTTATCCCATCAGATAAAGCATAAAAATAAGTTTAATTTGACACCTAATTCACTTTCATATCTTCAGTATTAAAAAAGTTATGGCCATTTTCATACTCGGAAATTAGTAACTTGTTCCCTATTGCTTTTCTATTGACTTAACACAAAAGCTGTGATCGAGGACAGTCAAAAGCCCATAACTTTCTTAAAAATTAAGAGAACTGAAAGAAATTTTCAGTTATTATTATATTAAAGCATTCTGAAACAAATATGAAACAATCTTACCTGAAATTAAAGCATATAATTAGTTAGTTACCCAATTGTAGACAATTACAAAATTCAATTACTAGATCTAAACATCTATCCATTTCTTAAGAACTTTTTTTTTAATTTAAAGCCTAAGTGTCCAATTAACAGTCACACAATAATTCACAATATAACATGATTTTTAAATCTAATTGTCATTAATATATAGGCCAAATTGAAGGAATTTAGTGTTTAATGCCTGTAAATTAATGGGCAATTTAAACAGCTTGCGAGTGGGATTTTCTGGAACACGATGTATTGGAACGTTGCGGTTGCGGTGAATTTAAACCCAATATCGGCAGGAAAAATTCTGCCAGTTCATATGGGGGCTAAATCACCGTTTCGCAACATGAAATATTGATTAAAGTCCCCTAAAAAAGCAAGTTTATATGTAAAAATAAACAGCTTTCACTTACCTGTCCCCTACGTAAAATCGGTCCCCGTTGTCGGCGTTCACGGCATTGGGAGCTAATTTTTATTTTACTGCAGTGATGAAGTAGTCGGGCTATTTATTCAAAAAACCAGACTTACCGGCAGTGGGAACGTATCTCCAGAAATAGATCGCACTCCGAGAAAAGAAAACTCCGGATGGCAAGGGGAAAGCCGCATTTTAAAAGTTGCGCACACGGCCAGTGACAAAGTTGCGCACACGGCCAGTGACAGAACTGCAGCGCCGCTAAAGGTAAGTTTTGTAACATACCTAGATAACCGCTGTCCTTTTTGACTTGCAGCTAAAAGTCCCAACATGGATGAGAAATGCACTGAAGGAGGACAAGTCAAAATGGTCGGAATCTGCAGCATATGAACCAGAAATAATGATGGGCTTTTATCATTCTCCTGTTGCCTCTGATATATGTGAGGTAAATGTCTCAATGTTCTGCATATTTCCATCCACAGCATGGTGGGGCAGTGGTAGAGAGACCCGGGCTCTATCCTGACTATGGGATGGACTTTGTACGTGCTCCCTGTGACCATGTGGCTTTTCTCCGGGTGCTTTGGTTTCCTTCCACACTCCAAACATGTACAGGTTTGAAGTTTAATTGGCGTCTGTTGTGTAAATTAGTGTCCGCAGTGTGTAGGATAGTACCATTGTACAGGCTGTTCGTCACGGATTCGGAGAGCCCAAGGCCCTGTTTCCACACTGTACCTCAAAAGTCTAAAGTAAAGGACCTGTCCTACCAGCATGCAACTCCATGCGATGAGCGTGACCTAATGTGGTCGCTTGAGCCGTCTGGCGTCGCGGGGCCGGTCCCACTTCGATCGCTAGAGCCATGCGGAATTGTGCGGAGTTCGTCCCGACATCGCGCGGGGCTCCGAAAAACTGACCATGTTCAAAAATTCCGCACGGCAACGGCTTGTCGGCTTGCAGTCGCCTCGACGCATTACACACCGTCTCGACGTCATGCCTCTGTGACCCTCTCTGTAAGTGCCTCCATGACCCTCTATGTGTGTGGCTCCGTGGCCCTCTCTGTGTGTGCCTCTGTGCCCCTCTCTGTGTGCCCCTCTCTGTCCTGGTGAACTTACCTTTAAGACTTCGCTCCAAGTTCGCCTCATTTTGCGCCGCGTTGCGCCACTCACCCGACCTCCGCGCGGCCCTCGCTGCCTGTTTGGTCGCGCTTGCCGCATGCAGGCGCATGCTGGTGGGAACGGCCCTGTACAGGGATCACCCGACCTCCGCGCGGCCGCCGCTTCTAGTTTGATTGCGCTCATCGGATGCTGGTAGGACAGGCCCTTAAAGGTTAAAGAAATTGGTTTCTCCAACCTTTTCAACGGTTCACTGACCTGTATATGCCCCTCTCTGCTCGTAATCATCTTAATCCTTTGCTCGCAAAATATTACAGATTTCAATTTAGACCTGGACGTTAATTGAAATAGTAACTATTGCAATTTGTGCGAAAGTTGTAAGAAAGAGGTATTTCGGTCAGGTAAGACTAGAATTATTATCCTCAAAGCAAAAATAAAATTTAGAAAAGCCTTGATGGAAATACACCATAGGCTGACACAAAATGCTGGAGTAACTCAGAGGGATATGCAGCATCTCTGGAGAGAAGGAATGGGTGACGTTTCAGGTCAAGACCCTTCTTCAGATTTAACCATATAACCATATAACAATTACAGCACGGAAACAGGCCTTCTCGGCCCTTCCAGTCCGTGCCGACCATTTATTTTCCCCTAGTCCCATCTACCTGCACTCAGACCATACCCCTCCATTCCCTTCCCGTCCATATACCTATCCACTTTACTTTTAAATGTTACAATCGATCCTGCCTCCACCACTTCTGCTGGAAGATCATTCCACACAGCCACCACTCTCTGAGTAAAGAAGTTCCCCCTCATGTTACCCCTAAACTTCTGTCCCTTAATTCTCATGTCATGCCCTCTTGTTTGAATCTTCCCTACCCTCAATGGGAAAAGCTTATCCACGTCAATGCTGTCTATCCCTTTCATCATTTTAAAGACCTCAATCAAGTCCCCCCTTAACCTTCTGCGCTCCAAAGAATAAAGACCCAACTTGTTCAACCTTTCTCTGTAACTTAGTTGCTGGAACCCAGGCATTTAAACCAGCATCTGCAGTTCTTTCCTTCACCATAGGTTGACTAGTTTAGATGAGGTGAACAGAGAAGTGTTTTCCTTATAGTGGATGGTTCAAACATATGGAAGGGCGAGGAAACATAGAAACATAGAAAACAGGCGCAGGATAGGCCATTTGGTTTCATTCATTGTGATCATGGCTGATCATCCACAATCCTGCCTGCCTTCTCCCCATATCCCTAGATTCCACTAGCCTCTAGAGCTCTATCTAACTCTCTTTTAAATTCATCCAGTGAATTGGCCTCTACTGCCCTCTGTGAGAGAGAATTCCACAAATTCACAACTCTCTGGCTGAAAAGGTTATTCTCATCTCAGTTTTAAATGACCTCCCCATTATTCTTAGACTGTGGCGCCTGTTTCTGGACTCCCCAACCTTGGGAACATTTTTCCTGCATTTAGCTCGTCCAGTCCTTCATATAATTTCTATAAGATCCCCAATCATCCTTCTAAATTCCAGTAAATACAAGCCCAGTCTTTCCAATGTTTCCTCATATGACAGTCCCGCCATCCCGGGGATTAACCTTGTGAACCTACGCTGCACTGCCTCAATAGCAAGGAGGTGGGCAGGTAGCCCGTAAGGGGGGTTACGCATTCTGGCTGGCTGACGTTCGGAACCAACTCATGCACTTGGAACCCTTTCTGTCACTAAAGCCAGGACTGGTGCAATGAGATTGATCGCGACGCCCAGTTTTCCTTCGGTAAAAATCTTGCAGCAAATGATACAGGGAATGTACATGTGAGGAACGGCTGTTCTTTGCACATTTTGTTAATAATATGAAACTCTTTGCCAGTAAGAGTACGGGATTAGTATTTGATTATTACGGGTGTCAGGGGTTATGGGGAGAAGAATGGAGTTTGGAGGGAAAGAAAGATCAGCCATGATTGAATGGCGGATTAGACTTGATGGGCCGAAAGGCCTAATTCTGCTCTAGTCACTCATGACCTAAGGGGGAAACATAGTCAGTCAGGGGCTTACATTAGAGAATGACAGACACTTCCAATAGAGAATTATGTAGACACTCAAGCATAGATAATTTGCAAGGCTGCAAGGAAATGGGTGAGCGATTTTTGTACAAGGAGTAAAGGGGCTGTCCCACTTGGGCGACCTAACCGGTGAGTTCTGGCGAGTTTGCCCTCGACTCATACTCGCAGCATGGTCGACACCAGGTCGTATGAGGTCTTCATAACTCTCCTTCATGCTCGAGAGTGGTCTCCGCGTACTCGAGGCGTCAGCTAGGTCACGGTATTTTTTCCAATATGTTAAAAAATGCCCGCGAGTAAAAAAAGGTCGCCATGGAAAAAATCGATACTTTTTTTACTCGTAGGTTTAGTCGTAGTAGGTCGGCATGTTAGTCGTAGGTAATCAACGGTAGTCGAAGGTAGTCGTAGATAGTCTTCATCATAGTCGAAGGGAGGTCGAAGGAGGTCGTCTTCACTCTCCACTATTCGGTCCAAATATCCCGAAGTTAGTCGTAGCTAGTCAAAGCTGGTCTTCAACATAGTCGAAGGAGGTTGAAGGAGGTCTTCTACATAGTCGAAGGAGGCCCTCAACATGTCATTTTTTCAAACTCTTCTAAACTTGCCAATTAGGACAGACCAAGTGGGACAGACCCTTTAGAATGCAATCAACAGTCAAATGTTTTCTGAACTGTAATAATTTAATGTTTCTTGCTTCTCCATCATCCCTTGTATAACTGTTTCCCCATGGGACATGGAGAAGATGTAATGCAAATTAGGGTACAGTTAACACAATAAAGTAACTGGAATTAGCTTCAGGTATCATCATCAAAAGCATCATTGCAGATTATGCCTAATATAAAGCTAAGTTGTTTTGACATTTCAGATGATTGCATCTCATTTGAAAGAATCGGGCAAGATCAGCAAGGATCTGAAGAAGAGTGTTTTATATTACTGCTTGGAAGAATTAACAAATTTTATACACTGGTAATGTATTACTTCTTTATAACCTGCCCACAAGGTGTTACTGCAAATCAGAATGATCAGAGCCAGCTCCCACTGAAACAGTGTATACGTTCAGGGACCCACTTTCAGTGAAAGAATGAAAGATAAGAGATGCAAACTGATGTGGAAACAGAGAATAAGGAGTATAACGGTGTTGCCTAAACTCTAAGTCATTCTTCCTTTTAAGGTGGAAGCAGAGCAAATCTGAATTATTCTATTATAATGGTTTAAATCTGGAATATGCATTTCCATTCTTTCTGTTTTTATGTAACTCATCTTTATTCATCCTTGTTTTCAAGAATGCCTTGATTCTACAAAATAATAGGAACACACTCAAGTGCCTTGTCACAGAATTTACAGAATAAAACAGGGCATGAGTTTATGCTTACACCAGCCTCACTTAATCCTCAATGTAGATCCTTCTCATCCACTTTTTTTGCCTTTAATCGTTAACTTCCCCATAAAGACATCAGTGAACGATGTCTGAAGTTGCACATTTTAACCATTGGGAGATAGATAAAGATTGAAAACTGGTGAATTAATTACTGTGATATATTTATGGTCATTTGTATTTAACATTTCCGCAAGTTGAACCATCAATCCCCTTCATTGAATCAAATACCTATTATACTTTTTAAGACCTTTTTATCTCACAATGATATCTCCCAGAATAAAATGTCATCCTTTTCTGATGAATGTAGACTCCTACCATCTCTGTAAATTATTTTGCCTTCTATATTTGTTTCTATAGTGTTTCTATATTTCTATATTATCCACAGAGCTGTAACCAACGAAAGGTTCCACAACCATTTCACTTTTCTTCCTGATTTTCTAATTCTGCTCCCCTAAGAATGAATCCCAACCCGTTGCATTTTATTGTTTTGTTTCATTATCACAAAAAGTTGCATTTAACCAGCGTTGAGAATACTAAAATGATAGAAGGTCATTAAGGGCAACACAGTGGTGCAGCAGTTGAGTTGCTGCCTTAAGCCCATGTCCCACTTGCATGTCCGTGGCATGCTAATTACGCAAACTCTTGGTCGCGTTGAGGCGCAACGGTCCCGCGAAGGTCGCGCGTGACTTCATGCGTCCGCCCAGCCGTCTGGAGCGCGTGACATCATTTGAAGATGGACACAAAATGCAGGAGTAACTCAGCGGGACCGGCAGCATCTGGAGAGAAGCAATGGGTGATGTTTCGGGTCAAGACCCTTCTTCAGTCCGTAAGAAGGGTCTTGACCTGAAACATCACCCATTCCTTCTTTCCAGAGATGCTGCCGGTCCCGCTGAGTTACTCCTGCATTTGTGTCTATCTTCAATTTTCTCGGCCCCGCTCTGGGAGTAGGAGTGGGGGCGGATCCGGACCGCAACGGCCGTGAGCCCCAGGCCGAGTTCGGCGATCGTTTGCCTGCTTCTGCTGCTGTTGGAGGTGAGACGTTGCGTCGCGCAGGGTCTTGGGCCTGTCCCACTTTGGCCGTCGGTTACGTGACAGGCCGGTGCAATGAGATGCAATCATCTGAAATGTCAAAACAACTTAGCTTTATATTAGATTTTGTTCGCTACAAAATTTCGGAGCACCGCACGACATCGTGCACAACTCCATACCCCTCCGCGCTTCTCAGTGGGACCGGCCCCACGAGGCCAAAAGATGCCCGTGCGCCTCAATGCGATGACGGGGTTGCGTAATTTGCGTGCCAAGGACACGTAAGTGGGACAGGGCCTTTACAGCGCTTGCTGTGCCGGAGGCCTAGGTTCCATCCAGACTACGGCTGCTGTCTGTACAGAATTTGTACGTTCTCCCCGTGACCTGCATGGGCTTTTGCCGAGATCTTCGGTTTCTCCCACCTCCAAAGACATACAGCTTTGTAGGTTAATTGACTTGGTATTATTGTATATTGTTCTTAGTGTGTGTAGGATAGTGCTAATGTGCAGGGGTCGCTGGGCGGCATGGAGTCGATGGGCCGAAGGGCCTGTTTCTGCGCTGTACAGCGCCCTCCATAATATTTGGGACAAAAACCCATAATTTATTTATTTGCCTCTGTACTCCACAATTTGAAATTTGTAATAGAAAAAAATCACATGTGCTTAAAATGCACATTGTCAGATTTTAATAAAGGCAATTTTTGTACATTTTGGTTTCACCATGTAGAAATTACAGCAGTGTTTATACATTGTCCCCCCATTTCAGGGCACCATACTGTTTGGGACACAGCAATGTCATGTAAATGAAAGTAGTCACGTTTAGTATTTTGTTGCATATCCTTTGCATGCAATGACTGCTTGAAGTCTGTGATTCATGGACATCACCAGTTGCTGGGTGTCTTCTCTGGTGATGCTCTGCCAGGCCTGTATTGCAGCCATCTTTAGCTTATGCTTGTTTTGGGGGCTAGTCCCCTTCAGTTTTCTCTTCAACATATAAAAGACATGCTCAATTGGGGTCAGATTGGGTGGTTGACTTGGCCACTCAAGAATTGACCATTTTTTAGCTTTGAAAAACTCCTTTGTTGCTTTAGCAATATGTTTCGGATCATTGTCTTGCTGTAGAATGAACCGCCGGCCAATGAGTTTTGAGGCATTTGTTTGAACTTGAGCAGATAGGATGTGTCTAAACACTTCAGAATTCATTATGCTACTACAATCAGCAGTTGTATCATCAATGAAGATAAGTGAGCCAGTACCTTCAGCAGCCATACATGCCCAGGCCATAACACCCCCACCATAGTGGTTCACAGATGAGGTGGTATACTTTGGATTAAAGCACATGGTATTGGGAGTAGGGTACTGACATGGATAGAACATTGGTCGGCAGACAGGAGACAAAGAGTGGGGATTAACGGGTCCTTTTCAGAATGACAGGCAGTGACTAGTGGGGTTCCGCAAGGCTCGGTGCTGGGTCCCCAGCTATTTACAATATACATTAATGATTTAGATGAAGGGATTAAAAGTAGCATTTGCAAATTTGCAGATGACATATAACCATATAACAATTACAGCACAGAAACGGGCCATCTCAGCCCTTCTAGTCCGTGCCGAACACTTATTCTCCCCATGTCCCATCTACCTGCACTCGGACCATAACCCTCCATTCCTTTCCCGTCCATATACCTATCCAATTTTATTTTTAAATTATAAAATCGATCCTGCCACCACCACTTCTGTGGAAGATCATTCCACACAGCCACCACTCTCTGAGTAAAGAAGTTCCCCCTCATGTTGCCCCTAAACTTTTGTCCCTTAATTCTCAAATCTTGTCCTCTTGTTTGAATCTTCCCTACTCTCAATGTGGAAAGCTTATTCACGTCAATTCTGTCTATCCCTCTCATCATTTTAAAGACCTCCTGGGATGTCAGGACTTTCATATGAGGAAAGATTGGATAGACTCGGTTTGTACTCGATGGAATTTAGAAGATTGAGGGGGGATCTTATAGAAACCTACAAAATTCTTAAGGGGTTGGACAAGCTATATGCTGGAAGATTGTTCCCGATGTTGGGGGAGTCCAGAACAAGGGGTCACAGTCTAAGGATAAGGGGGAATTCCTTTAGGACCGAAATGAGGAAAACATTCTTTACACAGAGAGTGGTGAGTCTCTGGAATTCTCTGCCACAGAAGGTAGTTGAGGCCAGTTCATTGGCTATATTTAAGAGGGCGTTAGATGTGGCACTTGTGGCTAAAGGGATCAGGGGGTATGGAGAGAAGGCAGGTACGGGATAGTGAGTTGGATGATCAGCCATGATCACATTGAATGGCGGTGCAGGCTCGAAGGGCCGAATGGCCTACTCCTGCACCTATTTTCTATGTTTCTATGTTTCTATGTTTCAATCAAGTCCCCCCTTAACCTTCTGCGCTCCAAAGAATAAAGACCTAACTTGTTCAACCTTTCTAACTTAGTTGCTGGAACCCAGGCAACATTCTAGTAAATCTCCTCTGTACTCTCTCTATTTTGTTGACATCTTTCCTATAATTTATACTATAATTATACTATAATTATAATATTATATATTATAATAATATACTGTATTATATTATTTATTGACATTGAAATGTAAGGATTGTGTTTATTTAACCTGTTGCAAGGAGACTTAACGTACTAGTCCTATTTTGCTTCCATGTGTTTGACTCAAGCTACCAACAAGACCTGAAGGTCAGAAAACAGAGTGCATCAAACCCATTACCTCTCCTGGTTGTCAGTATCAACAGCTACACTGACCTCGAGTAAGTGTTATTAATAATTATATCAATAATATAAACATTAAGATATATATTCATAATGGCTGTGGATTGAACATCAGGGTAGCAGCTCAGCAAGCGCTCAAGACCAAAGAGGAATGGCCAGTCAGTAGACCAAAGTGCGGGAGTAACTCATCTGGTCAGGCAGCATCTCTCGGGAACAAACAAGTATAGGCAACATATTGGATTTGGGACACTTCTTCAGTCTGACATTCAGTGTTAAGAAGGGTTCCGACACAAAACGTCACCTATCCATGTTCTCCAGAAATGCTGCTTGACCGCTGAGTTATCCCAGCACTTTGTGTCTTCTATTGTAAACCAGCATCTGCAGTTCCTTGTTTCAATAGACAATAGGTAATGGAGTAGGCCATTCGGCCCTTCAAGCCAGAACTGCCATTCACGGTGACCATGGCTGATCATCCACACTCAATACAGCGTTCCTGCCTTTTCCGCATATCCCTTGACTCTGCTATCTTATTTATTTATTTATTTATTTTTATTAGAAGTAAATACATAATAAAAAACATTTTGTTTGTGGTGGTCATACATTATTAATATTGTCTATATTATCAATTGTATAATAGTTGTACTTCTATATATTTTTTTATATAGATAGAAAATAATAGAGAGAGAGGAAAGAAACCAAAAAAACAAACCAGAAGGTATAATAAAAGAGAATTAGGGAGTAATTAGCCAATTATACATCATTGGACATATGTCCGTGAATTATAAAATGTAATTCTTCATCTAATCCTTAATTCGGGATTTAGTCAGGTTCTCGTGCCGAACCGTTTTGCCCCTTCAAATAGTCAATAAATGGAGACCATATTCTAGTAAATAGTTCTTGTTTGTCCATTAAGACAAATCTTAATCTTTCCAAATGTAGGGTCTCCGACAGTTCCATAGTCCACATTTTAATTGTGGGGGTAATAGGGCCTTTCCAAAATTTTAATATTAATTTTTTCCCGATTATTATACTATAGTTGATAATGTTTCTTTGGTTTGTTGTAAATATTTGATTTTGTTGTAATATTCCTAATATTATTAATTTTGAGTCAGGGTCCAATTGGATGTTGACAACTTCCGAAATTATCTTAAAAATTTCTGTCCAAAAATTATTCATTTTTATACAATTTACAAAGGTATGTGTTAGGTTAGCCTCTAAGTGCTGACATTTTTCACAGATAGAAGATATACTTGGGAAAATTCTATTTAATTTTGTTTTTGAATAATGTAATCTATGTAATACTTTAAATTGTATTAAGGAATGTCTAGCATTTAACGAAGAGTGATGTATATGTTGTAAGCTTTCGTCCCAAATATCTTGCATTATTGGTTGGCCTAGTTCATTTTCCCATGATTGCCTATATATTTCCATCATGGGTGCATCATTATCTAATATGGTAAATGGTAGGGAATTGAAGAATACAGTTGAACAGAGGGATCTGGGAATAACCGTGCATAGTTCCTTGATGGTGGAATCTCATATAGATAGGGTGGTAAAGAAAGCTTTTGGTATGCTAGCCTTTATAAATCAGAGCATTGAGTATAGAAGCTGGGATGTAATGTTAAAATTGTACAAGGCATTGGTGAGACCAAATCTGGAGTATGGTGTACAATTTTGGTCGCCCAATTATAGGAAGGATGTCAACAAAATAGAGGGGGTACAGAGGAGATTTACTAGAATGTTGCCTGGGTTTCAACAGCTAAGTTACAGAGATAGGTTGAAGTTAGGTCTTTATTCTCTGGAGCGCAGAAGGTTAAGGGGGGACTTGATAGAGGTCTTTAAAATGATGAGAGGGATAGACAGAGTTGATGTGGACAAGCGTTTCCCTTTGAGAATAGGGAAGATTCAAACAAGAGGACATGACTTTAGAATGAAGGGACAGAAGTTTAGGGGTAACATGAGGGGGAAATTCTTTACTCAGTGAGTGGTAGCGGTGTGGAATGAGCTTCCAGTGGAAGTGGTGGCGGCAGGTTCGTTGGTATCATTTAAAAATAAATTGGATAGGCATATGGATGAGAAGGGTATGGAGGGTTATGGAATGAGTGCAGGCAGGTGGGACTAAGGGAAAAAAGTTGTTCGGCACGGACTTGAAGGGCCGAGATGGCCTGTTTCCGTGCTGTAATTGTTATATGGTTATATGGTTAATAGAATATTATAAATATAAGATATTAATTTTTCTGTGTTAGGGTGTTTGTTCAAACATTCATCAAGAATTTCTGTGTTTCTATTTCTATAGTCCTGTGTATTTGATTTAGCATAGTCTCTAAGTTGTAGGTATCTGAAATAGTAATTTGAGTGAAGTCCATAAATTTGTTGTAACTCCTGGAATGAGAGGAATGTACCTTTCCTATAAAGATGACCCATCTTTATAATTCTGTGATTTTTCTGCTATCTGCTATCTTTAAGAGCTCTATCCAACTCTCTTGAAAGCATACAGATAATTGGCCTCCACTGCCTTTTGAGGCAGAGAATTCCACAGATTCACAACCCTCTGTGTAAAAAGGTTTTTCCTCACCTCCATTCTAAATGGCTTACCCCTTATTCTTCAACTGGTTCTGGACTCCCCCAACATCAGAAACATGTTTCCTGTGTCTAGCATGTCCAAACCCTTAATAATCTTATATGTTTCAATAAGATATCCTCTCATCCTTCTAAATTCCAGGGTATACAAGCCCAGCCGCTCCAATCTATCAACATATGACAGCCTCGCCATACCGGGAATTAACCTGGTGAACCTGCGCTGCACTCCCTCAATAGCAAGAATGTCCTTCCTCAAATTTGGAGACCAAAACTGCACGCAATACTCCAGGTGTGGTCTCACTAGGGCCCTGTACAACTGCAGAAGGACCTCTTTGCTCCTATACTCAACTCCTCTTTTTATAAAGGCCAACATGCCATTTGTTTTTTTCACTGCCTGCTGTACCTGCATGCTTACTTTCATTAACCATATAGCCATATAACAATTACAGCACGGAAACAGGCCTTGTCGGCCCATTCAGTCTGTGCCGACCATTTATTTTCCCCTAGTCCCATCTACCTGCACTCAGACCATACCCCTCCATTCCCTTCTTGTCCATATCCACTTTACTTTTAAATGTTAAAATCGATCTGGAAGATCATTCCACACAGCCACCACCCTCTGAGTAAAGAAGTTCCCCCTCATGTTACCCCTAAACTTCTGTCCCTTAATTCTCATGTCATGCTCTCTTGTTTGAATCTTCCCTACCCTCAATGGGAAAAGCTTATCCATGTCAACTCTGTCTATCCCTTTCATCATTTTAACAACCTCAATCAAGTCCCCCTTTAACCTTCTGCGCTCCAAAGAATAAAGACCTAGCTTGTTCAACCTTTCTCTGTAACTTAGTTGCTGGAACCCAGGCAACATTCTAGTAAACCTCCTCTGTACTCTCTCTATTTTGTTGACTGATGAACAAGGACCACCAGATCTTGTTGTACTTCCCCTTTTCCCAACTTGACACTATTTTTCCACATGGCCAGTATGTGCTGTCATGGTCAACGACATCCTTATCTCATTAACTAATTATAAAAAGAAGACAGACTGAATGCTTTGGAAATGTAGTTGCAGACAATTGTCTTTTTCTTCTCTCTAGCGATTGTCAGAATCTCATTTGTTTTCCTTGTTCCCACAGACTTTATATTCCCTTTCCCTAAATAACATTTTTTAATGCTATGTGGCCTTTTGTTTCCCATCACCCCCCCCATCCCACCCCCGTCACCCCAAACTATTTCTGGTAACGGGGTTTACAACCGTCTATAAATATTTTACCTGCATTTTGTCATGATTCTCCTACATGTACTATAGATCATAGACATAGAATCATACAGCATGGAAATAGGCCCTTCGGCCCATCTTGCCCATGCCGACCAAGATGCCCCATCTATGCGTCCCATCTGTCCATGTTTGGCCCATCTCCCTCTAAATCTCTGGATTTCTTATCCATTTACATGTCCAAATGTTGTTATAGTACCTACCTCAACTACCTCCTGTGGCAGCACGTTCCATATACCTACCACCCTCTGTGTGGAAAAAAGTTGCCTCTGAGGTTCTCATTAAATCTTTCCCATCCCACCTTAAACCTACTTCCCCTAGTTCTTGATTCTCGTACTCCAGGTAAAAGACACTGTGCTTTCACCTTATCCATTCCCCTGATAATCTTATACACCTCTATAACATCTCCCATGTTCTCCTGCATCCAAGTCAAGTCAAGTTTATTCGTCACATACACATACGGGATGTGCAGTGAAATGAAAAGTGGCCGTGCCTGCGGACTTTGTGCAAACAAACAAACAAACAAACAACCAACAAACTACAAACAGAATCACATGTTCTTTTCCATATTAAATATTGTGGGCGGTATTGTGGTACAGTAAGTTAATAGAGTTAGTCCCTGGTGAGATAGGAGTTTACAGTCCGAATGGCCTCTGGGAAGAATCTCCTTCTCATCCTCTCCGTTCTCACAGCATGGCAATGGAGGCGTTTCCCTGACCGTAAGAGCTGGAACAGTCCGTTGCAGGGGTGGAAGGGGTCTCCCATTATCTTATTGGTTCTGGAGTTGCACCTCCTGATGTATAGTTCCTGCAGTGGGGCGAGAGAAGTTCCCATAGTGCGTTCGGCCGGACGAACTGCTCTCTGCAGAGCCTTCTTGTCCTGGGCAGAGCAATTCCCAAACCAGATTGTAATGTTTCCGGACAAGATGCTTTCCACAGCCGCTGAGTAGAAGCACTGGAGGGTCCTCGGAGACACTCTGAATTTCCTCAATTGCCTGAGGTGGTAAAGGCGCTGCCTTGCAGGGGTGCTGAGGAAGAGGATTTCCTGGAATGTATGCGGGATAGTTTTCTCAACCAACATGTGGAGGAACCAACGAGAGAGCAGGCTATCCTAGACTGGGTATTGAGTAATGAGGAAGGGTTAGTTAGCAGTCTTGTTGTGCGTGGCCCCTTGGGCAAGAGTGACCATAATATGGTTGAGTTCTTCATTAGGATGGAGAGTGACAAAATTAAGTCAGAAACAAGGGTTCTGAACTTGAACAAAGGTAACTTTGAAGGTATGAGATGTGAATTGGCCAAGATAGACTGGCAGGTGATTCTTAAAGGGTTGACAGTGGATGTGCAATGGAAGGTATTTAAAGACTGCATGGATGAAGTACAAAAGTTGTTCATACCAGTTTGGCAAAAGAATAAATCGGGGAAGGTGGTGCATCCATGGATAACAAGGGAAATCAGGGATAGTATAAAAACAAAAGATGAGGCATACAAATTTGCCAGAAAAAGCAGCCTACCGGAGGACTGGGAGAAATTCAGAATCCAGCAGAGGAGGACAAAGGGCTTAATTAGGAAAGGGAAAATAGATTATGAAAGGAAACTGGCAGGGAACATAAAAACTGACTGCAAAAGTTTTTATAGATATGTAAAGAGAAAGAGACTAGTTAAAACAAATGTTGGTCCCTTGCAGTCAGAAACAGGTGAATTGATCATGGGGAACAAGGACATGGCAGACCAATTGAATAACTACTTTGGTTCTGTCTTCACTAAGGAAGACATAAATAATCTGCCGGAAATAGCAGTGGAACGGGGGTCAAATAAGATGGAGGAACTGAGTGAAATCCAGGTTAGCCGGGAGGTGGTGTTGGGTAAATTGAACGGATTGAAGGCCGATAAATCCCCAGGGCCAGATAGTCTGCATCCCAGAGTACTCAAGGAGGTAGCCACAGAAATAGTGGATGCATTAGTGATAATTTTTCAAAATTCCTTAGATTCTGGAGTAGTTCCTGAGGATTGGAGGGTAGCTAATGTAACCCCACTTTTTAAAAAAGGAGGGAGAGAGAAAGCGGGGAATTACAGACCAGTTAGTCTAACATCGGTAGTGGGGAAACTGCTAGAGTCAGTTATTAAAGATGGGATAGCAGCGCATTTGGAAAGTGGTGAAATCATTGGACAAAGTCAGCATGGATTTACGAAAGGTAAATCATGTCTGACAAATCTGATAGAATTTTTCGAGGATGTAACTAGTAGAGTGGATAAGGGAGAACCAGTGGATGTGTTATATCTAGACTTTCAGAAGGCTTTCGACAAGGTCCCGCATAAGAGATTAGCATACAAACTTAAAGCACACGGTATTGGGGGTTCAGTATTGATGTGGATAGAGAACTGGCTAGCAGACAGGAGGCAAAGGGTAGGAGTAAACGGGTCCTTTTCAGAATGGCAGGCAGTGACTAGTGGGGTGCCGCAAGGCTCAGTGCTGGGACCCCAGCTATTTACAATATATATTAATGATTTGGACGAGGGAATTCAATGCAACATCTCCAAATTTGCAGATGATACCAAGCTGGGGGGTATAGTTAGGTGTGAGGAGGATGCTTGGAGGCTGCAGGGTGATTTGGATAGGCTGAGTGAATGGGCAGATGCATGGCAGATGCAGTACAATGTGGATAAATGTGAGGTTATCCACTTTGGTGGCAAAAACATGAGGGTAGACTATTATCTGAATGGTGGCAGATTAGGTAAGGGGGAGATGCAACGAGACCTGGGTGTCATGGTACACCAGTCATTGAAAGTAGGCATGCAGGTGCAGCAGGCAGTGAAGAAAGCAAATGGTATGTTAGCATTCATAGCGAAAGGATTTGAGTATAGGAGCAGGGAGGTTCTACTGCAGTTGTACAGGGTTTTGGTGAGGCCACACCTGGAGTACTGCGTACAGTTTTGGTCTCCAAATCTGAGGAAAGACATCCTTGCCATAGAGGGGGTACAGAGAAGATTCACCAGACTGATTCCTGGGATGTCAGGACTTTCATATGAGGAAAGATTGGATAGACTCGGTTTGTACTCGATGGAATTTAGAAGATTGAGGGGGGATCTTATAGAAACCTACAAAATTCTTAAGGGGTTGGACAAGCTAGATGCTGGAAGATTGTTCCCGATGTTGGGGGAGTCCAGAACAAGGGGTCACAGTCTAAGGATAAGGGGGAATTCCTTTAGGACCGAAATGAGGAAAACATTCTTTACACAGAGAGTGGTGAGTCTCTGGAATTCTCTGCCACAGAAGGTAGTTGAGGCCAGTTCATTGGCTATATTTAAGAGGGCGTTAGATGTGGCACTTGTGGCTAAAGGGATCAGGGGGTATGGAGAGAAGGCAGGTACGGGATACTGAGTTGGATGATCAGCCATGATCACATTGAATGGCGGTGCAGGCTCGAAGGGCCGAATGGCCTACTCCTGCACCTATTTTCTATGTTTCTATGTTTCTATGCATTACTCACGAGTGCTGCAGCGTGCGATGTCCATGTCATATCCTCAGAGATGTGGACTCCCAGGTATTTAAAACAGCTCACCCTATCCACAGTATCCCCATTTATCCTCAATGGTGTGTACATCCTCGGATGATGTGCCCTCCTAAAGTCCGCGATCAGCTCCTTAGTTTTTTTGATGTTCAAGAGGAGGCTGTTGTCCTGACACCAGAGTGCCAGATCAGCTACCTCCTCCCGGTAGGCCTTCTCATTGTTGTCTGAGATCAGGCCCACCACCACGGTGTCATCAGCAAACTTGATTATCGAGTTGGAGCTGAACCTAGCCACACAGTCGTGTGTGTACAGGGAGTACAGTAGGGGGCTGAGGACGCAACCCTGGGGGGATCCTGTGCTCAGGGTGAGGGACTTTGATGTATTCCCTCCCATCTTGACTACCTGGGGCCTGGCATGTCAAAGTCAAAAGAGTTTATTGTCATGTGTCCCTGACAGGACAATGAAAATCTTTCTTTGCATAGCACAACAGAACATAGTAGGCATTGACTACAATTATATACGTAAATACACACGGGAATTAATAAATTAATAAAGTGCAAATAACAGATGGAGGGATATTAATGTTCAGAGTTCCGAGCCAAGTTTAATAGCCTGATGGCTGTGGGGAAGTAGCTATTCCTAAATCGGGTTGTTTCAGTCTTCAGGCTCCTGTACCCTCTACCCGAAGGTAGCAGGGGATGAGTGTGTGGCCAGGGTGGTGTGGGTCCTTGATGATGCTGCCAGGTTTTTTGAGGCAGCGACTGTGATAGATCCCCTCGATGGAAGGAAGGTCAGAGCCGATGATGGCCTGGGCAGTGTTTACTACTTTTTGTAGTCTTTTCCTCTCCAGGGCACTCAAATTGCCGAACCAAGCCACGATGCAACCGGTCAGCAAGCTCTCTACTGTGCACCTGTAGAAGTTAGAGAGAGTCCTCCTTGACAGACCAACTCTCCGTAATCTTCTCAGGAAGTAGAGGCGCTGATGAGCTTTCTTAATAATTGCATCAGTATTCTCGGACCAGGAAAGATCTTCACAGATGTGCACGCCCAGGAATTTGAAGCTCTTGACCCTTTCAACCATCGACCCGTTGATATAAACAGGACTGTGGGTCCCCATCCTACTCCTTCCAAAGTCAACAATCAGTTCCTTGGTTTTGCTGGTGTTGAGGGCCAGGTTGTTGTGCTGGCACCATATGGACAGTTGCTCGATCTCTCTTCTATACTCTGACTCATCCCCAACAGTGATACGTCCCACAACAGTGGTGTCGTCAGCGAACTTGATGATGGAGTTCGCACTATGACCGGCTACGCAGTCATGAGTATAGAGTGAGTACAGCAGGGGGCTGAGCACGCAGCCCTGAGGTGCTCCCGTGCTGATTGTTATTGAGTCTGACACATTTCCACCAATACGAACAGACTGTGGCCTGTGAATGAGGAAGTTGAGGATCCAATTGCAGAGGGATGCGCAGAGACCCAGTTCTGCGAGTTTGGTAACCAGCTTGGAGGGCATGATTGTGTTAAATGCCGAGCTGTAGTCAATGAATAACAGCCTGACATATGAGTTTTTGTGGTCCAAGTGGTCCAGAGCGGAGTGGAGAGCCAGCGAGATCACGTCCACCGTTGATCTGTTGTGGCGGTAAGCGAACTGCAGTGGGTCCAGCTTTTTGTCGAGGTAGGAGTTGATTTGCGCCATGATCAACCTCTCGAAGCACTTCATCACCACAGGCGTTAGTGCTACGGGTCGATAGTCATTGAGGCACATCACCTTGCTCTTCTTGGGCATTATTGATGCCCTTTTGAAGCAGGTGGGAACCTCAGACCTCAGAAGTGACAGGTTGAAAATGTCTGTAAAAACTCCAGCCAGGAATAAAGTTCTAGAGTACCTAACCTCGCCCTATAGCTCAGACCCTTGAGTCCTGGCAACATCCTTGTAAATTTCTCTGCACTCTATAATACAATTGTTTTGTACTACAATAGCTATTTGTTTTGCTCTAATTCTCCTAATAATTGCAAATTGTAAAAGGTGCGTTTGAGTTTAGTTTATTGCCACGTGCACCGAGGTAAGGCGAAAAGCTCTTGTGTGTTAACAGTCAAGTTCTTCTTCTACTTCTTCATGCAAAAAACGTTGAATAGCTGAGATGCCTTTCAATTCTATATTCTGTTACTCATCCCCATTTGTTCTTTAAATTCCTCCCTCAAATCACCACCCTGATTACAAAAGAAATCAAGCCACAGTGGAGGCTGAAAACCCTGGCAAAAAAGGGCAAATACTTTCTAAGGCACCAGTCTGACCCGAAATGTCGCCTGTCTGTGTTCTCCAGAGATGCTACCCGACCCGCTGAGTTACTCCAGCACCGTTTCGTTCCTTAGTAAACCAGCGTCTGCAGTTCCTTGTTTCTACAGGGATTACTTTTCTCACTGCATCTTGTATTGTTCCAACATAATATGGACACAAGATGGCACTCCAAAACCTCACTTGACAACTAAAGCTCCATATCTTTGGATGTATTTACTACTTTAGCAACATTTAAAAGACATTTGGACAGGTACATAGATAAGAAAGATGTACAGGGATATAGGCCAAATGCGGGCAGTGTAGATGGGGCAGCCTGGTCAGCATGGACAAGTTGGGTGAAGGGCCTGTTTCCATGCTGTGTGACTATCACTCTAACTACCCTTTCATAATGATTTTTTAATATAATGCACAGAATATTATTGCCTCCTCTGTAAATAGCTCGTTCGAAGCTCCCCCGCCCCAGTCTAGTTTCAGTCAAAAACCACTGAGTCAAGCACTTGCGCATCTGAAGGACACTAAAAACTTTATTTTGGAAAAACACAATAACAGTTCCCCACTAATATACCTAACCACCGCGGGTTCGATCCTCGTATCTGCCCTCTTAGCCCTGTTTAAGCAGCGCTCTCCCAGAAGACCGACACAGGACCACGTGGGAGTGGCCTTTTATAGGTCCCCGAACCTTGAGGGGCCAAACCACATGGGGGTGGATCTCTATATAGTCCAATAACAGCTATCGATTAACACAATACATGATAGACATTTCCCCAACCCAATAATACAGTGACTAATACAATGTATCTGACGAAGTTTCGAGATGCAGTTGAACAGAGATTAATTATGCAACATGTGATATTCTTGATATTCAAGAAACCCAGACAAGTCTGAACACTTAACCCAATCAATATCTAGCAAAGTAAAGATTTGCAACAATATTTACAATGTACATGTCTGGTTTGCATTCATTCAATCTGTTTCATGCAATTTACACTTAATTGTCAGAATCTGCAGATGTAAAGGGATAGTTTAAGGGAGTAAAGGGATAGTTAATGACCCCAGAATTAACAGGAAAGAAAGCTCACAAAGGGATAGGAGAGTATGGCCAAGTGTAATAGGGAAAGATGTGAAAGGTGAGATGCGTAAGGAAGTAAAGTATTGTATTTGAATACGCAAAGTATAAGAAGTAGATGAGTTTGAGGCTCAGTTCGGTCGGTAGATATGACATTGTGGGGATTGTGCTGGCCAAGGTAGACTGGAAAGGGATCCTAGCAGGAATGACGGTGGAACAGCATTTCATTCCAAAAAGGAAGAAAGATTCTAAAGGGAGTAGGAGGCAACCGTGGCTGACAAGAGAAGTTAGGGATAGAATAAAATTAAAAGAAAAGATGTATAACACAGCGAAGAGTAGCCGGAAGCCAGATGATTGGGAAACTTTCATAGGACAACAGAAGGAAACAAAACAGGCAATACGGGCTGAAACGATGAAGTACGCGGGGAAGCTGGCCAGGAATATAAAGAAGGACAGTAAAAGCTTCTTTAGATATGTTAAGGGAAAAAGAGTAGCAAAGTCAAATGTGGGTCCCTTGAAGGCAGACACGGGTGAAATTATTATGGGGAACAAGGAAATGGCACAAGAGTTGAACAGGTACTTCGGATCTGTCTTCACTAGGGAAGACACAAACAATCTTCCAGATGTACTGGAGGACAGAGGATCTAAATGGGTCGAGGAACTGAAATAAATTTTCATTAGGCGAGAAATAGTATTGGGTAGGCTAATGGGACTGAAGGATGATAAATCCCCTGGGCATGATGGTCTGCATCCCAGGGTCCTCAGGGAGGTGGCTGTAGAAATAGTGGATGCATTGGTGATCATTTTCCCATGTTCGATGGATTCAGGATCAGTTCCTATGGATTGGAGGATAGCTAATGTTATCCTCCAATCCTCAGGAACTGATCCTGACTTTTCAAGAAAGGAGCGAGTGAGAAAACGGGGAATTACAGACCAGTTAGCCTGACTTCGGTGGTGGGAAAGATGCTGGAGTCAATTATAAAGAGGTAATAATGGGGCATTTGGATAGCAGTAAAAGGTTTAGTCCAAGTCAGCATGGATTTATTAAAGGAAAATCATGCTTGACTAATCTTCTGGAGTTTTTTGAGGATGCGACAAATAAAATGGATGAAGGGGAGCCAATAGTGTTGTGTATCTAGACTTTCAGAAAGCCTTTGATAAGGTCCCGCACGAGAGACTAGTGACTAAAATTAGAGCTCATGGTATTGGGGGTAGGGTGTTGACATGGATAGAAAATTGGTTGGCAGACCTGAAGCAAAGAGTAGGAGTGAACGGGTCCTTTTCAGAATAGCAGGCAGTGGCGAGTGGAGTGCCGCAAGGCTCGGTGTTGGGGCCGCAACTGTTTACCATATATATTAATGATTTGGAAGAGGGAATTAGGAGCAACACTAGCAAGTTTGCGGATGACACAAAGCTGGGTGGCAGTGTGAACTGTGAAGAGGATGTTAGGAGGTTGCAGGGTGACCTGGACAGGTTGAGTGAGTGGGCAGATGCGTGGCAGATGCAGTATATTCTACAGTCTTAGAATAAAGGGGATGCCATTTAAGACTGAGCTGAGAAAAAGCATTTTCACCCAGGGAGTTGTGAATTTATGTAATTCCCTGCCACAGAGGGTAGTGGAGGCCAAATCACTTAATGGATTTAAGAGAGTTAGATAGAGCTCTAGGGGCTAGTGGAATCAAGGGATATGGGGAGAAGGCAGGCACGGGTTATTGTTTCGGGATGATCAGCCATGATCATATTGAATGGCGGTGCTGGCTCAAAGGGCCAAATGGCCTCCTCCTGCACCTATTTTCTATGTTTCTATGTAACCATTCTTTCCCTGCAACTCTTATCTAGGCTCTAGACAAACTGGCACCATTCTGCAACTTGTCCCATTTCTGCAGAAGGCACATTTAAATTGACCAAATGACCTAGCAGCCCAGAAGTCTTTACTCAGTTTTAGTGTCCTGATATCTCCAAGGAATTAACATTCCTTCCTTTTTATCATATATGATAAACCATCGTTTATGATAACCAAATAATCAGATAACCAGATACACATATGTGTGTCTATTACATTCTCCATCTATTAACAACAACAAGATGATGATGTTTCTTCCCAGAATCTTGTCAAGTTTCCTGAGTTGTCGCGGGCGTAGCTTCATAATTTCCATCTGATGAGTCTTCACCTCCCGAGTTTTTGTGGGCGCAAATTCCCTCCATTCATGTTGTTGCCCATTCTTCCATCCCTTTCCATAGTTGAACCTGTAACTCCTGAAAAAACTTGGGACAAAGCAAGTTACCATTCATGTACTAATGCTTTCCCATCCATTCACTGTAATTCTGCAATACTATCCCTTTTCAATTTCACTATCGATATCTTAATATATTCTGCTCTATAACTGTATTCCTATTTCTATTCTGTTCTATAATATACTCTTTGCTATCCTAGGATCAACACTAATCAGCTCTCTCCGTATTCACACAATGTTATTTAATGTATATCTGATGATAGTTTCTCATATAAATTTCAGCTGGGTTCAGTCCAGATTTCCCCACAGGCGTGACTCTTCTTTAATGCAAACTATGAAGAATGTTTCAATTTCACCAAATTCAGTCTCAGCCTTCCATTAACTATTTTAAATTTCAGTGTCCATCTCATCTTTCTCATTCCACAGCTTTGTGGCCGATAACACAATTCTATTCCAATTCCTGTGGAATTCCCAGCTGTTCAAATTTGATCAATCAATTTTCATATGATGTCAATTTTATCATAAATACAATAAAGAATGCCGAATCCAGGGTCAATTTCTTTCCACCTTGATAATAGAAGCCGCTTTACTATCAAGGGTTAAATAATTTAGATCCACCGGTTAAATACATCAACTCTGATATCTCAACACCCATTTCCTTATTCCTCCTAGAAACATAGAAAAATAGGTGCAGGAGTAGGCCATTCGGCCCTTCGAGCCTGCACCGCCATTCAATGTGATCATGGCTGATCATCCAACTCAGTATCCCGTACCTGCCTTCTCTCCATACCCCCTGATCCCTTTAGCCACAAGTGCCACATCTAACGCCCTCTTAAATATAGTCAATCAACTGGCCTCAACAACCTTCTGTGGCAGAGAATTCCACAGAGACTCACCACTCTCTCTGTAAAGAATGTTTTCCTCATCTCGGTCCTAAAGGAATTCCCCCTTATCCTTAGGCTGTGACCCCTTGTTCTGGACTCCCCCAACATCGGGAACAATCTTCCAGCATCTAGCTTGTCCAACCCCTTAAGAATTTTGTAAGTTTCTATAAGATCCCCCTCAATCTTCTAAATTCCAGCGAGTACAAGCTGAGTCTATCCAGTCTTTCCTCATATGAAAGTCCTGACATCCCAGGAATCAGTCTGGTGAATCTTCTCTGTACCCCCTCTATGGCAAGAATGTCTTTCCTCAGATTTGGAGACCAAAACTGTATGCAATACTCCAGGTGTGGCCTCACCAAAACCCTGTACAACTGCAGTAGAACCTCCCTGCTCCTATACTGAAATCCTTTCGCTATGAATGCTAACATACCATTTGCTTTCTTCACTGCCTGCTGCACCTGCATGCCTACTTTCAATGACTGGTGTACCATGACACCCAGGTCTCGTTGCATCTCCCCTTTTCCTAATCTGCCACCATTCAGATAATAGTCTACGCTCATGTTTTTGCCATCAAAGTGGATAACCTCACAGTTATCCACATTATACTGCATCTGCCATGCGTCTGCCCATTCATTCAGCCTATCCAAATCACCCTGCAGCCTCCAAGCATCCTCCTCACACCTAACTATACCCCCAGCTTGGTGTCACCTGCAAATTTGGAGATGTTGCATTGAATTCCCTCGTCCAAATCATTAATATATATATTGTAAATAGCTGGGGTCCCAGCACTGAGCCTTGCGCTACCCCACTAGTCACTGCCTGCCATTCTGAAAAGGACCCGTTTACTCCTACCCTTTGCTTCCTGTCTGCTAGTCAGTTCTCTATCCACATCAATACTGAACCCCCAATACCATGTGCTTTAAGTTTGTATGCTAATCTCTTATGCGGGACCTTGTCGAAAGCCTTCTGAAAGTCTAGATATAACACATCCACTGGTTCTCCCTTATCCACTCTACGAGTTACATCCTCGAAAAATTCTACCAGGTTTGTCAGACATGATTTACCTTTCATAAATCCATGCTGACTTTGTCCAATGATTTCACCACTTTCCAAATGTGCTGCTATCCCATCTTTAATAACTGACTCTAGCAGTTTCCCCACTACCGATGTTAGACTAACTGGTCTGTAATTCCCCGTTTTCTCTCTCCCTCCTTTTTTAAAAAGTGGGATTACATTAGCTACCCTCCAATCCTCAGGAACTACTCCAGAATCTAAGGAATTTTGAAAAATTATCACTAATGCATCCACTATTTCTGTGGCTACCTCCTTGAGCACTCTGGTATGCAGACTATCTGGGGATTTATCGGCCTTCAATCCGTTCAATTTACCCAACACCACCTCCCGGCTAACCTGGATTTCACTCTGTGCCTCCATCTTATTTGACCCCCGTTCCACTGCTATTTCCGGCAGATTATTTATGTCTTCACCTAGTGAAGACATTCAATTCAATAGATCCTAATTCAATAGACTTCTCCAGTACTTCTTCCTTAGTATGTTGGCTCGGCTCTCAGTCCATAGGGGTTCTTCCTCATAACTAATTTCCTTTTACCATTAAGTATCTTCCTTCGAAGTTATTTCATGTTTCTGGATTATTAGTACGGGTATTTGAAAGGATTTAGCTGCCGTCGAACCAGGTTACATTGAAATGTGGACTTTGTGGCCCAGGGATCATTTACACCTACTGCGGGATCTAATCGTAAAGGCAGAGTAAACCGTTTCCTATTAGGGAATTGCCTATGGGGAACCCGCTCTATACCCACATCGTCGGGAATTTGCTCTAACCTTATAATGTTATCGATCAGCTACTTCATATCCTCCTGCTGTCTCACCCTCAGAAAAGCTGCTCGTTAAGGGCCTGTCCCACCAGCATGCAACTCCATGCGATGAGCGCGACCTAACGTGGTCCGGCGTCGCGGGGCCGGTCCCACTTTGATCGCCGGAGCCGTGCGGAATTGTGCGGAGTTCGTCCCGACATCGCGCGGGGCTCCGAAAAACTGACCGTGTTCAAAAATTCCGCGCGGCAACGGCTTGTCGGCTCGCAGTCGCCTCGACGCATTACACACCGCCTCGACATCGTGCCTCTGTGACCCTCTCTGTAGGTGCCTCCATGACCCTCTCTGTGTGTGGCTCTGTGGCCCTCTGTGTGTGTGCCTCTGTGCCCCTCTCTGTGTGCCCCTCTCTGTCCCGGCGAACTTACCTTTAAGACTTTGCTCCAAGTTCGCCTCACTTTGCGCCGCGTTGCGCCTCTCACCCAACCTCCGCGCAGCCCTCGCTGCCGGTTTGGTCGCGCTTGCCGCATGCAGGCGCATGCTGGTGGGAACGGCCTTGTACAGGGGATCACCCGACCTCCGCGTGGCCCCCGCTGCCGGTTTGGTCGCGCTCACATGCTGGTAGGACAGGCCCTTTATGCTACAGGAATCTCTGTACTTTTTGAAGGATTCTTTCACTTTCCCACTTGATTTCCCAATTAATTTTGGTACCCACTTCTGCGGAACCTTCCTTCTAGCTACTTGATCCCCCACACTGTCCTCTGCTGGGGAAGCAATCATCGGAGCTAGAGAGTCCTTTCCCGATTTTCCTACTTTGGATTTGAATTTAGTGGATGGAGTCGAAATACCACTGACTCCTCCCGAGCTGCAAATAAGAACATGAGAGTGCTGTGAGGAATGCTGTGGCTGAAGAAGTCTGCCCACCCTTGCACCCTTGTATATAGTCGGCTTCTCTCCCTTCGAGGTCCATGCTAACCGCGGCACTCTTACTAAATTTAATAAGTTTGATTTTAGTCGGCACCTCCCCTTTAAGAGCCATCACAGTTATTTATCTTTTAAAAGCTGATGTTCTCTCCTGCTCCTGCTGCTGGCTTCCACCTCCTTCCTTCCCCTGTCCCGGAAAGTACAGAGAAGGACCAGTTCCCTCTTTTTCCATTCTAATCCCTAACTTGACCACTGCCATTCTTCAACTAGAAAGCAGAACGACCTCTTTATTTACTTTTCTTTCAGTGAAGAACATTCTCCATATTTCAATAAGCTCGTTCCCTTCTTCACTGTTTCCACATCGTCTAACAATTGTCTCTATGTAGGTTATTCCTACTGTAGATTTTAGTCCACCGATCGGCCAAAGTACGTTCCTCAAAACTCTATTTAATTTTCCCGATAATCCTCTTAATCTCTCTGCTTCATGCGGATTATTCTTATCGTGCTTTCGGGTATATTTGATAGGTCCTTCTCTGAAACGTTCCTCATCCTTCTGCACAATAGACACAATACAAATAACATTCCAAACACTCACACCAATTCAATACTCGCTCCTTCTTTTCAGACTCCAAGGCCACTGAAATCACACCCACACAATGACTAATAACCATATAACCATATAACAATTACAGCACGGAAACAGGCCTTGTCGGCCCTTCCAGTCCGTGCCGACCATTTATTTTCCCCTAGTCCCATCTACCTGCACTCAGACCATACCCCTCCATTCCCTTCCCGTCCATATACCTATCCACTTTACTTTTAAATGTTACAATCGATCCTGCCTCCACCACTTCTGCTGGAAGATCATTCCACACAGCCACCACTCTCTGAGTAAAGAAGTTCCCCCTCATGTTACCCCTAAACTTCTGTCCCTTAATTCTCATGTCATGCCCTTTTGTTTGAATCTTCCCTACCCCCAATGGGAAAAGCTTATCCGCGTCAACTCTGTCTACCCCTTTCATCATTTTAAAGACCTCAATCAAGTCCCCCTTTAACCTTCTGCGCTCCAAAGAATAAAGACCCAATGTCTAGCAGATTCACACTTCTCACACACTTGTTCTCTTCCAACCGTTATTCAATCCCCCACTCAATCTCTCCTATTTAATTAATCAAATCAATTGCTCTTATTCAATCGCTCTCCCAACTTTCTTATCAGCTAGATCACAATCACTTCATTCAACTCTCAGCCTTCAAACAAAGAATCTCCGGTTTCCCAAACTAAAGGGCCTGCCCCACCAGCATGCAACTCCATGCGATGAGCCCGACCTAACGTGGTCGCTTGAGCCGTCCGGCGTCATGGGGCCGGTCCCACTTCGACCGCCGGAGCCGTGCGGAATTGTGCGGAGTTCGTCCCGACATCGCGCGGGGCTCCGAAAAACTGACCATGTTCAAAAATTCCGCGCGGCAACGGCTTGTCGGCTCGCAGTCGCCTCGACGCATTACACACCGCCTCGACGTCGTGCCTCCATGTCCCTCTCTGTAGGTGCCTCCGTGACCCTCTCTGTGTGTGGCTCCGTGGCCCTCTCTGTGTGTGGCTCCATGGCCCTCTCTGTGTGTGCCTCTGTGCCCCTCTCTGTGTGCCCCTCTCTGTCCTGGCGAACTTACCTTTAAGACTTCGCTCCAAGTTCGCCTCACTTTGCGCTGCATTGCGCCACCTACCCGACCTCCGCGCGGCTCTCACTGCCGGTTTGGTCGCACTTGCCGCATGCAGGCGCATGCTGGTGGGACGGGCCCTGTACAGGGATCACCCGACCTCCACGCGGCCCCCGCTGCCGGTTTGGTCGCGCTCACCGCATGGAGTCGGATGCTGGTGGGACAGGCCCTTTAAGCACTCACACAGGCAATACAAGTAGCGGTCTGCGAACTTAGCACACTCAAAATCTTAACTTTCTAAATCTTAACACACTCTAAACCTTTTTACATACACAAAGTATTTATACAATTCAGATCCAATAAAGATGCTAAAAAAGACGATGCTGGATTTCTACAATATACAACCATAATTTAACACTCTAGCACACAATTTACAAACACTCAATCTCAATGCCACGTCACGCTGTTATCAATCAGTGAACCTCTCCCTCTGATACTGAAGATTTTCCCCTTCCTAGGGTACTCTTTGCTGAGGGTACTACTTCTTAAATGGACTACTTTTCCTCCTAAATGTTACTTTCCCCTGCTAATACTGGACTTCTATAGGGGGACCTCTATCCCTCCTCTCTAAGTTCTACAGAATTAGGGGTACCTCTTGCATCCGGGTGCTTTTCACCAAGTAAACGAGGTTCCTGTCTCTCAGTTACTGTTCGCTATCAGGTACTAATCAACAATCGATCAGAGGGTTACTATTCACTGTTGATCAGCTGCTATTCAAAATCAATCTCAAACATGCACAAACTCCGAAATTCTATCTGCTCAGAATTCGAATTCTACTGTACGGCAGAACTTCAATGTGACATTCTATATTTGGTTCTGCAAATCTAGACGCGTTCTCGGACCAACTAGTTTTGGCACGTATCTCTCCACCTACACGGGCTCTCGAATTGATATTATATTGCCCAATGAAATCTCGAAAGGACCAGGGTATTCCCAGCCAATCTCTACTCGAGCCACCGAGCCCAGTGCCTTTACGAGATTCCTCCGCTTCACCGATTGTGCATGTAAACCGGACTTATATTTCAATACTCCACCAATTGGATACCAACTCTGGGACAATGGGCGACCCCTCGCCCTCAAAGTGCGTCTGGCTCTCATTAAGCAGCTGCAACCTGCCAACTACGACCAAAATTTTTCGGCTACTCCCTGTTTTATGGGCTCCTAACCCAAAGAAGTGCTACCCACCCCTCCGTGCTTGCTAGACTCTGTGATCTCGTTGGGACCCTTTCCCAAGCCCCCAAATGATTGATCTGCTGCAACTAGCGAAGTGCTGAAAATCAACATGAAAACCGCACAGTGGCTCCGATTTCTGCACTCGCGATCGAAACAGCTCAACACCCTTAATCGCAAACTTGTGTTTGGGGGTCCGTTGAGATCCCGGACGAGCCCCCAATGTAAATAGCTCATTCTAAGCTTTCCACCAATCTAGTTTCAGTCAAAAACCACTGAGTCAAGCACTTGCGCATCTAAACTTTATTTTTGGGAAAACACAATAACAGTTCCCCACTACTATACCTAACCACCGCGGGTTCGATCCTCGTATCTGCCTGGCCAAGTCCTCTTGGCCTTGTTCAAGCAGAAACACTCCAAAAGATGACCTAAATGCTCTCCCAGATGATCGACACAGGACCTCGTGGGAGCTGCCTATTATAGGTCCCCGAACCTTGAGGGGCCGAAACACATGGGGGTGGTCTCTATGCAGTCCAATAACAGATATCGATTAACATAGTACATGATAGACATTTCCCCAACCCAATAATATAGTGACTAATACAACGTTTCTAGGAGCAGTTTAACAGAGATGAATTATGCAACATGTGCCTTGATAATTAGGAAACTCAGACAAGGCTCAACACTTAACCCAATCAACATCTAGCAAAGTAAAGCTTTGCCACAATATTTACAATGCGTATGTAGACAAAAGTGCTGGAGAAACTCAGCGGGTGCGGCAGCATCTATGGAGCGAAAGAAATAGGCAAAGTTTCGGGCCAAAACCCTTCTTCAGACTCATGCAGGGTGGGGGGGGGGGGGGGGGGGAGAAGGAAGGAAGAGGAGGAGCCAGAGGGCTGAGGGAGAGCTGAGAATGGGAGGAGACAATGTGTATGTCTGGTTTGCATTGATCCAATCAGTTTCATGCAATTTACATCCGATTGTCAGAATCTGTAGTTGTAAACATTCTTTCCCTGCAACTCTTATCTAGGCTCTAGACAAGCTGGCACCTTTCTGAAGCTTGTCCCATTTCTGCAGAAGGCACATTTAAATTGACCAAATGGCCTAGCAGCCCAGAAGCCTTTACTCAATTTTAGTGTCCTGGCATCTCCAATTTGGCCAGAATTTACATTTCCTTTGTTCCACAGGGAATTCATGAAGACTCTTAAACAAGATAATGCCACTCATTTCGAAAAAGTGGAGAAGACAATAAAGAATTCAGTGCAGGAACTCAACAAAATTCTCTTGGATGATCTTCTGTTTCAAGCATTGGTATGTTGGCAATAGTAATCACTTGAATGCTTTAAATATCAAGGAGTTAGTGCAATGCTGTGATTTGAGGGTACATGAGGGTAGACTATTATCTGAATGGTGGCAGATTAGGAAAAGGGGAGATGCAACGAGACCTGGGTGTCATGGTACACCAGTCATTGAAAGTAGGCATGCAGGTGCAGCAGGCAGTAAAGAAAGCAAATGGTATGTTAGCTTTCATAGCGAAAGGATTTGAGTATAGGAGCAGGGAGGTTCTACTGCAGTTGTACAGGGTTTTGGTGAGGCCACACCTGGAGTATTGCGTACAGTTTTGGTCTCCAAATCTGAGGAAAGGCATTTTTGCCATAGAGGGGGTACAGAGAAGATTCACCAGACTGATTCCTGGGATGTCAGGACTTTCATATGAGGAAAGACTGGATAGACTCGGCTTTTACCCGACCAAATTTAGAAGATTGAGGGGGATCTTATAGAAACTTACAAAATTCTTAAGGGGTTGGACAAGCTAGATGCTGGAAGATTGTTCCCGATGTTGGGGGAGTCCAGAACAAGGGGTCACAGTCTAAGGATAAGGGGGAATTCCTTTAGGACCGAGATGAGGAAAACATTCTTTACACAGAGAGTGGTGAGTCTCTGGAATTCTCTGCCACAGAAGGTAGTTGAGGCCAGTTCATTGGCTATATTTAAGAGTGCGTTAGATGTGGCCCTTGTGGCTAAAGGGATCAGGGGGTATGGAGAGAAGGCAGGTACGGGATACTGAGTTGGATGATCAGCCATGATCACATTGAATGGCGGTGCAGGCTCGAAGGGCCGAATGGCCTACTCCTGCACCTATTTTTCTATGTTTCTATGTTTCTATTTGTTTTTCTAGCCTTGTTTTAAGAAGCTCATGACAAGTAAGTGGTTAACCAGCAGTGAAGAATTTAATCAGCTAATAAGAAAGACTGAAATGTATTGCAAAGACTTCAAGAAAATGAAGCAGCCTAATTGCCAGGTACATTGCTTATTGTTGTACAGTAAAAAAAAATGTTAATTTATTAAATACCATAGAGCAGTAGCTTATAATAAATAACTAAACCTTTATCTCTATTTAAATAAAAGGTGTTGATTTCTGATCTCCACTATCAGTTTGTTAGAGAGTACATTATGCAAATCATGAAAATGAGCATCAGCTGGAAATTACCTGCAAGACGTGTAACAGCAGCAAATAAGATAAAAGATGAACTGGGAGGAATAAATAAGATGTACCAAGAATTTGTAAGTAATAATAATTTATATTTCCTCCTGGTTTTGAAAAAACTATTTGGAATCTCCCTGTGCTTATTTATTTTTCTTGCTTGGCTGACGAGAGGACACATGGGCCCAGTGCGGCCAGCTGGGATCAAGTGTATCCCTGGAGGAGTTTCGGGAACTAAGGAGCAAAGTAAAAAAAACGAGATCAGAAGGGCAAAAAGGGCCTAGGAGATAGCATCAAGGAAAATCCCAGAGATTTAGTAAAAAGGGGGAAAAGGGTAACAAGAGAAAGTGGGACCCCTCAGGAATTCCTCTATCCCTGCTAGCTTTCGGCAGAAGGTACAGGAGCCTGAAGACTGCAACGACCAGGTTCAGGAATAGCTACTTCCCCACAGCCATCAGGCTATCAAACTTGGCTCGGACAAAACTCTGAACATTAATACCCCTTTATCTGCTATTTGCACTTTATATATTTATTCATGTGTGTATTTACGTATATAATGGTATATGGACACACTGATCTGTTTTGTAGTCAATGCCTACTATATTTTGTTGTGCTGAAGCAAAGCAAGAATTTCATTGTCCTGTCGGGGACACACGACAATAAACTCTCTTGGACTTTGGAATCAAAGCGGTCACTTCTATATGGAGCCATGGGAAATGGGCAAGGTCCTCAATGAGTATTTCTCCTCTGTATTGAAGAGAAAGACCGGACGACGGAGGAATTTGGGGCAGTCAATGGAAGTGACTTGAGGGCAGTCATTGTTTCCGGTCGAAGAGGTGCTGAAGGTACTGTCATGTATGAAGGTAGACAAATCTCTAATGCCTGATCAGATATATCCGAGGACATTGTGGGAAACCAGCGGGAGCCTAGGTTGAGATTTATAGAAACATAGAAATTAGGTGCAGGAGTAGCCATTCGGCCCTTCGAGCCTCCACCGCCATTCAATATGATCATGGCTGATCATTCAACTCAGTATCCCGTACCTGCCATCTCTCCATACCCTCTGATCCCCTTAGCCACAAGGGCCACATCTAACTCCCTCTTAAATATAGCCAATGAACTGGCCTCAACTACCCTCGGTGGCAGAGAGTTCCAGAGACCCACCACACTCTGTGTGAAAAAAGTCCTTCTCATCGCGGTCCTAAAGGATTTCCCCCTTATCCTTAAGCTGTGACCCCTTGTTCTGGACATCCCCAGCATCGGGAACAATCTTCCTGCATCTAGCCTGTCCAACCCCTTAAGAATTTTGTAAGTTTCTATAAGATCCCCTCTCAATCTCCTAAATTCTAGAGAGTATACGCTTTTCCCATTGAGGGTAGGGAAGATTCAAACAAGAGGGCATGACATGGGAATTAAGGGACAGAAGTTTAGGGGTAACATGAGGGGGAACTTCTTTACTCAGAGAGTGGTGGCTGTGTGGAATGATCTTCCTGCAGAAGTGGTGGAGGCAGAATCGATTTTAACATTTAAAAGTAAAGTGGATAGGTATATGTACAGGAAGGGAATGGAGGGGTATGGTCTGAGTGCAGGTAGATGGGACTAGGGGAAAATGAATGGTCGGCACGGACTGGAAGGGCCGAGAAGGCCTGTTTCCGTGCTGTAATTGTTATATGGTTATATGGTAGGCTGTTCTGGAAGGTTAGATTGCATGGGATCCATGGAGGGATAGCTGAATGGATAGAAAATCGGCATCATGGAAAGAAGCAGAGGGTGACGGTGGAAGGTTGCTTCTCAGACTGATGATAGGTGACTAGTGGTGTGCCTCAGGGTTCGGTGCTGGGCCCGTTAAGTTTTGTCATCTATATCAATGATTTGGATGAGAACATACATGGCAAGATTAGCAAGTTTGCAGATGATACAAAAGTGGGTGGTTTTGCAGATAGAAAAGATGGTTGTGAAAAATTGCAGCAGGATCTGGATCAATTGGTCAGGTGGGCTGAGGAATGGTTGATGGAATTTAATACAGAGAAATGAGAGGTGTTGCATTTTTGGAAGTCTAATATGGGCAAGACCTACACAGTGAATGGTAGGACTCTGGGGAATGTTGTAGAGCAGAGGGATCTCGGGTACAGGTGCATGGTTCCTTGATGATCGGGTGGTCAAAAAGGCTTTTGTCCCATTGGCCTTCACCAGTCAGAGTATTGAGTATAGAAGTTAGGAGGTCATGTTGCAGTTGTATAAGATGTTGGTGAGACCACATTTAGAGTCTAGTGAAGGAAGAAACTGCAGATGCTGGTTTAAACCGAAGATAGACACAAAATGCTGGAGTAACTCAGCGGAACTGGCAGCAGCTCTGGAGAGAAGGAATGTGTGACGTTTTGGGTCGAGACCTGTCTTCAGACTGCTAGTCAGGGGAAGCGGCGACTACAGATATAAGGATGGGTAAGATCTGAAAACAAGACATCAAAGGGGGTGGAGATTAAGGAAAATGTAGACTAGATGATTATTAGCTCGGAGATGTCAACAAAAAAAACAGAGATAAAATGTAATCAGGGACAGTTAGACTGGTCGGAGAACTGGGAAGGGGGAGGGTGCGATGGAAAGAGAGGGAAAGCAAGGGTTACTTGAAGTTAGGGAAGTCAATGTTCACACCGCTGGGGTGTAAACTACCCAAGCGAAATATGAAGTGCTGTTCAGCCAATTTGCGCTGGGCCTCACTCTGACAGTAGTGGAGGCCCAGGACAGTGTAGGAATGGGAGGGGGAGTTAAAGTGTTTAGCAACCTGGTGATCAGGTAGGTTTAGGCAGACTGAGGGGAGGTGTTCAGCGAAACGATCGCCAAGCCTGCGCTTGGTCTTTTGATGTGTGTTGTGTTCAGTTCTGGGCACCATGCTACAGAAGAGATGTTAACATGCTGCAAATAGTACAGAGAAGATGTACAATGATGTTGTATTAAAGAAGGAACTGCAGATGCTGTAGAATCGAGGGTTACACAAAAAGCTGGAGAAACTCAGCGGGTGGAGACCCTTGTTGCCGGGACTAGAGGCTCTGAGCTATAGGGAGAAGTTGAGTAGGCTGGGGCACTATTTAGGAGAATGAGGGGTGATCTTATAGAGGTGTAAAATCATGAGAGGAATAGATCGGGTAGATGCACAGAGTGTCTTGCCCAGAGTAGCGGAATGGTTGAGCACAGGACATAGGCATAAGCTGAAGGGAAAAAGAATTAATAAGAATCTGAGATGTAACCTTTTCACGTGAAGGGTGGTGGGTGTATGGAACAAGCTGCCAGAGGAGGTAGTTGAGGCAGGGCTATCCTAAATTTAAAGAAACAGCTAGACAGGTACATAGATAGGACAGGTTTGGAGAGATATGGACCATACGTGGGCAGGTGGGACAAGTGTAGCTTGGACATGTTGGCCAGTATGGGCAAGTTGGGCTGAAGAGCCTGTTTCCACACTGTAGCACTTTATGACTCTAAGCCAAAGGAAACGCTACTTTGTAGTGGCGCAGCAGTAGAATTGCGTCAGAGACTCGCGTTTAATCGTGACTATGGAGTTTGTACGTTCTCCCCGTGACTGCGTGGATTTTCAGCGGGTGCTCTGGTTTCCTCTCACACTCCAAAGACGTGCGGATTGTAGGTTAATTGGCTTCTGTAAATTGTCTCTGGTGGAAAGGATTGAACTAGTGTGCAGGTGATCATTGGTCGACACAGACTCGGTAATCTGAAGGGCCTGTTACCATGCTGTATCTCTAACCTAAACAAAACTACTAGTCCATCATCCACTGACCCGTAAAAATACTCAACTAGCTCTGTTGAGAATTAGTTAATAACTACTATTTTATGTCCCCATGTTACCTAGTGTATTAACCATTCTTTTTAATCTTTAAGATTGTTTGTGATTGGATAATTTTGCATTTCTTGATATAACCTTCATCTAAACTTTGGTGAAAGCGTCAGAGATTTACAAGTATTTTTGTTTGGGAAACTCTCTGAAAGTACAAATAAGCTTTCAGAAAATCCCTGCAAACGTATACACTTCCAAGAGCATTTATCGGATATTTCAAAAGACAGTCTCAGCATCTCAAGGAAAAGACTCAATATTATGAACTGTTTATCTTACTTAGAATATAAAAATGGAAATAAGTCATTAAGAAGTCAAAACATTTAAATTATGCAAGCATATGATTTAACTTAATATAAATCTTATTACCTCAAAGGTCCTTGAATGGGAAAGTCCAAAGTCTAGAAGCCCCCGTTTGAAAATTCTTGATGTTTATTTTGATTATAGAACATAAGGGACAGAAGTTTAGGGGTAACATGAGGGGGAACCTCTTTACTCAGAGAGTGGTGGCTGTGTGGAATGATCTTCCAGCAGAAGTGGTGGAGGCAGGATTGATTTTAACATTTAAAAGTAAAGTGGATAGGTATATGGACGGGAAGGGAATGGAGGGGTATGGTCTGAGTGCAGGTAGATGGGACTAGGGGAAAATAAATGGTCGACACGGACTGGAAGGGCCGAGAAGGCCTGTTTCCGTGCTGTGATTGTTATATGGTTTATATGGTAATTATATGGTTTATAAAAATAGTAAAGCATATTTAATTCAATTTTCATTCGATGATTTATAAACTATATATATTTTATTTCACAGGGTACAACTGCTTCATGGCTTTTTCCAGTAACCCAACATTTGTTTGAGTTTATTAATGCAAATGATACTGATCTTGAATCAAATCTGGTCGCATTATACAAGGACTATCCTGATATTGGGTAAGTGTAATAATAATGTGCATGCAAGGGCTTTTTACTCTGGCTAAGAGCTTTTCATCCCGTGATTATTGGGCTACAAACTGCACTTTTGTTCTTGAGTTTCGTTTATTATTGTCACATGGTAAACTTGTACAGTGAAAATATTTTTTTGAGTCATAGAGTGTGGAAACAAGCCCTTATGCCCAACTTACCCAGACCGACCAACATGTCCCATCTACACTAGTCACAAACGTTCTGTTCAAACAGCAAAAAGACTGTACATGATTCCAATCAAGCTGGCCACTGTGTACAGATTCAGGATAAAGGGATAACATTTAGTGCAAGATAAACTCCGATAAACTCCAGAACATTGGCTTCAAAAAGACCAGGAAGATCTTCCACTCTCTTCCCAACCTTCTTTCTTTGCCATCCCTTATTGTTCCATGTCGAAAGACAGCGGAGTATCTCTCATGAGTCTGAAATCCAAGGATTGATGCCACTGCTTCTGATGGAGCAGTGTATCTGCCAGTCAAGTACTGTGTAATTTTGTCATCCCTGTTAACTCTAAAAGCTGCTTGATCTCTTCCCTTCAAGTACTGTCAAATGATGAAAGGTTGAAAAGACTAGGCTTGTATTCACTGGAGTTTAGAAGGATGAGGGAGGATCTTATAGAAACATATAAAATTATAAAAGGACCGGATAAGCTAGATGCAGTAAAAATGTTCCCAATGTTGGGCGAGTCCAGAACCAGGGGCCGCAGTCTTAGAATAAAGGGGAGGCCAGTTAAGACGGTGGTGAGAAAAAACGTTTTTGACCCAGAGAATTGTGAATTTGTGGAATTCCCTGCCACAGAGGGCAGTGGAGGCCAAATCACTGGATGGATTTAAGAGAGAGTTAGATAGAGCTCTAGGGGCTAGTGGAATCAGGGGATATGGGGAGAAGGCAGGCACGGGTTATTGATCGGGGATGATCAGTCACGATCACAATGAATGGCGGTGCTGGCTCGAAGGGCCGAATGGCCTCCTTCTGCACCTATTTTCTATGTTTCTATGGTACTTGTTGATGTATTTGACTGACTTTACAGAGGAGCATATCTCAACGTTGATGTGAGATTTGAACAAATTCAATAGTTGAGCATTATAGGGCACCACTCAATCAGAAGTGATAGGTCGATTCCGGCATTCTTCTTGATGTCCCTGAAATCCTTCCAAGACTGGAGATCTTCTCCTGTATAGAGCATATGAATTATGTCTACACTTTGTGCTCGTGATAAATGGCTTTGGGAATCTCTTATTGCGTTTTCCTTCCTTCCCAACATGGAGAGGTGTGGTTGCAGAACGGTCCATGAATCATGTGCTTGAGTACTAATTTATGCAGCACAGGATCTATTTGCGGGTATGGTATTTCAGCTTGCACAAATCTGTCAAAATCATTTGGTCTTGGCCTAGTTGCTTCGTCAAGCCACAGCAGACAGTGCAAATGAGGCAGACCTCTCTTCTGATATTCCACAGTGGAGACAAACACTATACAGTTGCCAAAGAGTCTAGTGAGGTAGTTGATGAATAGCTTCCTTTTCAGATCGAATACTCTTGCAATCAAGGCTGGTCTTTCACACAGCTGCTGATTGTGAAAGAGACACTGTCGTAGCTCGCTCCAGTTTGGTCGGTGGGGGCGCTGCAAGCCGACAAGGGTTGGTTGGACAGGCTAGATGCAAGAAAATTGTTCCTGATGTTGGGGAGGTCCAGAACAAGGGGTCACAGATTAAGGATAAGGGGGAAGTCTTTTAGGACCCAGATGAGAAAAATAATGTTCACACAGAGAGTGGTGAATCTGTGGAATTCTCTGCCACAGAATGTAGTTGAGGCCAGTTCATTGGCTATATTTAAGAGGGCATTAGATGTGGCACTTGTGGCTAAAGGGATCAGGGGGTATGGAGAGAAGGCAGGTACGGGATACTGAGTTGGATGATCAGCCATGATCACATTGAATGGTGATGCAGGCTCGAAGGGCCGAATGGCCTACTCCTGCACCTATTTTCTATGTGTCTATGACAGCCCTGCCAGCAGCGTGTTTGTTTTTTCTACTTTTTTAGTGTGTCTTAATGCATGTTTTTAATGTCTCTGTGTGTGTCTTGTGCGGGGGGTGGTGTGCGAGGGTGAGGGGGAAACTGCTTCGGTCACCTCCTCCACGGAGAAGCGACTTTTTCCATGTCGCCTCCCTTCGCGGCCTAACATCGAGGATCGGTGCGGCCTTTCCCGGAGACGCGCACTGGGCTTCAGCTCTGACCTCCGGCCCTGCAGTCTGCGGTGCTTCTGGGTGTGGCGTGGCGGGGACTCTAAATCTTCGACCGCCGGCCTGCGGCCTACACCAACTTGAAGCTGCGGTGTCCGGTGGGGAGGCACCGATTCTGGACTTACCTGGACTTACCCTGTCCGTACATCTGGACGCCCGCAGCGGCGACTGCGGAGGGTTGAGGTCCCGACCACGGGGGAAAATGGAGGACAGTGATGAATGCTGTGGTGGATGTTTGTATTAAATTGTTTTATTGTGTTTTTGTGTGTTCTTTTTTATTGTACCGCTGCTGACAAATTCATTTCACTTGCACTTATGTGCAAGTGACAAATAAAAATTGATTTATTTAGATTGGAAGTGATCGTAATGAAGAATAAAGCATTGTCATACTTCCGAACGTACATCATGGCATCCTGGCATTGTTCCATCATGTATCTCGGTCCACCGACAAATGTCGAGTAGAGGATGATGCGCTTTCCGGTGTTTTCCAAATCATCATTATTGTTTAATGCATCCATGAGGCCTCCGTAGGTTGTTGATCTCAACAATGCTTGATTCATACAAATATAATTGAGCCTATCAGTCCCAATCTTAGCTGCCATATCAACGACATACTGTTGAAAGTGTCGTTCTCCTCTCAAATGGTGATTTAATTCATTATCGTGATCCATGATCCTATAGGCATTATATCACATTGCTATCAATTTCTTGTGGTTACTCATTTGGAGTTGGCGATGCCATCCATCATCTCCATGTGGAAGGAAAAGGATGTATTGAAAGCTATCATATGACCTATGAGATTATGAAATGATTTTCAAGTCTCCTCCTCTTTCTTTCCAGACAATGTGCCGTGATGTTGCCCGAGGGTGATTATTGTTTGGTATTATGACGGCAACTTCATTGCCAATTTGTGTGTTAAACCGTCTTTCATGTTCCAAAGCTGGCCGATGATCTGGATTTATGATGATTGATGCCTCTGGTAAACCTTGAATTGTTTCCTTTGCCATTTTAAGTGTTAAGAATCGACTTTGCTGGTGTAGGTCAGGCATCAACGAACCAAGGTAATGATGAATCTGGCCTTGAATGATCACTGAAGGATTCCATCCGGGTGCCACTACTTGCTTGGCACCGAATGACGTCAGTTGAAAGAGACAGTTGTATTGTCTAATATTCTTTCAGAACTCGTTTGCTTGTGGTGTGTGAAAAGTGTCCAATCTCATGAGTCATCAGGCTGTGGGTGCAGAGGAGCAATGTTCACCTGACCCTTCATGCAGCAAAAGTTGGCGGTTTCTCCAGAGCAACGGTACGCTCGACACTGAGGGCAAACCTTGGTTATTTCACTAACATCAGCAGAAAGATTTCTCCTTCCCAGTTGTGCATTTTGTCTTGTTGTATCTCTGGCCCGCTGTTCAGCCAGGCGTCTAGTTCTTTCATGTCCCGTCTCTTCAACCCTTCTTCTTTCTGTTCTCTCTCGTTGATCCTTGAGACATTCAGTTCCTTTTGGTTGCGTCTCTTCATCCCTTTGTGTTCTTTCTTGTCGATCCTTGAGACGCTCACTTCTTCTTTGTGGCGTCTCTTCATCCCTTCTGCTTTGCGTTCATTCTCGTTGATCCTCGAAACGTTCAGTTCTATTTGGTTGCATCTCTTCATCCTTTCTTCTTTGCGTTCTTTCTCGTTGATCTGCGAAACGTTGAGATGTTTCTTGTTGCGTCTCTTGTTTCCTTCTGATTCTTGATGCTTCTCGATGTCCCTTTGCGTCGTTCCTTGACCATCCTGCAGCTCTTTTTCTCCTTCTTCCCGCCATGATGTTAAAAAAGCAGCCTAAACACAATTTCAGTTGTTAATGAACACTGAAGAATTTGAGTGAAAACTGTCGGGGTGGGGGAGGGAACGGCTTGCAGCTGAGGGAGGGGGGATGGCTTCAGGCAGGAGCTGGTGAGGGGGGGATTGCATCCGGTAGCCGGGGGAGAGGGTAGGCTTCAGGCGAGGACTGTCCGGGGGGGGTGTGTGAGCGTCCCGCAGCCGGGGGAAGGGCACAGCTTCAGGCAGGGGCTAACAGGGGCAGGTGGGGGGGAGCGTCCTATAGCTGGAGGAGGGGGACGGCCAGAAAGCATCCTGCAGCCTAGGGAGAGAGACGGCTTCAGGCATGGGGGGGGCGCAATTACAGCTGGGGGGGGGGGGGGGCGGCTTCAGGAGGGGACTGTCGTGGGCCGATGGAGAGCATACTGCAGTGGGGGAGGGGAGCGAGGTAAGAGAGCGCTGCCGTGGCCAACCATTGCCGTGAGCAACCATTAATGTGGCTTGCCGCTGCCATTGCCTTCCGCTGCTGCTCGCCACCGGCTTCAGGAGGGGGCCAGTGGGGCGCATCCTGCAGCTGGGGATAGGGATGGCTTCAGGCGGGGATCGGTGGGGGGGTGGTGTGGGGGGGGGGGGAGCTTTCTGGGGCGCTAATATGGGTGTTGTAGGCCAGAGGGACTGGTTTCCACAGGGCTGGGACGGACATTTTGGGCCCGAATGGACTTTTCTTGGGCTAGTCCTGCAGCTGGGGATGGGAGGAGTCGGGTGGGGGCCGGCGGGAGCGTTCTGTAGTCGGGGAGGAGCGCTAACGTGGCCTGCCACTGCCGTGGCTTGCTGCGGTGGGGTGTGGGCTGGGATGGGGATGTGTGGGCTGGGGTGGTGTGCCCCGCCAATGCCCTGCCCCGCCAGCGCCCAGCCCCGCCAGCGCCCGGCTACCTCAATCCCCCAACTCTCACTCCTCACTTCCTCAGGATCACGAGGTTGCAGCAGCAGTCGGCGTCGCTCTCCGAGCCGCCTCCGCACTCCGGGCCGGCTTCTGGACTCACTCACTCACGCCTCCAGAGTTTTATTCTCCTCACCCTGGTGATTGACAGCGGGTGCCAGAAGGGGCGTTGCCGTCCCGGCGAATGACAGGGAAAAAGACCAATCTGCTGATCTTATGATTTTTAAACCTTTATAAAGGCACTACTGCAAAAGGTGGCTTGGGTGCTTTGGGCTGAAGTTAAAAGGCACTACTGCAAATGATGACTTGGGTGCTTTGGCTAACTTCCTGTTTGCACTGTATATTGATTTTAGATAAAACGCTACCACTTACGGCTGTGATTTTTAGCCCTCTTACTCAGTCCCCCTCCGCTCAGCAGGTGCAGAGGATTCTCCCCATCAACGAAAAATAAAGTTGTTATTAGTGTTTAAAAAATGTTGTAACCTCCTGTCAATCACACCATGAAGGCCACACCTTTTCCGGTGGGAGGGGGAGTGTGGGTATAAAACCCGGAAGTGTGGGTGTGGCTCAGTCTCTGCATGATGGAGGAGGGAGAGGTCACGACTCTGTCTGAGCTGTGAATCAACTGAACACACTGAATATCTACTGAACTGTGAGTTTGGTGTTTTGTGTGGTTTTATGATGGTTTCACCCTGCTTGAAATGGTATGAAACTGCATTTGAATGTGGTGGCCTTGCACCCTGCATGAAATGGTATGAAACTGCATTTGAATGTGGTGGCGGTGCACCCTGTATGAAATGGTATGAAGCTGCATTTGAATTTGGTGGCCTTGCACCCTGCTTGAAATGGTATGAAACTGCACTTGAATTTGGTGGCCTTGCACCCTGCTTGAAGTGGTTGGAAACTGCACTTGAATTTGGTGGCCTTGCACCCTGCTGAAAGTGGTATGAAACTGCACTTGAATTTGGTGGTCTTGCACCCTGCTTGAAGTGGTAGGAAACTGCACTTGAATTTGGTGGCCTTGCTCCCTGCTTGAAATGGTACGAAAATGGATTTGAATTTGGTGGCCTTGCACCCTGCTTGAAATGGAATTTCAAGGAATAGCCATGAGTCAACTGCCAGCCCACCAGCCGTGAGTGAGCTGCCAGCACATCAGGCTTGAGGGACTGAGCTGCCACCCCCAAGAACCCATACCAGCACTCCAGAAAGCCCCCCCCCCCCCCACTGGCCACCTATATTGGAATTGGTGGAGAGGTGGAATATTGCGTTGGGGGATCAGCCCACCCGTGTGAACATGGGACCCAACGGGTCCCACTTAGTCTAGTGAATGCTTAAAAGTTATTGTGCTTTACAGCTATCCTAATGTCATACTGCAGCTTCCATGCCCTCATCCTCCTGTGCTCCAAGGAATAGTCCCAGCCTTCTCAATCTCTCCCTATAGCTCAGACCCTCTAGAATGAGGCAACATTCATGTAAATCTTCTCTGTACCCTTCCAGCTTGACAACATTGTTCCTTTAACATGGTGCCCAGAACTGAACATCTATGCATGCCTAAAACTCTCATCTTGTTATCTTCCAGTTTGGCGGTCATTCTATTTGTGCAAAAACGGTACGCGATAGCGCTATGATTTTCCGCCAGCTTACTCACTGTTCTGTTTTCTTCCGATTGGTAGAAGCTGGTAAGAGTTATCGAAGTTTAAAAATCTTAAAAACTGCGCGTGCGCAGATCAATCGCCTCTCCTGCCTCACGGATTGGTCCACATCTACTGTCACTTCACGGGAAGTTTCGCCCCTTCCTGCGCCATTGCGTTTTTACTGTAGCTGCAGGAGGCTATAGATAGCCGGCAGAAGTCTCCAAACAGATACAATTTTCGGATGGAGGGCCGGAAATGGCCCGGCTCAGCCCAGCCCAATCCAACCCAATCCGGCCCAGCCCAGCCCAGCCCAGGCCGGCACAGAGTCGGAGATGGCGCTGATGTCGCCAAATGGAAAGCAGAGTGGAAGCCAAATGGAATCCGGGCGGAGGAGAACGACCAGCGAAGCAACCAGCGGCCAGTGACCAGCGCTCACTGTGAGTCCCCATCGCACCACCAACCCCTTCCCTTCTGGTCGTCCGCGCTGGCTCCTGCCCCGCTCCCCTGCGATACCGCTCTCTCCTGCATGGCTCTTCCCCCGTCTTTTCTCCGAGCTCTCTCCCCCACCGCATCACTTCCCCCCCCACACTCCTCCCCTCCCACACACCCCTGACAACCCTCCCCCTGCCCACACACACCCTCTCCCACAAACCCCTCACCCCCCACAACCCCCCTGCCCACACACATCCCTCTCCCACACACCCGTTCCCTCCCACAACCCCCCACAATACCACACCCCCTGCCCACACCTCCCCACAACCCCTCCCCGTCCACACACCCCTCTCCCCCACAACCCCCTTCCCCTTCAACCCTCCCCTCTCCCCCACAACCCCCCTCCCCCCACATACCCTTCCCCCACCCACAAACCCCTCCACAACCCCCCTCTCCCACAACCCCCCCACCCACACACACCCCCTCCCCCGCCACATACCCTCTCCCCCCCACATCACCTCCTCACCCCCTCGCAAACCCTTCCCGCCCACATTCACACACCTCCCAATTTCTTGGTCCTGTCCATGTTAGACTTCCCAAAATGGAACATCTCGGATGTCTCTGTATTAAATTCGATCAACTATTCCTTCGCCCACCAGGCCAATCAATCAAGATCCTGCTGTGATTTTTCACAGCCATTTTCCACTATCTGCAAAACCACCCACTTTTGTATCATTTGCAAACCTACTAAACATGCCGTGTATGTTCGCATCCAAATCATTGATATAGATAACACACAGTAATGGGTCCAGCACTGAACCCTGAGGCACACCACCAGTCACAGGCCTCCCGTCCGAGAAGCAGTGTGGACAGAGATACATAGAAACATAGAAAATAGGCGCAGGAGTAGGCCATTCGGCCCTTTGAGCCTGCACCGCCATTCAATATGATCATGGCTGATCATCCAACTCAGTATCCCGTACCTGCCTTCTCTCCATACCCTCTGATCCCCTTAGCCACAAGGGCCACATCTAACTCCCTCTTAAATATAGCCAATGAACTGGCCTCAACTACCCTCTGTGGCAGAAAGTTCCAGAGACCTACCACTCTCTGTGTGAAAAAAGTTCTTCTCATCTCGGTCCTAAAGGATTTCCCCCCTTATGCTTAAGCCGTGACCCCTTGTCCTGGACCTCCCCAAATTTATACGTTTCTATAAGATCCCCTCTTAATCTCCTAAATTCTAGAGAGTATAAACCAAGTCTATCCAGTCTTTCTTCATAAGACAGTCCTGACATCCCAGGAATCAGTCTGGTGAACCTTCTCTGTACCCCTTCTATGGCAATAATGTCCTTCCTCAGATTTGGACCATACAATACGAGACCATACGATATGGTAAAAAAAAATTACCGTTGAGGTGCGAGATTAGGAAAAGTTTCTCACCCCCACCCCCACTCACCCCTACCCCTACCCCTACCTCATAAAACAAGCTAAAGAACACTAAAAACATACATTTAACACATACTATTGAAACACAAAGAAGGAAAGAACAGACAGACTGTTGGCGAGGCAGCCATTGCTTGCGGCACCAAGTCGGGACCTTTCTTCAATGTTCATCAGCTCTTTGTGCCATTTTGTAAAGCAGCATCTGCAATTCCTTGCTTCTACATCTCTTCTATTACATACCAGGCATCAATCTTCTAGAATGGAAATAATTTGCACTTCATTAAATGTACCTTTAGCAAAGCATCTTAAAATTAGATACCACCAGGGGGCGGCGCACGATAGCAGCCTTGCCAACAATCTGTTTGTCTTCTTGTCTTTTTTTGTTATTTTCAGTGTGCTGTAAAAGTGCAGCTTGTTTTAATGTTCTCTGGTTTGTTTTATGTGAGGGGTGGGGGGGGGGAACGTTTTTTCAATCTGTTACCTTGCCGGAGATGCGATTGTTTTCCGGGTCGTATCTCCGGTTGGTCTGTGGCCTAACATCATGGAGTTGGCGGTCTTGCCCGGGACTGACTTTGAGCCCCACCGCGGGGCCGTGAACTTACCATCAGAGCCAATCCCTTGCCTGGGATCAACGCTCCAACTGTGGCCTGCAGAGTCAAGTCAAGAGAGTTTATTGTCATGTGTTCCAGATAGGACAATGGAATTCTTGCTTGCTGCAGCACAACAGAATATTGTATGCATAAATACTGGACAGATCAGTGTGTCCATGTACCATAGAATAAATATATGTATATAAATAAACAGATAAAGTGCAATAGGCTGTTATTGTTCAGAGTTTGTTTGAAGTTGAGTTTAATAATGTGATGGCTGTGGGGAAGAAGCTGTCCCTGAACCTGGATGTTCCAGATTTCAGGCTCCTGTACTTTCTACCTTATGGCAGCGGAATGATGAGTATGTGGCCAGGATGGTGTGGGTCTTTGATGATGCCGCCAGCCTTTTTGAGGCAGCGACTGCGATACATCCCCTCGATGGAAGGGAGGTCAGAGCCGATGATGGACTGGGCAGTGTTTACAAATTTCTGCAGCCTTTTCCGCCTCTGGACGCTCAAGTTGCCGAACCAAGCCACGATGCAACCGGTCAGCATGCTCTCTACTGTGCACCTGTAGAAGTTAGAGAGAGACCTCCTTGACATACCGACTCTCCGTAATCTTCTCAGGAAGTAGAGGCGCTGATGTACCTTCTTTATAATTGCACCAGTGTGCTGGGACAGATCCGAAGATTTCCGAAAAGATCTTCGGAAATATGCACGCCCAGGAATTTTAATTTCTTGACCGTTTCCACCATCTGGTCAAGCTGATATAAACTGGATTATGGGTCCCTATCCTACCCCTTCCAAAGTCCACAATCGGTTCCTTGGTTTTGCTGGTGTTGAGAGCCAAGTTATTGTGCTGGCACCATTTGGTCAATCGGTTGATCTCTTTTCTATACTTTGACTCATGGATTCGCCCCAAAACAGTTGTCTATTTCCTTCACTCCATAGATGCTGCTGCATCTGCTGAGTTTCTCCAGCACTTTTGTCTACCATCAGTGATACGTCCCACAAGAGTGGTGTCGTCAGCGAACTTGATGATGGAGTTCGCACTATATCTGGCCAAGCAGTCATGAATATAGAGAGAGTACAGCAGGGGGCTGAGCACGCAGCCTTGAGGTGCTCCCGTGTTGATTGTTATCGAGTCTGACACATTTCCACCAATACGGACAGACTGTGGTCTGTGAATGAGGAAGTTGAGGATCCAATTGCAGAGGGATGCGCAGAGACCCAGTTCTGAGAGCTTGGTAACCAGCTTGGAGGGGATGATTGTGTTAAATGCCCAGCTGTAGTCAATGAATAACAGCCTGACATATGAGTTTTTGTTGCCCAAGTGGTCCAGAGCGGAGTGGAGGGCCAGCGAGATCGCATCCACCGTTGATCTGTTGTGGCGGTAAGCGAACTGCAGTGGGTCCAGGTTTTTGTCGAGGTAGGAGTTGATTTGCTCCATGATCAACCTATCGAAGCACTTCATCACCACAGGCGTTAGTGCCACAGGTCGATAGTCATTGAGGCACGTCACCTTGCTCTTCTTGGGCACCGGTATTATTGATGCCCTCTTAAAGCAAGTGGGAAATTCAGACCTCAGAAGTGACAGGTTGAAAATGTCCGTAAAAACTCCAGCCAGTTGGTCCGCACAGGTTTTTAGAACACGCCCGGGTATGCCATCAGGTCCAGGCGCTTTCCGAGGGTTCACCCCCCGGACGGATCTTCTGACGGCAACCTCTGTGACTGTGACTGAAATACCATCATGGTAAATGGGGGCTCGGGAAGGCACATCAGTGTTCTCCCTATCAAAGCGTGCGTAAAATGCATTGAACTCAACCATCGAGGAGTTCACCGTGGGAGAACAAAGTAGGGAAGAGATTGAACTTTTTTTTGCCTTCCATCACAGTGAGGAATGTGGAGGGGTCACTGTGGTGGATGTTTATGTTAAAATGTATTTTGTGTGTTCTGTTGCTTTTTAGTGGTATGACTGTACGGCAAATCAAATTCCTCGTATGTTGCAAAGCATACTTGGCTAATAAAGTATGATTATGATCTTAAAATTAAAATGTACTGATTCTCATTGTCGTTGACACTTGTATTTTACAGCGAGGAGCATATTTCAGCCCTTCTTTACTTCCGTGGGATTTCAAGAGGAAGCAAGAAAAGCAAATTAATGAAATATTTCAGTCAACTGGAGGAAACTATGAAAGAGCCAATAAAACCCACGCACCCCTTTCTTTTTGCAGATATCAAAACTGGACCAGTGACCTGCTTGCCATCATTTTAATTTGCTTTAAATTTCATGTTTAGAGTTGCTGCTGCACAGGTTTGTAGGCTAATTGTGAATTGTCATGTCATAAGTGATTCGAGCAGAACTAGGCCATTCGGCCCATCATGGCTGATCTATCTCTCCCTCCTAACCCCACAGTAGTCCCATGTGTGGGTGTAGAATAGAGTTAGTATTCATGCATTGCTGGTCAGCGGGTTGTCTGTGGGACGACCAGCGATTGGAAACACTCAATTGGTACACGGGACAATAAACTAAACTGAACAAGTAAATGACTCCAACTTCATGATAAGAAAAAAAGTTAATTTACAACACGTTATTACTAATGACATTGTAGTTAGAAGCCGATGTATGTAAAATAAATCTACTGTTTGCAGCAAGCAGCATTCACTTCCACAAATCTTGCAATAACTTTTCAGGGCAAGGAGCCACTATTGTATAAATGACTTTAATCACCTCAACTTCATGAAATACATCACAAATGTTAGTTTAGAATATATTATTACTAACTACAATTTAGTTCAAGGCTGATATAAGGAAAATCCCGCAACAACTGTGGAAACACTGAGTTGGTCTGTTTGAAGCAAGCAGCATTTGCTCCCATGAATCCTGCAATGACTTTTCAATAACTACAATCAAACCAATTATTTCATCGGAAGCAGAGTATTGGAATACATCGGAAAGGGCAGTTTACAACACGTTAGTATATTTTAGTTGATAGCAGTTGTATGAAAAACAACTCTACTGCTTTGGAAACTGTGAATTGGCTTGCTTGCAGCAAACAGCATTTCCATACATCTTGGAAGAACGTTTCAGTGCAAGGTGCTGCAATCAAACCAATGACTCCAGTTGAGGCAGTGATGAAGCATTGGAAAAAGTAGTTTATAACAAGTTGTTACTTTCTACCTTTTAGTTTGTAGCTGTTGTATGTAAAACAATCATACTGCTTTGTAAACTGTGAATTAGCCTGTTTGCAGCATTCGTTTCCATACATTAATGACTCCAATGGACGCAGTTTGATGAAAATCTTCGCAGGCTGTATGAGTCTATAATTGTTGTTATGTAATAACAAGCATGCAAACAGGCCCTTTGGGACAACTTGCTCACGCTGGCCAACATGTCCCATCTACAGTAGTCTTGTCTGCCTGCATTTGGTCCGTATCCCTCTAATACAGTTCATGTACCTGTCCTATTCATGTATCTGTCCAAATGTTTCTTACCTGCCTCAAGTACCTCCAGCAGCAGTTCGTTCCATACACCCACAGCCCTTTAGTGTAAAAAGGTCACCCCCTCAGGTTCCTAGGGGAAGGGTAAACAATAGTGAGGGATAATAATTAGTAAATAGAGATGTGGATTGTGCTAATGTGATAGAAACATAGACAATAGGTGCAGGAGTAGGCCATTCGGCCCTTTGAGCCTGCACCGTCATTCAATGTGATCATGGTTGATCATCCAACTCAGTATCCCGTACCTGCCTTCTCTCCATACCCCCTGATCCCTTTAGCCACAAGGGCCACATCTAACTCCCTCTTAAATATAGCCAATGAACTGGCCTCAACTACCTTCTGTGGCAGAGAATTCCAGAGACTCACCACTCTCTGTGTGAAAAATGTTTTTCTCATCTCGGTCCTAAAAGACTGCCCCCTTATCCTTAGACTGTGACCCCTTGTTCTGGACATCCCCAACATGGGCAACAATCTTCCTGCATCTAGCCTGTCCAACCCCTTAAGAATTTTGTAAGTTTCTATAAGATCCCCCCTCAATCTTCTAAATTCTAGCGCATACAAGCCGAGTCTATCCAGTCATTCTTCATATGGAAGTCCTGACATCCCAGGAATCAGTCTGATGAACCTTCTCTGTACACCCTCTATGGCAAGAATGCCCTTCCTCAGATTTGGAGACCAAAACTGTACGCAATACTCCAGGTGTGGTCTCACCAAGACCCTGTACAACTGCAGTAGAACCTCCCTGCTCCTATACTCAAATCCTTTTGCTATGAATGCTAACATACCATTTGCTTTCTTCACTGCATGCTGCACCTGCATGCCTACTTTCAATGATTGGTGTACCATGACACCCAGGTCTCGTTGCATCTCCCGTTTTCCTAATCTGCCACCATTCAGATAATAGTCTACCCTCATGTTTTTGCCACCAAAGTGGATAACCTCACAGGAAACCGCAGACAAAGCCGAACAGGAATTTATCTGATTACCATCACCCATCATTATATCAGAAATTTGGATCTAGTATTTTAATGAATTGAGACTCATCTGTGGATACTCATCTAATTTTGTTAGTGACTTAATTAAGACTGCCTGAGTTCCATTCTGTAATCAAAATACCTCGTTTTTATTGTTAATCAAGTCTCCGTAGAAAATCTCATCATTTGAGAATGTGAAATATGTGCCAGTTGCAGTTGACATTGCTAGCCTCCTGGTAAACAGGGACATGCAGGTGAGCAGTGGGCCAGGGCACTCTCTGTGAGCAGCGGACAATGCCGGCGAGCAGGGACATTCCCGGTTAGCAGTGGGCTGACAGAAGATGGTCCCTAGTGGAGGTCCCTTTGTAAGGGAGTCCTCCCCCTTTCCATCGGGCACCTGCTGTGGAGAGTGTCGCACAGAGCTGTGGCGTGCAACAGATATTTGAGTCAGTTCTTGGACTCACCAGCTGCCTGTCACTTCTGCGACGAGGAAGAGACCATGTCCCCTATGTAGATGGCGTGCGAGAGGCTGCAGCCTCCGTACGACTATCTGAAGGGGCTGCTGCTCAGGTTTTGGCTGAACTTTAACCCCACGCTCCTAATCTTTGGTCACCCAACACAGAGGGGGTAGGTTGGGAGGAGGAGGAAGGGAGGGGGGGGGGGGGGAGTTATGTCCCTGTCGGTTTGCTCCTGGGCCTGGCCAAGATGGCCATTCACGGATCCAGGCAGTGGGCAGTCAAGGGCAGCCCAAGTCGACTGCCGGCCACTATTACGGGCCTACGTCTGTGCCCGCGTGTCCCTGGAGAAGGAGCACACGGTGTCCATGGGGACTGGAGGCCTTCCGTGAACGGTGGTTGCCATGGCGGGGGGGGGGGGGAGGGGGTAGCGTATTGTAGGTAAAGTCGCCACTATTTTAATCTGATAATTGTTTGATTGCAAACTGCCAATGGCAGTCTTGATTTTGTTACCATGTATTTGTGTATAATTGAATAAAAGCATTTGGATTATTTAAAAAAACACGGAGCAGTGGGCTGGGTCACTCCCGGTGAGCAGGGAACACTCCAGGTGAGCAGGGAACACTCCCGGTGAGCATAGAACACTCCCGGTGAGCAGGGACGCTGCCGGTGAGCAGGGAACACTCCCGGTGAGCAGGGAACACTCCAGGTGAGCAGGGGACGCTCCAGGTGAGCAGGGAACACTCCAGGTGAGCAGGGAACACTCCCGGTGAGCAGGGAACACTCCCGGTGAGCAGGGAACACTCCCGGTGAGCAGGGAACACTCCCGGTGAGCAGGGGACACTCCAGGTGAGCAGGGGACACTGCCGGTGAGCAGGGAACACTCCAGGTGAGCAGGGGACACTCCCGGTGAGCATGGAACACTCCCGGTGAGCAGGGACACTCCCGGTGACCGGGAGGTGGTGTTGGGTAAACTGAACGGATTGAAGGCCGATAAATTCCCAGGGCCAGATAGTCTGCATCCCAGAGCACTCAAGGAGGTAGCCACAGAAATAGTGGATGCATTAGTGATAATTTTTCAAAATTCCTTAGATTCTGGAGTAGTTCCTGAGGATTGGAGGGTAGCTAATGTAATCCCACTTTTTAAAAAAGGAGGGAGAGAGAAAGCGGGGAATTACAGACCAGTTAGTCCACATCGGTAGTGGGGAAACTGCTAGAGTCAGTTATTAAAGATGTGATTGCAGCGCATTTGGAAAGTGGTGAAATCATTGGACAAAGTCAGCATGGATTTACGAAAGGTAAATCATGTCTGACGAATCTGATAGAATTTTTCGAGGATGTAACTAGTAGAGTGGATAAGGGAGAGCCAGTGGATGTGTTATATCTAGACTTTCAGAAGGCTTTCGACAAGGTCCCGCATAAAAGATTAGCATACAAACTTAAAGCCCATGGTATCGGGAGTTCAGTATTGATGTGGATAGAGAACTGGCTAGCAGACAGGAAGCAAAGGGTAGGAGTAAACGGGTCCTTTTCAGAATGGCAGGCAGTGACTAGTGGGGTACCGCAAGGCTCAGTGCTGGGACCCCAGCTATTTACAATATATATTAATGATTTGGACGAGGGAATTCAATGCAACATCTCCAAATTTGCAGATGACACCAAGCTGGGGAGTATAGTTAGGTGTGAGGAGGATGCTTGGAGGCTGCAGAGTGATTTGGATAGGCTGAGTGAATGGGCAGATGCATGGCAGATGCAGTATAATGTGGATAAATGTGAGGTTATCCACTTTGATGGCAAAAACATGAGGGTAGACTATTATCTGAATGGTGGCAGATTAGGAAAAGGGGAGATGCAACGAGACCTGGGTGTCATGGTACACCAGTCATTGAAAGTATGCATGCAGGTGCAGCAGGCAGTGAAGAAAGCAAAAGGTATGTTAGCATTCATAGCGAAAGGATTTGAGTATAGGAGCAGGGAGATTCTACTGCTGTTGTACAGGGTTTTGGTGAGGCCACACCTGGAGTATTGCGTACAATTTTGGTCTCCAAATCTGAGGAAAGACATTCTTGCCATAGAGGGGGTACAGAGAAGATGCACCAGACTGATTCCTGGGATGTCAGGGCTTTCATATGAGGAAAGACCGGATAGACTCGGCTTGTACTCGCTGGAATTTAGAAGATTAAGGGGGGATCTTATAGAAACTTACAAAATTCTTTAGGGGTTGGACAAGCTAGATGCTGGAAGATTGTTCCCGATGTTGGGGGAGTCCAGAACAAGGGGTCACAGTCTAAGGATAAGGGGGAATTCCTTTAGGACCGAGATGAGGAAAATATTCTTTACACAGAGAGTGGTGAGTCTCTGGAATTCTCTGCCACAGAAGGTAGTTGAGGCCAGTTCATTGGCTATATTTAAGAGGGAGTTAGATGTGGCACTTGTGGCTAAAGGGATCAGGGGGTATGGAGAGAAGGCAGGTACAGTATACCGAGTTGGATAATCAGCCATGATCATATTGAATGGCGGTGCAGGCTCGAAGGGCCGAATGGCCTACTCCTGCACCTATTTTTCTATGTACTATGTTTCTACTCACCCCTCATACAACTCCTTTACGCCAGGTCCCCCTTAGTTCCCGACAAGCTAGACCACTCTGCAAAAAAGCGGTAGTAGGTCACGGGTACATCTTAGTGCCATCTTGATAAGCTGCTTTGTGATTACCGTCCTGACGTCTACATCGACAATTAAGGGGGCGCCGTCCTGTATGGTATGGCTGCCCAGCCTGCAGCTGTATGTTTTTTCACCCTTTTCTTTATTTTAGTGTGTTAAAGTGTTTTGTTTTTGGAGTCTATTCTTTTTATGTGAGGGGGGGAAGGGGGAAACTGCTTTTCCTGGTCCCTACCTGGTTGGAGAGGCAGCTATTCTCCGGGCTGCACTTTCGACCCATCCTCGAGGTCTACCAGCAGGCCTGGAGCGGCGTTTACTGAGGGGACCGCCCAGAACCTCGGCTTCGGCAGCGGCGGAGCGCTGGAGCGCCGCTGGAGCGGAGCGGGTGATACCTTGCCTGGGTCGCCGCGCGGGAACTCCGGGGAACTGAGACCACCAAGACAAACATCGTGGAGCCGCGTGTCTGTGGAGCGGCCGGCTGGGGGCAGTGGTGGAGTTCCATTCAGCGCGGCCTTGTTGGCTTTGGAAGCCGCGGACTCCGGTAAGGAAGCAGCCGTTCCAGGTGTCCCAAGCCGCTGAGAGAATTCTCCCGACGCCGGAGCACTATCACCCTGCGAGAACGGCCTGGAACATCGGGCCTCTGTGAAGGCGACTGCGGAGGCCTCAATAGGCCTGACTATGGGTGGACATGGGTTGGGGACTGGACTTTGTGTCTTCCCTCATAATGGGAACCATTGTGGGGGGATGTTTTTATGTTTAAATCTCTTTATTAGTGTTATGTCTGTATTTTTTATTTTATGTGCTGCATGGCAAGAAACATTTCACTACACCAATTGGTGCATGTGACAAATAAACTAACCTTGAACCTTGAAGTTCAGCTCACTGTCCCACCAAAGAAAGGTGAGAAAATATTATTTATTTCTGTCAATATTATTTTCTGTTCTCCCATCAATGGTCACGGGGTTACTAGATTTGTAGGTACTGTAAAAAGTTATTAGAAAGTTTCTTTAATAGATCTGGACTTACCACAATAATAAAGTTATCAATTTTTACACTTGTACATGTTTGGTTTTGTTCTTGTTGTAAGCCATGCATGCTAGTGTCTTGGGTCCAAAAGAGGATTGAAAGAAAATACTAATATGGTCAATGTAAGAAGATTTTAATAAGCTCTTGTACATTCAAGGTAAATTGACATATTAGAGGAAAAATGCATCTTCAATATACAGGCCTCTCCCATACCCTGAAACAATTGCACTTAAGTGATATGTCATCCATTCTGCAGATATGTAGTTATAATCAAATTTGTTCTTATGTTAATCCTTTATATTCTCTGTAATTTCAGATGTAGACAGTGCGTCCAGAATACCCCTACACCAGGGTCAGCAACCTTGTTCTGCACATACAACAGAGCCTGATCATGATGCTTCACTTCATATGATATTAGGATCACTCATTATTCTCCGATCTTTTTCAAGGTGATCTTCAGACATTGAGTTCTTGAAGTGATCCCATAATTGTTGAGGATTGTTGATCTCAGTATTTGTCAGCAAAACAACAGACAAATCTCTCATTGCACTGGGGAGTCTTGTCTTCTCAGCATCTTCCATTCTTTGTTGCCAATGGTCATCAGTCTGCAACAAACCTCTTTGTCTGCAGACGTCTTTGAAGGAAGGATGAATTTCTCCATCATGTGTCCTTAATGAATCGAAAGATACTGGTCCTTTTACGTGATGGAGAAGCGGTCTCAAGTAGTAGAGGTCACCATATCTTGGAGACACGGTGTACACTCGTCCCAGAACATTGGCTTCAAAAAGACTGGGAAATCTTCCACTCTCTTCCCAACTTTCCTTCTTTGCCATCTCTTATTGTTCCATCTGTAAAATCGGGGAACATCAGCGTAGTAGAGTGTTCTTGGAAATGGCTCTTGAGAACACAATGCCATGAATTCAATTAAAGTCATTCTCGCCATATCATCATTGCTCACTATTAGGTAGGTCCCCCCCCCGCCCCCCGTTGAATACTGCACTTACCTTTCTGTTTCTCTGCAGGCCGTGGCTGGGAGCCAGGAAACAAGGGGTTAACAGCTTCTGTACCCGATTGGCCCAGCTACGTCAGGTGACTCATCGGGAGCTTTAAAAGGCAGAAGCTCCCAGAACTCTCTCTCTCTTCAAGATAGATCTCTGGAGGAAGAGGTGCCGGGCTGAGCTGCATGAGGCCTGGCCGCATGGCACCAAACTTTGTATATTTATGATATACTTTTGTAAATTAATGTTCTATTGGGATGGAAGGGATGACCTGAGAGTTTTTGGGTATTTTTGGTTGTAAAGTTAGGGCGATATAGGCAGTTTAGAGTCTTCAGTCCGACGGTCCATCAAGAGGCTGGCTGGAGCACCCTTATATATTATTTTATAGCCAATTCTGGTCCCTGACCGTGTTCTTTAAAATCAGGTTCGGGTTTTGTTTAGTGTTACAAATTAAAGACTTTTTTAATATAAACTTGACCCTGATTTTGATTTGTTATGCGACTCTGAGGAACCAGCCTTTGGGAGTCATAACACTCACTTGTTGAGTAGCATTGACTCTGATAACAACTCGTTGTTGTTGTGGTAGATATGTCTGGAGTCGAAAGACAGCGGAGTATCTCTCATGAGTCTGAAATCCAAGGATTCATGATTCACGATCCTATAGGCATTATATCGCTTTGTGTCAATTTCTTGTGGTTACTCATTTGGTGATGCCATCCATCATCTCCATGTGGAAAGAAAAGGATGTATTGAAAACTATTGTATGACCTATGAGATTATGAAATGATTTTCAAGTCTCCTCCTCTTTCTTTCAAGACAATGTGCCATGATGTTGCCTGAGGGTGATTATCGTTTGGTATTATGACGGCAACTTTGTTGGCAATTTGTTGTTTAAACCACCTTTCATGTACCAAAGCTGGCTGATGATCTGGATTCTGTTTCCTTTCCCATTTTAAGTGTTTCAATGTAAGGGTTGTCTTGTATAATCAAGCGTCCAAGCATTGCAACAATTTCCGTTTGAATACCAGCATTTCTGAGTGGAGGTGTTGGGCGATGTGGTCGCCAAGCCTAAGCTTGGTCTCACCGATGTAGAGCAGTTGACACCTAGAGCAGCGGATGCAATAGATGAGGTTGGAGGAGGTGCAGGTGAACCTCTGCCTCACCTGGAATGACTGCTTAGGTCCTTGGATGGAGTCAAGGGGGGAGGTAAAGCGAAGTGTAGCATTTCCTGCGGTTGCAAGGGAAAGTACCAGGAGAGGGGGTGGTTTGGGTGGGAAGAGAAGAATTGACCCAGGGAGTTATGGAGGGAGCGGTCTCTGCGGAAAGCCGACAGGGGAGGAGGTTCAAAGATGTGGCAAGTGGTGGGATCCCATTGGATGTGACGAAAATGTCAGAGGATTATCAGTTGTGTGTGAGGGCTAGTAGGATGGAAGGTGAGGACAAGGGGGACTCTGCCCTTGTTATGAGTGGGGGAATGGGGAGTGAGAACAGTTACAGAGTATAGAAGAGACCCTGGTGAGAGCCATATCTATAGTCGAAGAGGGGAATGAGGACGTCTCCGATGCTCTGGTTTGGGAACATTGTTTTTTTTGTGATTTATGGATTTTTTAAACATGAATCTCATAACAACACATTTGTGAGTTAGCCGTATATTGCACCAACCCCCTCAATTTTATATAATTCAAAATTGAACTTCACAAACAAGGACAACACTTTTTATTTCTGTCATTCATGGTAAGATTTTCATAATTTACATGATTTTGTATGCAAGATCTTTGCTGCTTTGAAGGCTTTGGCGAAGATGGAAGGTTCTCATTCTTCCTCTTGAGTGATCTTCGTTGGGAAGACAAACGTTTCAGCGGATTAGGGATATCAAAGACTGTTGGAACTGCATTCCAATTTAGTCTGTTCTTGGTCTTTTTGGAAAACTGTTCAAATTCGAAGTGTTCAGATCAAAGACAGCAGTTGTTTGACAAGTACATCTGAGTTCTGTTTAGGACAGGGGGACGGCAACCTATGGCCCTCGGGCCAGATCCGGCCCGTTACTCAAAATCATACGGCTTGCAGGCGTATTTTTTTTCAATTAGTTTCCACGACCTGGGGCATGCAGGTGACCTGGGCACTACAGCTAGTCCCGGGGGCAGGCAGACCGACCTGGGCGCTGCTACAGCCAATCCAAGGGCAGGTAATCTGACATGGGTGCTACTGGGGTGACCCGGGCTGACCTGGGAATTACAGCCAGTCCCGGGGCATGCAGGTAACCTGGGCGCTACAGCTAGTCCCGTGGCAGGCGTGCCCACCTTGGCACTCCAGGCAGTCTGGGGCAGGCGAGCCGACCTGGGAACTGCAGCCAGTCCCGGGGCACGCAGGCGATCTGGGTACTACAGCCAGACCTGGGGCACGTGAGCTGATCTGGGAACTGCAGAAAACTAATTTAAAAACATGTGAACAGCGGCTTAAACATTGACTGACGGTTACACATCGGTGTATGTTCATTAGCTGTGGGAATCAACGGCCCAGCAGAAGTGCAAAATGTCAGCTTTCCAATTTGGAATTAATATGGCAGGAATTTCTGGGCATAATCCATAAGATGCAGGATCATTTCTTTCCAAAGAATAATCTTCCGGAATTTTTGAGGATGTGACAAGTAAAATGAATGAAGGAGAGCAAGTGGATATAGTGCACCTGGAGTTTCAGAAAGCCTTTGATAAGGTCTTACATAGGAGATTAGGGGGCAAAATTAGAACACATGGTATTAGAGAATTGGTTGACAGGCAGGAAAGAAAGTGTAGGAATAAAAGGGTCCCTGTCAGAATGGCAGGCAGTGGCGAGTGGGGAGTCGCAAGGCTCGGTGCTGGGACTGCAGCTATTTACAATATACATTCATGATTTAGATGAAGGGATTAAAGTAATTAAAAGTAACAAAAGTGCATGTGTGTGTGTGCATGTGCATTTGCATGCGATTGTTTGTATATGTGTGCAAGATGTGTGCGTGTGTGTATGCGTGTGTGTGCCTGTGTGTGCGTGCTTGGGTGTGCATGTGCATTTGTGTGCGTGTGTGTGTGTGTGTTTGTGTTTGTGTGTGTGTGTGTGTGTGTGTGTGTGTGTGTGTGCATGTATGCATGCGTGTGCCTGTGTGCATTTGTGTGTCTGTGTGTGTGCGTGTTTTTTTTAAGGATCGGGGGTTAAAGCAGAGGAGACATCACTGCTGGATGGAGGGGAACTGGTACAGGAGAGGAAATGAATGCTGGAACACGATGGTATTGATCGGCGAGACAGGCCACTGAAGTCTCCACCTGCTCCAGCTTTCTTGTGCTCCAATGATTAGAAATGTAGCGCGACAGTTACCACGGGCCCTGTTAATGCAGCACCTTGACTTCCATGGACAGCTCTGGGCTCCCTCCCAGAATATGGCACTTGCCTCACAGGGAGCACATTGAAGAACCACTGGAGAAAGCAGGGTTGGGGCACAGTGAGGAATTGTGTAGATTGGCCCGAGCTCTCTGGAGTGGAGGAGATCTTCTGGTCACCCTCAACAGGTTGGACACAAGGACGATGATATTCCCTCTCTCGAGCATCAGGAAAGCAGAGTGCAGACCCTTCAGAATCACCATCCCCACAACAGCAGGTACAGCATGAGAGATAGTGTTTGTTCTGATGGTTAGATTTGAAACCTTGCCCAGATCACGATTCAAAACACTAGACCCTCGATTCTAAGTCTGATGCTCGAGTCACTGAGCGACTAGGGCAGCAACTGACCCCCCCGCCCCCTTCCTCGCTCTGCTGAATGCTCAAAACTTATAATTGACCACATAGGATCTGTCATGGACATCACACACTGCTGCTCTGGTGAGTAAGGCAAGGAATGCACTAATCTGCAACAATGTGTGCTACAATGCATAACAATGTGCAACAATGTGTAACAACGTTGTAGAATGTGCAATAATGTGCTACAATGTGTAACAAAGTACTACAATGTCTAATAATGTGCACCAATGTGTTACAATGCGTAACAATGTGTAACAAGGTGTAATAATGTGAAACAAAGTGCAACAATGTATAACAATGTGCAACACTGTTACAATGTGCTACACTGTGACAATGCATAACAGTGAGTAGCAATTCATAATAATGCGTAACAATGTGCAACAATGTGCACCAATGAGCAACAATGTGCAAAAATGAGTAAAAATGTGCACCAATCTGTAATAATGTGTAAAAATGTGCAACAATAAGTAACAGTGTGCAACAGTGTGTAACAATGTGTAACAATGAGGTACAATGTGTAATATGTGCTACAATGTGTAACAAAGTGCAACAAGGTGAAACAATGTGCAACAATATGTAGTAATGTGTGACAATGTGTGACAATGTGCTGTAATGTGCTACATTGTGCAACAATGTGTAACAATGTTTAGTAATGTGAAAAAATGTGCAACAATGTGTAACGCTGTGTAACAATGTGCAGTTATGTGCAACAATGTGCAGTCATATGCACCAATATGTAATGTGTGACAATGTGCGACAATGTGCACCAATGTGCAACAATGAGTAACAATGTTCAAAAATGTGCACCAATCGTAAGCATGTGCAACAATGTGTAACAATATGTCACAAAGAGCAACAATGTGCTGCAGTGTACAACAATGTACAACAATGTACATCAATGTGTAACAATATGTAACAATGTGTAGAAGTGCCCAACAATGTGCAACAATGTGTAGTAATGCCCAACAATGTGTGACAATGTGTAGTAATGTGCGGCAATGTGCAATAATGTGCAACAGTGTGCTAAATTGTGTAAAAATATGCTACATTGTGCAAGAATGTGCACCAATGTGCAGATTAAATGAGAACTTACCAGTTTGACATTTGATCGTTATTTTATGAGGAGTTACGATGAGCAATTACGTGAAGAAGGCCGTCCCCACGCATGAGCGTCAATCTTCAAAGCAGCGGTGTGAAATCACAGACAAGAGTTGATGATGGATTTAAGAGAGAGTTGCATAGAGCTTTAGGGGCTAGTGGAGTCAAGGGATATGGGGAAAAGGCAGGCACGGTTTATTTATAGCGGACGATTAGCCATGATCACAATGAATGGCGGTGCTGGCTCGAAGGGCCGAATGGCCTCCTCCTGCACCTATTTTCTATGTTTCTATGAACTAAAATAGTAAGATTAGAGTTGACTAGAACTTATTGAAAGATCGTTATGTTACGAGGGTCGGGAGCGGTGGGCACGTAATCGCTCATCGTAACTCCTCATAAAATAACGATCAAACTTCAAACTGGTAACTTCTCATTTAATCTTACTATTTTACTTCGGAGTGACTAAGTGAAGACTTTGAAGCTCTGTGAATTCATGCCAGATATGAGTCCAGGTGTCACACACTGCATCAATGGATGAGTGAAAAAGATGAATGCATTCAGCCATGACATAGTTTGTTAAAAATGCTGATGCTTTAATCATCAGAGGAAAAATAATGGTGACCCCTTCCATCCTGGGGGAAACTATGAAACAAAATATAAATGGAATTTGGCATAGACCCCCGGTCTGGCAATGGGTTATTATAAAATATTTGAAAGTTTGTTTGTTTGACCATCCTGCAGCTGCTAGGATGTGTTCCTGTGGAATGTACATGACCCTTGCTGCTAATGTAGCAGCAGCCCTAGTGGAATGAGATAGAAATATTAGTATCTACTCCCGCATAAGCCAAAACCCTGTTTGTCCACCTAGAGATGGTCTTGATAGATACATTTTATGAGGTTTTTAGTAACTAACAACCATTGCTAGTGCAGAGCCTCTAAGGCTCTTGGAGACCTTGACGTATTGTTGTAAATGAGTGACTACAGACAACCAAAGGTCCATGGGGTATGCCATGAAAAAATAGTTTGGGAACTGACGCCCCTGGTCTGCTCTGCTTAACTACAGCATAAACAAATATTAAATTATTAGCAGATGTAACCATCCTGTCCAGTCGCAATATAAGTAGTGGCTGGACCAGTTGTGCTGAGACTAGTGCAATGAGCATAAACACTTTGTAAGTGAGTTTGACCAGGGATAGAGATGTAGCTGGGCCCTACTGGCGAAGCAGTTTAAGAACAATGCTAACATCCCATATCTCCGAGTACCTGGGCTTGGGAGAATTATGTTAAAGATATCCTTATCAATCTGGATATCAGAGAGTGAGAACCGACAGAGTGGGTCCCGATCGCTGCAGCAACTATGATGAGACAGCATATTGGCACGGTTAATGGTACTATAACTTAATTAATTGTCAAAGACTCATCTGAAATGAACTCCGAGACGTTAGTTATCTGTGCCGTATTATAAGGAACATTGGCATTAAAATAAAATACTTCCTATCTCCTGATGAGGAAAGTGTGCTGCTTTCTCGGTGCTATCCCTGCACTCTGCAGTGGGCACATTACATAGATCGGCTTCTCAGAGACTGCAACTCTATAACTGATTTTATCATGCAGAGGATGGTTTCCTCAGTCACGGGGTGAACCACCAAATGTTTGTGTTTAGGATCACCATATAAGGTCCTATAATCATTCCCAACATTTAGCAGGAACCATGGCTGCATAGGCCAGTCAGGCATTATGACATGCCTGAGGTGAGATCTTGATGAATTTTGTGCAAGACCCGACTGATGAGGCAAAATGGAGGAATGACATAAAGAACATTCCTCCTCAGAGTAGCGAGAATACATCTATTGCCACTGTGCCACATATTTTTGCAACTGGTGATTGAGCCTGGTTGCAAACATATTGACATTTGGTGTTCCATCGAACCAAAATGTCATTAAATACATGTGATACAACATCCGTACTGTGTTGTCATACATTTTTACATGATGATACACCATCATCAAATGAGGTTAGGTAAATCACAGGACATTTAACTTGACTGCACCCATGTGATTAACATGCCACCACCATAGTGTATCAAGTTGGAGTTGAGCATGCAGATTATGTATATTCGCACGCACTTTCAACCCATAGAATACACCTAGTGTCTTATAGGTAGTTGATACCATATAATTGAAAATAGTTAACTCATGCAAAACCCGTCTGCCTCCGTAACTAGAGATGGAATTCTTAATTTTTTCATCTTCTAGTACTAGTATCAGTTTGTAATATAATTGAAGAGTTACTGAGCAAAGGTACAGGACCAATGTTGAATATAGTTCGTCCACCATTGTGAATTTGATAGCTTCAGCTGGTAATAGGAAAGGTCATGATGTTAATAACGACCTATATGGCACTGAAAAGGTTATTCCTTTGCCCATTGTAGGTCCTGATAATGCAAAGGCCCAAATGTACAGCTGAAACACAGCTGTTATATTGTCAATTACACTTGATGAATAGAAGACTGCTTGATAACAAGGTTGTTACAGGCTTCTATTGTGTAGCCTGTGGAGATTGTGTTCAATCTCTTGCCACAGGGCGGAGTCACAGATACACTTATAGTTAAAGGTAAACACGAATAATCAATAACTGTAGTTGGTATCCACTTAAATTAACTGGATGGATGAGGACCTCAATTTCTCAAATATAGTTGCAGCTGAAACAGTTGAATTTAGCAACACAGCCTTTAAATATCATCCAGATAAGCCATAACAAGTGTTTTTGAGCTCTGAGCAGTCCCTGCACCGGTTTAGTAATTTGGTAGATGACCTGGGAGCAGGTAGCCCATTTGCAACGCATTAACTTATCATTGCCCCATCCAGATAAATTCCAAATGTTTCCTAGTATCCCTTTGACTGGGACCTAAATAGAATTCATCTACAAAATCGATGCATGTCATAAAGATCCTAAGGAAATATGTTTGTTAGTCAGGAACGAAGTTCCATACTGCAAATCTATGTTGTACATGCAAGTTAAATCAAGTATAAACTGACATCCTCCATCTTTCACAATGAACAGGCCATGCCTGCCACAATTCCGTGCCTGCCTTGAATTACAACTCTGGCCAGATTCCACTAGCCTGTCTCGAAAGGTGATCCTCAAAAAGACAACTCTGGCCATAATATCTGAGCCTGCCTCGAAAGACAACTCTCACATGTTATCAATGAATCTGAACCTTACCATTGTCATTTGTACAGAAAACAAGCATAAATATTACCAACTTGTAAATGTTCCACATTTGGCATGTTTTGGAAGAACCAGACCCACCTACCTCCATGGCTACCGGTGGTCTTATGGTAAGCCCAAAGGCCCCTGATGTGAGTTCTATTCCCATCCTTGATTGAAGAGTAGGACTAGTCGGGTGTGTGATTTCCATATTTTGTGAGAGCGGCTTGGACCTTGGGCAGCTTTCAAGCTGCCACCAGCTTCACTAAACTGCTTACTGCCAATGAGGTGTGGGGTGTGTTGTCGCCGAAAGGAGAAAGCTTTGTTCGTCGCCTGGTTTCTTTCATCCAACGTGACCCCTGATAGCGCTGTTCACTGCCGGCCATGAGGGGAATTCTGGCCCCTTCCGGGTTTTCTGCCCACGGCAGTAACCCTTTTGTTTGCGAGAATTTCCTTGGAGCCATATGCATGTGCTCCAGTATATTCCACGGACATACTTCAAATTTGAAGTCAGTTACATACTGACCACTCACACCCCCCTCCACAGAGAGGGAAATTCGTAGGCAGCCCTAAAAACAGGTGCTGCCGCAGGCCCCTGAGGATACCTGCACTAACATGGCCCCTCCAGCAGACATATATCAGGTTTTTTGCTCTGGGTCAGACTGAAACTGACCCTGAATGCTCCCCTCCTCAGAGAGGGAGACATTGTGCAGCCCTGAAACAGGTGCCACTGCCTGCGGGTTTTCCATAATACCCGCGCTGATAACTCCCTCCTTTGGAGTATATCATTGTGGAACACCTCTCCATCAGGTGCTCCATGTGGGTTTGAACATTTAAAGATGTTACCCATAAAGGAGGGGATCCTCGCCATCAGGAATTGGTCTCCAAATCTGAGGAAAGACATTCTTGCCATAGAGGGGGTACAGAGAAGATTCACCAGACTGATTCCTGGGATGTCAGGACTTTCATATCAGGAAAGACTGGATAGACTCAGCTTGTACTCGCTGGAATTTAGAAGATTGAGGGGAGATCTTATAGAAACTTACAAAAGTCTTAAGGGGTTGGACAAGCTAGATGCTGGAAGATTGTTCCCGATGTTGAGGAAGTCCAGAACAAGGGGTCACAGTTTAAGGATAAGGGGGAAGTATTTTAGGACTGAGATGAGAAAATCATTTTCCACACAATGAGTGGTGAATCTGTGGAATTCTCTGCCACAGAAGGTAGTTGAGGCCAGTTAATTGGCTATATTTAAGAGGGAGTTAGATGTGACCCTTGTGGCTAAAGGGATCAGGGGGCATGGAGAGAAGGCAGGTACAGGATACTGAGATGGATGATCAGCCATGATCATATTGAATGACGGTGCAGACTCGAAGGGCCGAATTGCCTACTCCTGCACCTATTTTCTATGTTTCTATGTTTCTATGATTTTAAATCCTGCCACCCCTGGTCTGCTCTGCTTGTGTAGATTAGAAAATGTAAAATGTAATGGCATCTGCAGTCACTTCCATCCTATCTAGCTGCAGATTTTGCAATGTCTGTCCTCATTGTGCTGATACTAGTGTCATGACTAAGGATGTAGCTGCCTGGTGAAGTATTGTTGACACACTGTCATAATCCAATACTGCATATACTTGTAGTTGCAGAACTTGTGTTAAAGATATCTTTTACAAACACAACATCCGGGGTTGAAACCCGACAGTGGGTCCCGTTTGCTGCAGCTAATATGAAGGGAAGGCACGTTGGGCACAGTTAGTGGCCCTATAACTGAATTATTGCAAAGACCATTCAAGAATGACCTGGAAAACGTCAGTAATCTGTACCATATTAAATGTGACATTAACATTAAACAAACCACTTCGATCTCCTCAATAGGAAATGTACTGCTTTTTTGGTGCTATCCCTGCACTCTGCAGTGAGCACATCCATGGATTGGTGTGACAACCTGAGCCATAAGAGAGTCCATTCAGAATGTATAAGTCAATAACTGTTTTATTATGCAGAGGCTGGTTTCCTGAACCACAGTTTGAACCAGCAAAGTTTTTGTTTTTTAGAATAACCACATATGGTTGTATTATTATGACTGACGGAAATAAGAAGCATGGCTGCATAGCCAGTCAGACAGTACGAAAACGAAAGCGAATCTTGCTGACTTTATTTCAAGTCCCGACTGATGAGGCAAACTGGAGGAAGACATAAAAGAACATTCCTCCTCCTTGTAGTGAGAATGCATCTCTCCCCACTGTTATGTCACATATTTTTGCAATCAGTGAATAGACATGAAACCAACATGTTGATATTAGGTGTTTCATTGAACCATACTTTCATAATACTTTGTGATCTATTTCTGTGTTGTCATCAATCTCAACTTGATGATACACAGTGGCAAAGGAGATTAGGTAAATAGTTACAGGATACTTTTACTTGATTGCCATGTGACTAACATATGCCATGACCGTAGTGTATCAACTTGAAGTTGATTATGAATATTCACTCAATAGTCCTTTACCCATGGGGTGCATCTAGTGTATATAGTTAGTTGATACCAACAATTGAAGAATTGGCAACTCATGCAAATCTCCTCCACCTCCAACTAGAGATGATACTCGCAATTTCCCACCTTGAGCATTTTGCATCAGTTTGTAAATAACTGAAATTCGACTGACCAAGCTACTGGAGCAATGCTGAATACTGTTTGTTCATCATTGTGACTTAGGTAGCTTCAGCTGGTAATAGCATAAGCTTGTTAACAATTATCTACATGTCATTTGAGAGGTTGCTACTTTGCACGATGTCAGTTCCCCGACTTGCACAGCTGAAACACAGCTACTATATTGCCAATTACTCTTGATGTGTCGAAGTCAGCTTTATAACAGGTTTCTATTAACTCCAATCTCTTGCCACAGGGCAGAGTCATGGGCTAATTAATAGTTAAAGGTAAATCCCAATGACCAACACGTCTATTTGGTAACAACCTAAAGTTAACTGGATGGATACTAATTTCTCAAATGTAGTTTGAGGCTGAAAGATGATTTTACCAAAATACAGCGTTAGAATATCATCCAGACAAGACATGACGTGTTTTTAAATTCTGAGTCCAAACACCAATTTTATTAATTAGTTAAATAACTTGAGTAAAGAGTTTTATCTCATTTAGCAATGTTTTACTGTTATCAGTACAGTTATCATTGCCTTCTGATAATTTCCAATGTCTCCAATGATCTCTGTAATGGGAACTGCATAGAATGGATCTTTGAGACCCTTATGAATCTGTTGTTAGTCAGTGAAGAAGTTTCCTATTCGGAAAGTTTATCTGCGACTTAACCGACATTCTACATTGTTCATAATGAACAGGCCACTCCTGGTATCATTCCATGGGTGCTTCGCACGATAACTCTGGCCCGGTTTCCAAGCCTGTCTTAAAAGACAATCCTGGCCATAATCCCAAACTTGCTTGGAATGCTAGTATTGTGCAGTTTTACATGGTTAAATGCCTCTAAGCAGATGCTTTTATCATTTGTGTGTTGTACAAACAAGTGTAAATATTACCAACTTGTGAGTGGTCCACTTACCCATGTTTCGTAAAATCCCAGACCCACCTTGTTGAGTAGGACTGGTAGGGTGTGTGGAACGTCTGCTCAGCTGTCATGCTGCCACCAACTTCAGTGAACCGCTTACTGCCGATGAACGCCTGGGGTGCATTGTGAAACGATGAACCTTTGCCCGCCATTGGCCTTGATTGATCCAATAGCCAGTTTTTTCCTGTTAAATAGGCCTTACATGAATAGACGATTCGGCGGCTGGCTCTCATATCCCCTTGTTAGCGATGTTCACTGCCGGCACACATATGCTCCAATATGTTCCACTGACATCTTTGGAATCTGTAGTCAGTTACATCTGACCTTTTGCACTCCCCTCCTCAGAGAGGGCGATTCGTAGGTAGCCCTAAACAGGTGCTGCCACTGATGCGGCCCCCTAAACAGGATACCTGCCCTGATAGGGCCCCCAATGGACCTATACCAGGATGGAACATTCTGTTGGGATGGCAAACTTTGTTTTCAGGAATGGTACCTCTGACACGTGCCCTTCTTCCGTTAAGGTATGCTCCACAGCTATGCCCACAGACTCGGCATCAGAATGACACTGACCCGGCATGCTCTCCTCCTCCAAGAGGGAGACCTGAAGCAGCCCTGTCCCAGGTGCTGCTGGCGCGGGCTCTCCAACAGGCCGGTGCAATCACACATTAAGCAGCCCAGTTCCTCTACCCCTTTAGATCCTCTGTCCTCCAGTACATCTGGGAGATTGTGTGTGTCTTCCTTAGTGAAGACAGATCTGAAGTACCTATTCAACTCTTCTGCCATTTCCTTGTTGCCCGTAATAATTTCACCCGTGTCTGCCTTCAAGGGACCCACATTTGACTTGGCTACTCTTTTTTCCTTAACATATCTAAAGAAGCTTTTACTGTCCTTCTTTATATTCCTGGCCAGCTTCCCTTCGTACTTGAAACATTGAATTTTCTCAATTCTGTTAACCCTGGCTGCCTCCTCCCCTTCCCACCTCTCCCTCAGCCCTCGGGCCCTGGCATTCCTTCTCTCTCTATCTCTCCCCACCCAAGTCGCACTAGCTTCTCATTTTCACACTACAAACAGCTTGCAATGGCCTGTTTGCTTTATCATCAATACTTTTTTGCATATCTTTCATTCATTGTTCTTTATCTCTCCACATCACCGTCTATATCTCTCGTTTCCCTGATCCCTGACCAATCTGAAGAAGGGTCTCGACCCGAAACGCGGCCTATCTCCTTCGCTCCTTAGATGCTGCTGCACCTGCTGAGTTTCTCCAGCTTTTTGTGTAACCCTCCCTTCATACTTAATCTTTTCAGCCCGTATTGCCCATTTTGTTTCCTTCTGTAGTCCTATGAAAGTTTCCCAATCCTCTGGCTTTGGGCTACTCTTTGCTGTGCCATGGCCCGTGGAGATAATAAACACAGAGACAAAGGAATGTAACCTGTAAATATTGTGTCAGTATCATTATTCCACATCTTAGGCGAAGATGTGACATTGGCGACGAGGATATTTAGGATATTTCGGATATTTTGGATTCTATGAGCTGGAATAATATATCAGCTGGAGCTGATTTCTTAGCACTTTGCGGAGTTCCACACTTTGATCCGACGGCGTGAAGTGAAACGCTTGGCTGGAGGAATTTGAAGCTTGTGCCACTAGTCGAGGACTCTTTCTTGATGAGAGTACGCCGGGGCACAAATGCAGCGGAGAGCATTGCCTCTTTTCACCACGGGGCCAGCAGTTCAAGAAATGTTTAAAACACTCCCTGATACCAGAATGAAGGAAGACTATAAGAAAGCTGTTGATGCTTTGAACAGCCATTATGTGGTGGTGCCAAATGCTACATTTCATCACCATTTATTCCATAAAACAATGCAGAAAGAGGGCGAGACTGTTGCTCAATTTGTAACGAGACTCAGACAGGTGTCTGTTGGATGCAAATATGTGGCTGCTGATGTGAAAAATCAGATATTGGATCAGGTTGTCCAGTATTGCAGGTCAGACAAGCTCAGGAGAAGGCTGCTAGAAAAAAAAGGGGGGGGGGGAGAGTTAAACCTTAATGATGCTTCGTCGATTGCAGCAGCACTGGAAGCTGTTGAGGGACAATTACACAGCATGAAATTGAAAGGTTTCAAGACTTGTTACACATTGTAGTACATTGCTACACATTGTTACACAACGTAGCACATTGCACCATGTTGTTACACATTATTACACATTGTAGCACATTGTTGCATACTGTTAGACATTGTTACATTTTGTTATACATTATTACAGATTGGTGCACATTTTACACATTGTTACTCATTTTTGCACATTATTGCATATTATTCCACATTGTTGCACATTGCTGCACATCGTTACTCATTGTCACACATTGTTATGCATTGTGGCACATTACTGCACATTACTACACATTGTTGCATATTGTTACGCTTAGTTATGCATTGCTACTCATTGTTACACATTGATACACATTGAGGTACATTGTGACACATTGTTGCACATTTTTGCACATTGTTACATATGGTTGCACATTGTTACACATTGTTGTACCTTGTAGCACACTGTTCCACATTGTTGCACATTAGTGCACATAGTTACACATTGTTACATATTGTTACATATTGTTACACATTGGTGCACATTTATACACATTGTTACTCATTGGTGCACATTATTACATATCGTTGCACATTGTTGCACGTTATTGCACATTGTTGTGCAGCGTTACACGTTGTCACACATTGTTGCACATTGTTGCTGTGTTATACATCTTTTCTTTTAGTTTTATTCTATCCCTAACTTCTCTTGTCAGCCACGATTGCCTCCTACTCCCCTTAGAATCATTCTTCCTTTTTGGAATGAAATGATCTTGCGGCTTCCGGATTATGCCCAGAAATTCCTGCCATTGCTGTTCCACCATCAATGCTGCTAGGATCCCTTTCCAGTCTACCATGGCCAGCTCCCCTCTCATGCCTTCATAGTCCCCTTTGTTCAAGTGCATCACTGCCACTTCCAGTTTAACCTTCTCCTTCTCAAATTGCAGATTAAAACTAATCATATTATGAGCGGTTCCTTTACCTCGAGTTCACTTATCATATCTGGTTCATTGGACAACACTAAATCCAGAATTCCCTTTTCTCTGGTCGGCTCTAAGAATCCATCTCAGAGGCACTCTACAAACTCTCTTTCTTGGGATCCTGAGCCAACCTGATTTTCCCAGTCTACCTGCATATTGAAATCCCCCATCACCACAGTGGCATTACCTTTGTTACATGCCAGTTTTAACTCCTGCTGCAACTTACACCCTACACCCGGGCTACTATTTGGGGGTCTGTAGATAACACCAATTAGCATCTTCTTGCCTTTATAATTCCTCAACTCAATCCACAGTGACTCTACCTCATCAGTCCCTATGTCTTCCCTCGCAAGCGATTGAATTCCATTCCTCACCAGCAGAGCTACCCCCCTCCTCTGCCAACCTGCCTGTCCTTTCTATAGGATGTATAACCCTGAATATTAAGTTCCCATGCCCAATCCTCCTGCTGCCATGTCTCAGTAATCCCCACAATGTCATATGTACCAACCTGTAACTGAGCCTCAAGCTCATCTACTTTAATTCTTATACTTCGCTCATTCCTATACAATACTTTTAATTCCTAATGCATCTCACCTTACACATCAATCCATATTACACATGGCTATATTCTCCTATGCCTTTGTGAGCTTCCTTTCCTGTTAATTCTGGGCTCATTAACCATCCCTTTACTCTCTTTCCCTTTAACTCCATCCTGGACTATCCCATTTGACACCCCCCCCCCCCCCCCCCTTTTTCAGTTTAAAACCGCCCGTGTAGTAGTGGCAAACCTGTCTGCCAGAATGCTGGTCCCCCACCTGTTAAGATGCAATCCGTACCTTTTGTACAGTTCCCCCTTACTCCAAAACAGATCCCAGTGAGCTAAGAATCTAAATCCCTGCCCCCTACACCAGTTCCTCAGCTACACATTCAGGTCCCATATCTCCCTGTTCCTGCTCTCACCAGCACGAGGAACTGGAAGCAAACCGGAGATAACAACCCTGGAGGTCCTGCTTTTTAGCATTTTTCCGAGCTCTCTAAAGTCACTCTGCAGAATATTCATCCCCTTCTTTCCGACATCGTTTGTGCCGACATGCACTACCACTTCCAGCTGTTCACCTTCGCCCTTGAGGATTTTCTGCACTCTGTCCGTGACATCCTGGATCCTGGCACCAGAATAATGCGTGACAATGACTAACAAAGTGTAAAAACTTGCACCAATGTGTAATAATGTGCAACAATGTGTAACTATGGTGAGAATGCGTAACAATGGTGAAAATGTGCAATAATGTGCAACAATGTGCAACAATGTGCTACAATGTGTAACAATGTGCAACAATGCTCAACAATCTGCATTAATATGTTACAACGTGTAAAAATATGGTACAATGTGTAATGATGTGTAACAATGTGCATCAATGTGTTACAATGCATAACAATGAGTAACAATGTGTAATAATGTGCCACAAAGTGCAACAATGTGCAACAGTGTGTAACAATGTGCAACAATATGTTACAATGTGTGACAATGTGCAACAATGTGCTATAATGTGCTACACTGTGCAACAATGCATAACTGTCCAACAATATGTAACAATGCGTAACTGTGAGTAGCAATGATAACAATGTGCAACAATGCGTAACAATGTGCAACAATGCGTGACAATGAGTAACGATGTGCAACCATGTGCAACAATATGCAATAATACAATCAATGCAATACAATTAGTAGAATGAGAAAAGAACACACAAAAACGCAATAAAGATTTATCACAAACATCTACCACAGCATTCATCACTGTGGTGGAAGGCACTAAATTTGGCCAGTCCTCCTCCATTTCCCCCATGGTTGGACCTCAACCCTCCACAGCCACCGCTGCGGGCGTCCAGATGTGTAGACAGGTAAAGTCCAGGTAAAGTCCTGAATCGGTGCTTCCCTACCAGAGACCGTGGCTTCAGGTTGGTGTAGGTTGCAGGCTGGCGGTCAAAGATCTGAAGTCCCCACCGCACCGCAGCCAGAACCCACTACCGATGTTAGACTAACTGGTCTGTATTTCCCCGCTTTCTCTCTCCCTCCTTTTTTAAAAAGTGGGGTTACATTAGTTACCCTCCAATCCTCAGAAACTACTCCAGAATCTAAGGAGTTTTGAAAAATCATCACTAATGCATCCACTATTTCTGTGGCTACTTCCTTGAGTACTCTGGGATGCAGACTATCTGGCCCTGGGGATTTATCTGCCTTTAATCCATTCAATTTACCCAACACCACTTCCCGACTAACCCGGATTTCACTCAGTTCCTCCACCTTATTTCACCCCCGGTCCCCTGTTATTTCTGGCAGATTATTTATGTATTCCTTAGTGAAGACATAACCAAAGTAGTTATTCAATTGGTCTGCCATGTCCTTGTTCCCCATAATCAATTCACCTATTTCTGACTGCAAGGGGCCTACATTTGTTTTAACTAATCTCTTTCTCTTCACATAGCTATAAAAACTTTTGCAGTCAGTTTTATGTTCCCTGCGAGTTTTCTTTCATAATCTATTTTCCCTTTCCTAATTAAGCCATTTGTCCTCCTCTCCTGGACTCTGAATTTCTCCCAGTCCTCTGGTAGGCTGCATTTTCTGGCTAATTTGTATGCTTCATCTTTTGTTTTTATACTATCCCTGATTTCCCTTGTTATCCATGGATGCACTACATTCCCTGATTTATTCTTTTGCCAAACTGGGATGAACAATTGTTGTAGTTCATCCATGCAGTCTTTAAATACCTTCCATTGCACATCCACTGTCAACCCTTTAAGAATCACTGCCAGTCTATCTTGGCCAATTCACGTTTCATACCTTCAAAGTTACCTTTCTTTAAGTTCAGAACCCTTGTTTCTGACTTAATTATGTCACTCTCCATCCTAATGAAGAACTCAACCATATTATGGTCACTCTTGCCCAAGGGGCCACGCACAACAAGACTGCTAACTAACCCTTTCTCATTATTCAATACCCAGTCTAGAATAGCCTGCTCTCTCGTTGGTTCCTCTACATTTTCGTTTAGAAAACTATCTTGCATACATTCCAAGAAATCCTCGTCCTCAGCACCCCTGCCCATTTGATTCACCCAATCTACATGCAGATTGAAGTCACCCATTATAACTGTTTTACCCTTGTTGCACGCATTTCTAATTTCCTGTTTGATGCCATCCCCAACTCCACTACTACTGTTAGGTGGCCTGTACACAACTCCCACTAGCGTTTTCTATCCCTTAGAGTTTCGCAGCTCTACCCATATCAATTCCACATCCTCCAAACTAATGTCCTTCCTTTCTATTGCATTAATCTCCTCTCTCACCAGCAACACTACCCCACCTCCCTTTCCTTTCTGTCTATCCCTCCTGAACATTGAATATCCCTGGATGTTCAGCTCCCAGCCTTGGTCCCCTGGAGCCATGTCTCCGTGATCCCAACTATAGCATAGTCATTAATAGCTATCTGCACATTCAACTCGTCCACCTTATTACAAATGCTCCTTGCATTGAGACACAAAGCCTTCAGGCTTGTTTTTACAACACTCTTACTCCTTATACAATTATGTTGACAAGTGGTCCCTTTTGGTTTTTGCCCTGGAAACCCACCACCTCTTATTCTCTGTTTATTATTTTTTTCTTCTTTCCCCCCTACATGTTGGGTCTGAGTGCTTCCCTTCTCTGCTTCCTGCCTCAGACCCTGTCTACTAGCTTTCTCTATTTGAGTCCTTCCCCCCAACCGTTCTAGTTTAAAGTCACCCCGGTAGCCTTTGCAAATTTCCTGGCCAGGATACTGGTCCCCCTCGGGTTCAAGTGCAACCCGTCATTTTTATACAGGTCACTCCTTCCCCAAAAGAGGTTCCACTGATCCATAAACTTGAATCCCTGCCCTCTGCACCAGTCCTTCAGCCACGCATTTATCCTCCACCTTGCTCCATTCCTATTCTGACAGTCGCGAGGCACAGGCAGTAATCCCGAGATTGTTATGTTTGCAGTTCTTTTCCTTAACTCTCTTCCTATCTCCCTAAATTCTCCTTTCAGGATCTCTTCTCTTTTTTTACCTCTGTCATTGGTACCAATATGCACCACGACCTCAGGCTCCTCTCCCTCCCTTTTCAGGTTATCTTGGACACGTTCAGACACATCCCGGACCCTGGCACCAGGGAGACAAACTACCATCCGGGTCTCCTGACTGCGTCCACAGAATCGCCAATCTGACCCCCTAACTATAGAGTCCCCTATTACTAATGCCCTCCTCTTCTTTTCCTTACCCTTCTGAGCAACAGGGCCGGTGTCTGTACCACAGGCCCTGTCGCTGTTGCTACCCCCAGGTAGGCTGTCCCCCCGAACAGCACTCAAACATGAGTACTTATTTCCAAGGTGCCCGCTTCTGCCCCTTGCCTCTCCTAACCGGGACCCACGTGTCTGCCTCCTGTGGTTTTGGAGAGACTACCTCCCTGTAACTCCTCTCTATGACCTCCTCACTCTCCCTGACCAGACGGAGGTCATCGAGCTGCTGCCCCAGGTTCCTAACACACTCCTTTAGTAGCCCCATCTCGACGCACCAGGCGCAGATGTGAACGTCTGGAGGGCTACCCGACTCCATGACCTCCCACATCTGACATCCAGAACAGTAAGCTGCCCTGGCACTCATACTTCCCTTACCCTAGATACAACACAAAATGCAATATACACTACACACTGCTGGAATCTGACTGCTAATCAGCTGTGTACTCAGTCCACCAATCAGCGGCTTCCTCAAGCCCAGTTAATTGAATGGAACATTACAGATTTAGAAAGTTACAGATTTTGGTCGCTCCTCCCTCACCAACGGCTCCTGGGCCTTTGCAAAGCCAAAGCACGCTGGGTTTTAAGCTTTCCGCTCGGACATCACTCCTCCCTCACCAACGGCTCTTGGGCCCCAAGTTCACCTGAAAAACATTCCCGTGAAGAGACTGCAATCCAAACACCAGTCCTGCAAGCCATCGAAACTCTGTGCCGGGAACTCTCAGCAGAAAACGGGAAATCTGCGCCAAAATAGAGGCTCGCATTGACGAGGTAACTGCACACCTGAGAGGGTAAATTCTACGGCTGGAAACTGACATCAACCATAAGTTGGAAACTACCCTGGCTACTTCACTAGCCCACAGCAAGAATATCCGTCAGCTGAAACTAGCGGCTACAGCAAGCTCTGACGCTACAGACAAGCTGAAAGCTGAAGCGGAGCGTATCTCCGGCTTGGTGTCAAAATTAACAGAAAAATGCCTAGTTGGTCGGCACGGACTGGAAGGGCTGTAATTGTTATATGATTATATGTGTAGAGGGGTGTTCCAAGCGTCATGACTTGAGAATAGTCGGAGTGAGAGAAGGTAAAGAACGCGGTCAAAATGTCTGTGACTTTACAACACAATTACTTAAATACACACTCGCTCTGGATGAGAAGCCTGTGCTTGACTGAGCACACAGAGCACTGAGAACCCGGTCAGATGCAACGCGCCACCGCGGCATCTGATCCTGCGGGTACACCACTGCCACGTCCTGGAGGAAATACTTCGTAAAGTGGCCAAGGACGGGAACCTAACATACCAAGGTCAACGGATACAAATTTTCAGAGACCATCCCCCTAAAGTCATTAGACTAAAGCTCCTGTCCCACTGTACGAGGTAACTCACGAGTTATCCCTGATGCGAACTCGGAGAATGTCCGTAGCAGATCCGTAGGAGTTTGTGGAAGTATTGTAGCGGCTCGTAATGCTTACATCCGGTAACTCATGACGTTTTTTCATCCCTGTAAAAAATGTCCATGAGTAAAAAAATACTCGTGATGAAAATAATTATCACTTTTTACTCATAGTTAGATCATTATGAATATCAGAGGCATGTAGCAACCTAACGGTCTCTCAAAGACGCTTTCTCGATTATGGTCTAATATCAGCAAAAAAAGGGTATACTTAAATTCTGGAAAAAGACAGCAGTCCCTCCAGTGAAGATGTGGATTACCGAAATGATGGATACACTACATCTAGGGAGAATTAGGTTTGTCTTGTATGATAAATCGGAACAATTATTTTAAATATGGTCTCCTTTTATTGAATTTCTTGAGGAACACGATGGTTGAACACAAATAATCATCGAAACTGATCATAAGGCTGGGTGAGCAGGCGCATGGGTGGGTCAACAGATATATCTCTCTTCTGGCAACACCCCTTCCGGGGGGGGGGGGGGAACAGGAGTATAAAGCCCAAATGCCTGGACGAGACTCAGTCACTGTGCAAGATCACGAGGGAGAGGCCTCAACTGTGATTGTAAGCTGTGAATCAACTGAACTGTGAGTCTGCAATGTACTAGCAATAAATTATTTGTTAGCCCTTAATGACAATGCAATGAGTTGCTTGGTCTATCCTGTGCTTGAGACTGCAATGCAAAATGGAAACAAAATGACAATGCCATGGGTTGTTTGGCCTGCCCTGTGCTTAAAACTGCAATGCAAAATGGAAATGGAAATGAAATGAAATTAGTTGTTTGGCTTGCCCTGTGCTTTAAATGGAAATGGAAATGAAATTAACTGTTTGGCCTGCCTGAAACCACAAATTTCGGTCCACAAAGCCACTATTAGCCGGGAAGCCTGTCACTTTTGCCCAAAATGCCCGTATTAGCCCAGGAGGAGCATTTTGGCCTAAAAGGCTCACCAGGCCAGGAAAAGTCCAGAAAAAGTGCCTTTCACTGAGATTTCAGACTTTTTTTTAAAGAGTCCCTTTGACCCATCAGGCCTGTACTAGCCCAGGAGGAGTCCCTTTGGCCCATCAGTAAGTATTTTCCCAGCAAGTAGTAAACCTCCTCCCAGTATTTTCCTCCACCCCTTCATTGGCTGCCTGTGAGATCCAGACCAGGACAGACTTCCATCCTTCATTTCTGTAATCTGCAGAAAAAGACGAAAAATGTCTAAAATTGATTCTCCACCCTCTGCCCCTTCTCTCTCAGAGGCTCTCACCTGTTTTGGGCAGAATTTACGGCAGTTTCTCAGCTGCCAGCCCACCAGGCCTGAGTGACTGAGCTGCCAGTCCACCAGGCATGAGTGACTGAGCTGCCAGCTCAAGAATCCATTTGGCCCACAATGTTCATACTAGCGTTCTGGAAACCAGTCCCATTGGCCCACAGCACCCATACTAGCCCCCCCCCCCCCCCCCACTCCCACCCCCACCGGCCACCAATATTGGAATTGGTGGAGAGGTGGAATATTGCATTGGGAGACCAGCCCTCCCATGTGAACATAGGACCCAATGGGTCCCACTTAGTCTAGTTAAATATTTAAAGGAGGGCACCATTAAATAGCTATGGAAGGGCATCATTAAATAGGGGGTGGAAGATTACAACCTTCAAGTGGTCCGCCCTGTTTCGACTAATGCAATCAACTCGACGAGCACAAACAGAAGATCAAATAGAACAAGTTGTCCAACAACTTTAGGCCATGCATGCCACACGAAAGAAGATCATTAAATAGGAGAGAGGGGGAGAGAGGGAGGGAGTGAAGGGGGAGTGAGCAATAGAGAGGGGGAGGGGAGAGTATGAGGAGAGAAGGGGAGAGGGGGAGAGAGAGGAGGAGTGGGGATAGAGAGAGGGGGAGAGAGGGGGGAGTGAAGAGGGAGAGTTGTGTGGGGAGTGAGGGGTGACAAACAATGAACAGGTATGATGGATGATATCCTCTCTCTCCCTCCCTCCCTGCCCACCACTGGCACACTCTGTGTGTCTCTCTCCCTCACCTCCCCCTCTCCCTGCCTTCACCCAACACTCTGATGTGCAGGTCTGTAGGATAGTTTAGTTTAGTTTAGTGATACAGCACAGAAAACAGGCCCTTGGGACCACAGTCCATGGCAACCGTCGATCCCCGCACACTAACACTATCCTGCACACACTAGCTCACCCTCCCCTCAGTCACAAACTTCCCTTCCTTCCCTCTCCCCTCAGGCACAAACTTTATTTCTCACCCCTCCCCTCACACTCACCCTTCCTCCCATTCACTCCATCCCCTCCCTCTCTTCCCTATTTCCCCTCATTCACCATCCCTACACTCATTCCCTTCCCTCATTGACTCTCTCCCTCCTCTTCTCACTCACTAATTTCCTACTCCCTTCCTCTCCCCTCACTTCCTCCTTGTTTCCCTCCCTCCACTCCTTTCCTACATTCACTCCCTTCCTCCTCTCCCATCAATCACACTTTCTTTCTCCCTACACCCACACCCCTTCCCTCCCTCATTTCCTCCTTCCAGAACATCATTCCCCCCCCCTCGCTCCGCTCTCCCCTCACTCTCTCTCCTTTCCTCATTCCCTCTCCCCCCCCCCCCCCCAGCCCCTGCTCCCTCTCCTGGCCAATGGCAGCTCCTCCTCTAGGGACTACAACCCCCAGCATGCACTGGGGCACCCCCACCCCAGGATAGATTGTTGATTCGTACGGGTGTCGGGGGTTACGGGGAGAAGGCAGGAGAATGGGGTTTGGAGGGAGAGATAGATCAGCCATGATTGAATGGGGAAGTAGACTTGATGGGCCGAATGGCCTAAATCTACTCCTAACGCTTAAGAACATTAACCTCAACCTCGCAGTACTGAGGTTCCCATCAGCGATCGCCCGTTCACACTCATGGAGTTTGGAGATATAGCGTGGGTATAGGCCCTTCGGCCCACTGTGTCCCGATACGGAGATAGGGAACCACGCGCGGTGCTCGCAGTGTGGGGTATGGAGACCGGGAACCGTGCATTAGAAGGAGGGGGGGGGGGGGGGAGAGAGAGGGGGTGGGGGTGAGAGGATGGGACAGGATGTCAGTTGTAAAATAATTTTGCTTAATACAGTATCTGTTTGCTATGATTGATTAGAATTGCCAGAATAACATCAAAATAAAAAGCTTAATACAAATTTTACAAACAGATGTGAAGATAGACACAAAGTGCTGGAGTAACTCAGCGGGACAGGCAGCATCACTGGGTAGAAGGAATGGGTGATGTTTCGGGTCGAGACCATTCTTCAGACTTGTTTGCACATTCTCCCCGTGACCTACGTAGGTTTTCTCCGGGTGTTCCAGTTCCCTCCCACACTTCAAAGACGTACAGGTGTGTAGGTTTGTTGGCTTTGGTAAAGATTGTAAGTTGTCCCTGGTGTATATGTTAATTCCGGATCTAAACTAACCCCCCTAGTCTGGTTCAGTCAAACACCGAATACAAGCACTGGAATTCCAACTCTAATTTTTTTGTGTACAATTCTGCCGGTCCTCGTTACCACTTACTCGAGCCCAACACAGCCTCGCACAAATAGAACAGACCCAAAACAATTGGCACAGGCCAATGTGCTCCCCACCCTTTATGCCCCTCTGAACTAAGGGCAGGAAAGTACTTGGGGGAGGCAACTCCTACAAGCCAATTACTGATACAGGCTGAAAAATACATAGAATGACAACTCTTTAGCCCAATCATACAATAGTACATAACATAGTTTCAACACATAGCACTTGGGGAGAAACACTTCCATTAAGTAAAGAAACATTATTACTAGATAAAGAAACACCTTTGGTGAGGCCACTCTTCTGGACCAATCACAAGTACCGGCAGTAAGGTACAGCAACATAATTGAGACACAACATTTCCCCAACCAATCCCAAGCATGCCTTTAGCATCAGGGCATAGTGAGTGAAATCCATTACTGAGTGAAAGGGCATTACTGAGTGAAATCCAGGTTAGCCGGGAGGTGGTGTTGGGTAAATTGAACAGATTGAAGGCTGATAAATCCCCAGGGCCAGATAGTCTGCATCCCAAAGTACTCAAGGAGGTAGCCACAGAAATAGTGGATGCATTAGTGATAATTTTTCAAAATTCCTTAGATTCTGGAGTAATTCCTGAGGACTGGAGGGTAGCTAATGTAATCCCACTTTTTTAAAAAGGAGGGAGAGTGAAAGCGGGGAATTACAGACCAGTTAGTCTAACATCGGTAGTGGGGAAACTGCTAGAGTCAGTTATTAAAGATGGGATAGCAGCGCATTTGGAAAGTGGTTAAATCATTGGACAAAGTCAGCATGGATTTACGAAAGGTAAATCATGTCTGGCAAATCTGATAGAATTTTTCGAGGATGTAACTAGTAGAGTGGATAAGGGAGAACCAGTGGATGTGTTATATCTAGACTTTCAGAAGGCTTTCGACAAGGTCCTGCATAAGAGATTAGCATACAAACTTAAAGCACACGGTATTGGGGGTTCAGTATTGATGTGGATAGAGAACTGGCTAGCAGACAGGAAGCAAAGGGTAGGAGTAAACGGGTCCTTTTCAGAATGGCAGGCAGTGACTAATGGGGTATCGCAAGGCACAGTGCTGAGACCCCAGCTATTTACAATATATTAATGATTTGGACGAGGGAATTCAATGCAACATCTCCAAATTTGCAGATGACACCAAGCTGGGGAGTATAGTTAGGTGTGAGGAGGATGCTTGGAGGCTGCAGGGTGATTTGGATAGGCTGAGTGAATGGGCAGATGCAGTATAATGTGGATAAATGTGAGGTTATCCACTTTGGTGGCAAAAACATGAGGGTAGACTATTATCTGAATGGTGGCAGATTAGGAAAAAGGGAGATGCAATGAGACCTGGGTGTCATTGTGCACCAGTCATTGAAAGTAGGCATGCAGGTGCAGCAGGCAGTGAAGAAAGCAAATGGTATGTGAGCATTCATAGCAAAAGGATTTGAGTATAGGAGCAGGGAGGTTCTACTGCAGTTGTGCAGGGTTTTGGTGAGGCCACACCTGGAGTATTGCATACAGTTTTGGTCTCCAAATCTGAGGAAAGACATTCTTGCCATAGATGGGGTACAGAGAAGATTCACCAGACTGATTCCTGGGATGTCAGGTCTTTCATATGAGGAAAGACTGGATAGACCCGGCTTGTACTCACTGGAATTTAGAAGATTGAGGGAGGATCTTACAAAATTCTTAAGGGGTTGGACAAGCTAGATGCTGGAAGATTGTTCCCGATGTTGGGGGAGTCCAGAACACAGTCTAAGGATAAGGGGGAATTCCTTTAGGACCGAGATGAGGAAAACATTCTTTACACAGAGAGTGGTGAGTCTCTGGAATTCTCTGCCACTGAAGGTAGTTGAGGCCAGTTCATTGGCTATATTTAAGAGGGCGTTAGATGTGGCACTTGTGGCTAAAGGGATCAGGGGGTATGGAGAGAAGGCAGGTACAGGATACTGAGTTGGATGATCAGCCATGATCACATTGAATGGCAGTGCAGGCTCGAAGGGCCGAATGGCCTACTCCTGCACCTATTTTTCTATGTTTCTATAGCTCCATCTGCAGAATCCCAGACAGATTGGCAACTTGCAGGCCATCTGGGCAGAAACCTCTCTGTAACCCATTCCCAGGGTTCAGACTTCCCGGAGCCCTCCATGCCACATGGTCTGCAACAATTATGTCTAGCAGGTTTCACAGATCTTTTCATGGACATCTTCCATTTCTTCAAGTACCCAAACCCCAGCATATTCACATTCCCCCCTTTTATCATTCTATGAGAAAGAAAGCAGGGTAAAATGTCAACTATTCACATTCTACAATCCAACAATGATGGTGCTAAAAATGCTGGAGAAACTCAGCAGGTGCAGCAGCATCGATGGAGCGAAGGAAATAGGCAACGTTTCCGACCGTAACCCTTCTTCGATGTAGCTGTGTCAGAACTCTAAACTCCCCTTCCCCTTCCTTCCTCCGCTCTACTCTCTCCCTTCATCTCTCCTCTCCACCCTTCTCTCCCTTACTCTGCTCCCCTCATCCCCCCTCTCCCCTCCTCCCCTCTCATCTTCTCCACCCCTCCTCTCCTTCCCTCTCCACTGCTCTCCTCTCCTCTCCTATCCCCTCCTCCCTCCCCCTCTTTCCTTCTCTCTGTCCACCACACAAATCCAGCACCAAAGATAACTGAAATAGATAGATAGATAGATAGATAGATAGATAGATAGATAGATAGATAGATAGATAGATAGATAGATAGATAGATAGATAGATAGATAGATAGATAGATAGATAGATAGATAGATAGATAGATAGATACTTTATTAATCCCTTTTTCAGGGAAAGTCAGAATTTTGCCATTTGCAGCACACCAAAGTAAGACACCACGTTAAAAAAGAATCGAACATAAAACATTAAAACATCCCCCAACAATGGTTCCCACTGTAAGGGAAGGCACAAAGTCTAGTCCTCTTCCCCTGTTCACCCATGGTCAGGCCTATTGAGGCCTCCGCAGTTGCCGTAACGGCAGCCCGATGTTCAGGTCCTCTCGCAAGATGATGGGGCTTCGGCATCTGCAGCCAGAGACCACGGTTCGCTAAGTCCACAGGCTGCGCTGGTCGCAGCTCCGACACTGGCGATCTCGGCGAGAGATCCCAGGCTCCGCGGTGTTTTAAAGTCAACACCGCCACGGCTGGAAGCTCCGCAACCACAGCTCCGTGATATTGGGAGTTGGCAATCTCAGCAATCTCGCACGGTGACCCGGGCAAGGCCTCGCCCGCTCCGCGATGGCACCCCAGCGCTGCGCCGCCACTGAAGCCCAAGTTCTGACAGGTCCCGGCAGGAAACGCCGCTTCAGTCCCGGTGGTAGGCCGCAAGGAAGGGGCGAAGAAACAGCCTGGAGAAAAGCTGCATCTCTGACCAGGTAGGGACTGAGAAAAATAGTTTCCCCCTTCCCCCCCCCCCCCCACCCCCACGTAAAAAGATTAGACCTCCAAACAAACTTTAAAACATACTAAAAAATAAAAAAAGGGGGGAAAGGATGGACCTATGGTGTGGGTGAGAGATTGTCTCCGTTCCTCTCCCATCTCCTCTCCCCCTCTTCCTCCCTCTTCTCCCCTCAATCTCTCTGCTCCCTCTCCTCTCCACCTCTCCTCCGCTCATCTACTCCACACATCTCCACACTTTTCTTCCCCTGTCCTCCCCTCCCTCTCCCTGCCCCTCCAAACCAGCACCAAAGATAATTGTAATATGGTGGAGCCGAGAGATAGTCTCCTCTCCTCTCCTCTCCCACCCTCTCCTCTTTTCCCTTCTCCACAACCCTCCTCTGCTCTCCTCATCCCTCCTACCATCTCCCCCTCTCTCCTCCCCTCCCTCTCCCACTCCTCTCCACTCTCCTCCCTTCTCATCTCCTCTATTCCCCTGCCGTCGCCCATCTCCCCCCCCCCCTCATCCCACCGCTCTCCTATCCACACCTCCTCCCCCTCCATTCGTCAATCCCCTCTTCTCCCTCCTCTCCACTCCTCTGCTCATTTCTCATATCCCCTCCTCCCTTCTCTGCCCCTCTCACTTTCTCTCCTCCCTCCTCTCCTCCCCCTCCGCTCCCCTCTACACTCCTCCCCTCCTCCCTCTCTCCCCTCCCCTCAAATCCAGCACCAAAGATAATTGCAATATGGACGAGGTGAGAGATTGTCTGCTCTCCTCCTCTCCTCTCCAGCCTTCCCATCTCCTCCTCCTCCCTGCTACGCTCCATCTCCCACTCCCCTCCATCTCCCTCTCCTCTTCCCATCCTCTCTTCTCTCCACTCCTCTCCTCTCTCCCCTCCCCTCAAATCCAGCAGCAAAGATAATTGTAATATAGTGGAGGTGAGATATTGTCATCCCCTCTCCTCTCCCCTCGTCCCCTCATCTACTCCCCACATCTCCTCTTTTCTTCACCTCTCCTCCCCTCCTCGCTTCTCTCTCCTCTCCCTCTCACCCCTCTTCTCTCCTTTCCCCTCATCTTCTCAATTCTCCTCCTCTCCTCTCCACACCCCTCTTCTCTTCCCCACTCCTCCCCTCTCTCCCCTCCAGCACTAAAGATAATTGCAATATGGACTAGGTGAGAGATTGTCTCCTCCTCTCTTGTCCCCTCAATCACCTGCTCCTCTTCCTGTCACCTGTCTCCGCTCCTCTCCTCTCCCTTCTGCTCCCCTCCACTCTCGCCCTCCTCCCCTCTGCACTTCTCTCCCCTCCCCTCATCTCCCCTTCCTTTCCTCTCCTTTCCTCTCCTCTTATCTACTCCGCTTCCTTCTCACCCCCTCTCCTTTCATCTCTCCTGCCCTTCCCTTGATTCTCCCCGCCTCCCCTCATCTCCCCTCTTTTCTTCCCCTCTCCTCCCCTCCCTCTCCCCTCCAAACCAGCACCAAAGATAATAGTCATATGGTGGAGCTGAGAGATTGTCTCCTCTCCCCTCCTCCCCCTCCTAACCTCTCCTCTCCTCCCTTCTCCACTACCCTCCTCTCCTCCTCCCACCCCTACTCTCGGCTCCCCTCCTTCTCCCACTCCTCTCCTCCCCGCTCTCCCCTCCTGTTGTCCCCTCCCTTCTCCTCTACTCTGCTCTCCCATCCACTGCCCTCTTCTCCTATCCTTGCCTCCCATCTCTCCTCTCCTCACTGCCCTCCCCTCTCCACCCCTCCTCTCGTACACTCTCCCCACTTCCACTCATCTACTCCCCTCATCCCCCCTCCTTTACTCCCCTCTCCCTTCCCCTCAAATCCAGTACCAAAGATAATTGTAACATAGTGGTGAGGGATGTTCCCTCCTCTGTTTTCCTCTCCTCTCCTCCGATCTCCCCCCTTCCTCTCCTCCCCTCTCCCCTCCTCTATCCCTCCTCACCTCTCCTCTCTCCTCTAATCTGGATGATTTCAAGAGAGATTAAGATAGGGCTCTTAAAGGTAGTCCAGGGATATGGGGAAAAGGCTGGAACAGGGTACTGATTGTGGATGATCAGCCATGATCAAATAGAATGGTGATGCTGGCTCGATGGGCCAAATGGCCTACTCCTGCACCTATTGTCTATTGTCTTTTGTCCCCGCCTCTCTCCTCCTCCCTTCTCACTCCTCCCCATCCTCTTCCCTCTTCTCTCCTCTACTTTCCTCTCCTCTCCACTCGCCCTAACCCTCCCCTCCGTTCTTCTCTCCCCCTTCTCTCCTCTCCTCTCCCCCCCATCTCTCCACCTCTGCTCTCCTCCCCTCTCCACTCCTATCCCCTCATATCCTCCCCTCCTATCTCCACCCCTTCCTCTGCTACACAGGTGGTTTTAAACTAAATGGGGGGGGGGTGACAAATAGGATAGTTGAGGATGGAGTTAAAGGGAAAGGGAGTAAAGGTATATTTAATGACCCCAGAATTAATGGGAAAGAAAGCTTACAAAGGGATAGGAGAGTATGGCCAAGTTTAATAGGGATCGATGTGAAAGGTGAGATGCGTAAGGAATTATAAGTATTGTTAATGAATGCGCGAAGTATAAGAAGTAAAGTAGATGAGCTTGAAGCTCAGTTAGAAGTTGGTAGATATGACATTGTGGGGATTACTGAGACGTGGCTGCAGGAGGATCGGGCCTGGGAACTTAATATTCAGGGTTATACATCCTATAGAAAGGACAGGCAGGTGGGCAGAGGAGGGTGGGGGGGGGGTAGCTCTGTTGGTGAGGGATAGAATTCAGTCCCTTGCGATGGAAGACATAGGGACTGACGAGGTAGATTCACTGTGGATTGAGTTGAGGAATTGTAAAGGCAAGAATACACTAATTGGTGTTATCTACAGACCCCCAAATAGTAGCCCGGATGTAGGGTGTAAGTTGCAGCAGGAGTTAAAACTGGCATGCAATAAAAGTAATGCCACTATGGTGGTGGGCGATTTCAATATGCAGGTAGACTGGGAAAATCAGGTTGGTTCAGGACCCCAAGAAAGAGAGTTTGTAGAATGCCTCCGAGATGGATTCTTAGAGCAGCTTGTAATGGAGCCGACCAGAGAAAAGGCAATTCTGGATTTAGTGCTGTCCAATGAACCAGATTTGATAAGAGAATTCGAGGTAAAGGGAGTGCTTGGAGGTAGTGATCATATTATGATTAGTTTTAATCTTCAATTTGAGGAGAAGGTTAAATCAGAAGTGTCAGTGATGCAGTTGAACAAAGGGGACCATGAAGGCATGAGGGAGGACCTGGCCAAGGTTGACTAGAAAGGGAACCTGGCAGGAATGATGGTGGAACAGCAGTGGCAGGAATTTCTGAGCATAATCCGGAAGAGGCAGGATCATTTCATTCCAAAAAGGAAGAAAGATTCTCAGGGGAGTAGGAGGCAACCTTGGCTGACAAGAGAAGTTAGGGATAGAATAAAACTAAAAGAAAAGATGTATAACACAGCAAAGAGTAGCCGGAAGCCAGAGGATTGGGAAACTTTCATAGGACAACAAAAGGAAACAAAACGGGCAATACGGGCTGAAAAGATGAAGTACGAGGGGAAGCTGGCCAGGAATATGAAGGACAGTAAAAGCTTCTTTAGATATGTTAAGGGAAAAAGAGTAGCAAAGTCAAATGTGGGTCCTTTGAAGGCAGACACAGGTGAAATTATTATGGGGAACAAGGAAATGGCAGAAGAGTTGAATAGGTACTTCAGATCTGTCTTCACTAAGGGAGACACAAACAATCTCTCAGATGTACGGGAGGACTGAGGATCTAAGGGGGTCGGGGAACTTAAAGATATTTTCATTTGGCAAGAAATAGTATTGGTAGGGACTTCCGGTGGCGCCATGTTCTAGGGGAGAACAGCGCCAGATCAGCTCCGTAAAAATCTGTAAAAAAAACGGGGCTAAAGGAGGGTGCTAACGCTACTTACCGCAGGAGATCGATTAAAAACGGCTCCGGTGCGATTGAAGGCTGCGTGACGTCATCAGGCGCGCGACTTCGGTAAGAAATTTAAAATGCAGCCCTCCTCCCCTCCCCCCGAAGAAAACGGGCCTAAGAAGAGAGGCTGGCACCACCAAAGCCTCGGGCTCGAGTCTGACTGCCTCCCAGGAAGAGATCTCACAGAGAAAAGTGGAAATGGAAGAGTTCAAAAATTCCATGATAGGTGAGATGAAGAAACTGGTGAAAGAAATAAAAGATCTGAAGAAGGAATATAAAGATGAATTTAAAGACATGAAGAAAGAATATAAAGATGAAATAAAAAATCTAAAAGCGGAGATTCTGGTGTCTCAGGAGAGAATTAAAGTGGAATTAACAAAAGAAGTTACCGAGACGGTAAAGATTATGATGAGCGAATGGAAAAGTAAGACGGAGGCTGAATTTCAAAACCGATTCTCTGAGATAAACGCCAAGGTTGCTGGGTTGGAACAAATGCTGAATGATAAGATAGATCCTATTACCATTACAATTGACCAACACAATGATACACTTAAAGATTTGGCTGATTTTGCTGTAAAAAGTGCCAAGGAAACTGAGAAGTTACTTGCCGAGAATAAACGCCTCTCAGAACTACTTCGCAAAATAAATGAGAAATGTATTGATTTGGAGGGCCGACAAAGACGTAAGAATTTGCGAATTGTAGGATTGACCGAAGGTTGTGAAGGAAATCAAGATCCACGAAAATTTGTTGCAAAACTCCTAAAAGACATTCTGGAACTGGATGAAGAACCACTGTTGGGCCGTGCCCACAGGGCTTTAAGACGGGTCCCTGGGAGAGGTGCACCACCCAGACAAATGATTGTAAAGGTGGTGTATGATCACGTCTTTGAAGATATGATGAAGATAATAATGAGAAAGAGAAATTTGAAATACGAAGGAAATAACATTAGTATCTTCAGAGATTACCCAGCGGAAGTTGCTAAGAGAAGATCCTTATTCACTGAAACAAGAGGCATTCTACGGAATTTAAAGAATACAGTGGATCTCAGATATGGCTTGATGTACCCAGCAACACTGAGAGTGACCTATGACAACGAGGAACACCGCTTCGTTAAGCATACTGATGCATTGAAGTTCGCTCAAGGCATACAGAGGAAGGCAGAAGAGGAGGAAGCAGACGATGAACCACGGGAGGAAGAAGACGACGACTGAACATTTTGGACTTTTATCATTAACCTGCGGTTATGAATTATTCATTGAGAAAGAGGGAAAATAATGGGAATGTAGTAGTGGTTTGGTATCAATTTAGAATTTCAATAATTCCCCTAATATAGTATTATTTATTATAATACTAATTACAATAGAATAGTAATTAATAAATAGTTTCATGAATAATAGAAATAATTACTAAATCCTTAAAGTTAGTACCCCACCCCAATATACACAGTATTCTAGTTGGGAGCTGGAATATTTAACATCTTTTTTAAACACGGAAGTCATTAGATTAATCGCCACGTTAGTGTGGCGTTCACTAACACACACTACACAATCTATCAGTGTAGTCTTTTTTTTCTTTGGGCAACCTTTTAACACTCTTTTTTCTTTTTTCACTTATATTTTCTATTTTTTTTAATATATTAAGTATTTGAATTTATGTTATATATTATATGAATGTAATTATGAACAATACCGTATAACTATTTTAGATAGACATGGATATGGATTATTGAGATTGGTAATTTTCGTCGGATTGGCGTTTGGGTGCCTTGTTGAGCTGGAGGGGCCGAGAGGGCTACTCCAAAAAAAACCACCCTAATACTAAAATGCAAGATATGAATTTGAAGACTGGGGATGATGGAATCACTTTCTGTAGCTGGGATGTTAAGGGAATTAATGAACCAATTAAAAGGGGTAAGGTGTTAGCGCAGCTGAATAGATTGAAATCAGACGTTATTTTCCTCCAAGAGACGCATCTCAAAAGAGATGATCAATATAGATTAACAGCTAAATGGATTTCAAAGGTATATCATTCTTCATTTATACATAAATCTAGGGGAGTCGCAATAATTATTCGTAAAGGTATACCTTTTAAACAAAGTTCTATAATAGAAGATAAAGAGGGCAGATATGTAATAATTACAGGGGAATTATACTCAAAAAAAGTAATTCTTATGAATATATATGCTCCTAATTTCGATAACCCATTATTTTTTAAGAAAATATTCAATAATATTCCTATATCCACTCAACATAATTTAATAATTGGGGGCGATTTAAATTGCACTTTGGATAACTACTTAGACAGATCCTCAACAAAAAGGAAAGCTATTTCTAATTCAAGTAAACTTATAAATTCTTTCATTAATTCAACTAACGTTAAGGATATTTGGAGATTAGAGAACCCATCCGGACGAGAATATTCTTTTTTCTCGCCCGTATTCGGAACCTACTCGAGGATAGATTACTTTTTAATAGACTCAAAACTGCTTCCCTTTACGTACAATGCAAAATATCACAATATTATTATTTCAGATCATGCACCATTAACATTTAAGATAAAACTAAAAGATATATCTAATAAAACTATGACTTGGAGATTTAATCCTCAGATACTGAAGGACAAGGATTGTTGTAATCACGTGACAGAACAGATTAAATTATTCTTTGAGACAAACGACACACCTGAAATTTCACCATTGTTACTTTGGGATACATTTAAGGCATTCATGCGTGGTGCAATAATATCGGCACAAGCATATTTTAATAAAGAAAACCGAAAGAGGGAACAGAAGTTAGAAATGGAGATAAAACAACTAGACAATGAGAATATAAAACACCCTTCTAAGGAGTTAAGTAATAAAATTGCAATAGCAAAGTATAGACTAAATAAAATATACTCTAATCAAGTCATCAAACTTTTTCAACAAACCAAACAAGTGCATTTTGAATTTGGAGATAAACCGCATAAATTGCTAGCACGACAATTAAGAAAATTAGACGATGAAAAAACGATACATGGAATCAGATCAATGCAAGGAAATATATTGACCATACCAAAAGATATTAATGATAGATTTTTACAATATTACCAAAATCTTTACTCATCAAAATTAACAGGACAAACAGATGGAATGGAAACATTTCTACAAGAATGTCAAATTAAGAGTTTAGATCAGGAAGGGAGACACTTGTTAAATGCTGAAATATCAGTGAAAGATATCGCAGAATCAATTGGTTCATTAAAGAATGGAAAAGCTGCGGGGCCTGACGGCCTGAGTGCAGAATTTTATAAAAAATTTCAAGATCTGATCTCTCCAAGACTACATACAGTGTATAGACATGCATATGAACAAGGAAAATTACCAGACTCTTTAAATGAATCCACAATTACACTCATACCTAAGGTAGATAAAGATCTGGAAGATCCTGGTTCATATAGAGCGATTGCCCTTCTAAATACAGACCAAAAAATATTAGCTAAAGTTTTATCTAGGAGACTAAGTTTGGTGATTTCTAAATTAATACATTATGATCAAACAGGTTTTATTCCAAAACGCTATTCATCTCATAATTTAAGACGCCTGTTTAATATTATATATTCTAAAAGAATACGAGATACGGAATTAGCAGTCATATCGTTAGACGCAGAAAAAGCATTTGACCAGGTGGAATGGTTATATCTATTTAATATAATGGAAAAGTTTCAATTGGGGGATCAATTTTGTAAATGGGTAAGAATCCTATACTCAGATCCTACTGCAAGAATTCTAACTAATCAAATACTATCAGTTAAATTTAAACTCTTTAGGGGATGTAGACAAGGATGTCCGTTATCGCCTTTATTATTTGCCTTGGCGATAGAGCCTTTGGCGGAAAGAATTAGGTCAGAACCTGAAATATACGGTTATAATACTGACAGAACAACTAATAAAATATCCTTATATGCAGATGATGTTTTGATTTACATCACAAAACCTGAAATTAGTATTCCAATGTTGTTTGATGTTATAAATAAATTTAGTACATTTTCTGGATATAGGATTAATTGGAATAAAAGTGATATTATGCCAATAACTAATATAAATTTAAACATATTACAACAATATCCATTATCAATAGTTACTGACAAAATTAAATATTTAGGAATTAATGTATCTAAATCTCATAATTCATTAATTAGATCGAATTATCCTCAATTATTAGATAAACTTTAAAAAAATATTTTATATTGGAAAACACTGCCTATATCTTTGATTGGTAGAATAAATGCTATAAAGATGGTTTTTCTACCACAATTATTATATCTGTTTCAAGCTATCCCTTTTTTCCTTCCGAAAACCTTTTTTAAAAAAATTGATAATATTGTTAATAGTTTTATCTGGGATTATAAAAATCATAGAATAAGTTAAAAACATTTATGTAAGTCAAAGATAAACGGAGGATTAGCACTTCCAAATTTTCTATACTACTTCTGGGCAGTACAGATTAAGAATATGAATTTTTGGTGGGTAAATACGGACCTGGAACCAACGTGGCTAAAGATAGAAAAGGAAGATTGTTTGCCTTTCAACGTAGATTCAATTATTTTTGCCCCAAAGGAAGTTCAAAAAAAAATTTATAGGGACAATCCAATCATTTATAATAATAGACGTATTTGGAAACAAATAGTCAAGACTTTACAATTAGACAATCTTTCATTTAGATTACCAATTATGAATAACCCATTATTTAAGCCCTCCACATTGGATGGAGGGTTCAGACATTGGGATAATTTAGGAATTACAAGGGTAGAGCACCTCTATAGAAATGGAAAATTTCTTTCATTTCAGGAATTACAAGATATCTATGGATTGTCTTCACAGCATTTGTTTAGGTATTTCCAAATTAGAGATTATATTAAATCTAATACACAGGATTTTAAAAATAAGGAACCAGGATTATTAGATGAATCGTTTAACTGGCATCCAACCACAGAAAAATTAATAGCTTATATATATAACATCATTATGGATAAGGAGAATCCAATAACTGAAACATATCGTCAAGCATGGGAAAATGAAATTGGATCACCTATAACCAAAGAAAATTGGGAAGAAAGTCTACAACGAATACACCGGTGCTCGTTAAATGCTAGACATATATTAATACAATTTAAAGTATTATACAGATTACATTATTCGAAAACCAAATTAAATAGTATATTTCCTAATCTCTCCTCTATTTGTGATAAATGTAAGAATTTAGAAGCAAATTTAACACACAGTTTTGTTACATGTCCTAAATTGAATTATTATTGGACAGAAATTTTTAAAGTTATTTCTGAACTTCTTAAGGTTAAATTAGAACCTGACCCAAAGCTAATAATACTGGGAATTCCAGAGGCTAATTTGATATTTCTAGATTTGATATCACTAGATCAAAGAAATTTCCTTGATTATTGTTTGATATTAGGGAAAAAAATAATATTGAAATTTTGGAAGGGAACATTATCCCCAACAATTAAAATGTGGGCATCAGAGATGTTGGAGACGTTGCAGTTGGAAAGAATCAGATTTGTCCTTTTGGACGAGTATAATTCTTTTCAACAGATATGGTCTCCATATATACAGTATTTAGAGAAGTAGCTGTTCTTGGCATCACGGCTCGACTGACACCCTGCGGGATTTGATGAAAATAATGTATTGGTATACCAGGATATATGCATGTCTTTACTGATATTATTATTTGTAGTAGTTATTATTTATTATTTGTAGTTGTTTCATTTATAATATATTGTGTGGCTTTTAATTGATATATATACATAATATGTCTTTTTTCTTTTTCTTCATTTTTTCTTTTTCTTTTATACCAAATAATTATTAAGGAATTATAATTTTATTGATTAATAATGGTATTTCTCTTTACCCACTTTTATTTAAAAAAAAAGATAATAATCATTAGAGTACAAATATTGATTTAAGTTGATGTTTATAACTCAGTTTTAAACATTGAGAATTGTTTATTGCTAATAAAAAAAATATTCAAAAAAAAAAGAAATAGTATTGGTAGGTTAATGGGACTGAAGAATGATAAATCCCCTGGGCCTGATGGTCTGCATCCCAGGGTCCTCGGGGAGGTGGCTCTAGAAATAGTGGACGCATTGGTGATCATTTTCCAATGTTCAATAGATTCAGGATCAGTTCCTGTGGATTGGAGTGTAGCTAATGTTAACCCACTTTTCAAGAAAGGAGCGAGAGAGAAAACGGGGAATTACAGGCCAGTTAGCCTGACTTTGGTGGTGGGAAAGATGCTGGAGTCAATTATTAAAGAGGTAATAGTGGGGCATTTGGATAGCAGTAAAAGGATTAGTCCAAGTCAGCATGGATTTATGAAAGGAAAATCATGCTTGACTAATCTTCTTGAATGTTTTGAGGATGTGACAAGTAAAATGGATGAAGGGGAGCCTGGTGACTAAAATGAGAGCCCATGGATTTGGGGGTAGGGTGTTGACGTGGATAGGAAATTGGTTGGCAGACAGGAAGCAAAGAGTAGGAATGAATGGGTCCTTTTCAGAATGGCAGGCAGTGGCGAGTGGAGTGCCGCAAGGCTCGGTGTTGGGGCCACAACTGTTTACCATATATATTAATGATTTGGAAGAGGGAATAGAAAGATTAAACAAGAACTTACCGTTTGAAGTTAGATGATGTCTGCGAAGGGTGCGCAGCATCTTCAAGAACTGCTCTCACCCCAGCCACAGACTGTTTATCCTCCCCCTATCCGGGAAGTGCTGCAGGTCTCTCCGTTGCTGGACCAGCAGGTTCAGGAACAGCTTCTTCCCTGCGGCTGTTACGCAACTTAACTCTGCACCTTGGTGACTGCTAGTCACCCCCCCGGACACTCCTTCCCCCAGAAAAATTGTACTACTGCTACTGTATGTACATCTATATATTTTGCTGTTCCATTATTCTGTGTTTGCTCTTCTGGGTGAGATGCTAACTGCATTTTCTTGCCTCTGTACTGTACACTGCAAAATGACAATAAACATTGAATCTGAATCTGAATGAGAAGTCGCGATGAGGGATTACGTGAAGACACCACCAGCCCACATGCGCATCAATCTTCAAAGTAACTGTATGAGCCCACAGAATAGTTGCTGACCTAAGCTAAAGAAAGATTGAAGGCTAGAACTACCGAATGATCTTTATGAGAATCAGGGTTGGGAGTGGAAGGGCGCGGAATCCCTCATTGCGACTTCTCATAAAATAAAGATCAAACTTAAAACGATAAGTTCTCGTTTAATCTTTCTATTTTATTTTGAAGTCACATGAGTGACTACGTGAAAATTTCAAAGCTCTCTGGTTTCATCCAGTGACACAATCTGTGTGTAAAACACTTAAACAGATAAACCATTAATGGTATGAAAAACATGAGTTATTAATGTCATGATGCTAACTTGCATACATGGCCATTGCTCTAAACTGGCCTGTAGTTCCAATAGACTGTTGAGTTAGGCAATAACTTATGCAATGTGCATAATTCTATCTGCAAATATCCATATTCCACCAAATTTTATAATTTATTCAGCTGCACTATGTAAACCTCATGCTGTAGGATGAAAGGGAAAACCATTGTATTGGCTGCTAAAGAGCCATCAGCAAATAATTTGAGACTATTGGAAGAAAATAACTATCTTCCATTTCATAGGCACTAGCAACTGAGTGCACTTGTATAACCATATAACAATTACAGCACGGAAACAGGCCCTCTTGGCCCTTCCAGTCTGTGTCGACAATTAATTTTCCCCTAGACCCATCTACCTGCACTCAGACCATACCCCTCCATTCTCTTCCCGTCCATATACCTATCCACTTTACTTTTAAACGTTAAAATCGATCCTGCCTCCACCACTTCTGCTGGAAGCTCATTCCACACAGCCACCACTCTCTGAGTAAAGAAGTTCCCCCTCATGTTACCCCTAAACTTCTGTCCCTTATTTCTCATGTCATGCCCTTTTGTTTGAATCTTCCCTACCCTCAATGGGAAAAGCTTATCCACGTCAACTCTGTCTATCCCTTTCATCATTTTAAAGACCTCAATCAAGTCCCCCCTTAACCTTCTGCGCTTCAAAGAATAAAGACCTAACTTGTTCAACCTTTCTCTGTATACCTAACGACATCCCTGATTTCTGCTCTGGTGGGTATGCTGTCAACTTCAAATGCACGCAATCCTGCTCATTTGCGTATAAGATTATTTCTATAACAAGTTACCCTAATGTCAGTATGACGTGGAGACTAAGCCAGAGATTGAGTAAGGCTGTGTTCCTTATGCTGAGATCAGCTGCTCAAAGCATAATCATCTTAAGATACTAGTCCCATTAGGAAAATTTTGAGGAATATTTGCATAACAAGTTGTAACTGATATACATCGCACCTTCCAATGAGTGTGGGCTATTCCCCCTCTACATTGGGGATGGGGGTAGAGGGTACTTCACCGAGGTGTTCCCTGCAACCTGTTTCTCTCGCGGTTCACAGGCTCGCCAGCCGCCTGCCACTGTTGTGGGCTGGAAGGGTCTGTGTCCCACGTGTACATGGAGTGCGTGAGGTTGCAGCCACTGTTTGAATACCTGAAGGGGATGCTCCTTGCCTTCTGGCTGCATTTCTCACCCACCATCCTCATCTTTGGACACCCTGTGCGTGGGGGAGAGGGTAGGGCTGAAGATGTCCTGGTTGGGTTGCTCCTGGGCCTGGCCAACTGGCCATCCGTGAGTCAAGGCGCCAGGCAGTGGAGGGGTTTACCCGAGCCGGCTGCCTGCCCCTTTTTCGGGGATACGTCCGTGCCCGGGTGTGGTTAGAAAGGGAATACGCCCTGCCCACAGGCACCCTGAGGGAGTTCTGGGACCGCTGGGCTCCGCAGGATGTAGAATGTATCCTCAATAAGGATTGCATCATAATTGTATAATAGTTTATTCTGGATATACGTTTGTATTGTATTATGGTGGTGGGCTTTGGCTTGTTTTATTGTACTGTATATATTTTTTAATAAATGAATAAATGTTTTGATTTAAAATTAAAAAAAAAAAAAATAGTGTGGGCTATTAGAGCAGTGAAATGAAAGACACCCTGCATAACGTTAGAGAATAGTGGGTTAAGAACTAACCTTTTATGTCCCACTTATGGTAGCAATGTTACAAAATTTTGAGATTTAAAAAATCAAGTCTGCAATTTATCCCATCAGATAAAGCATAAAAAGAAGTTTAATTTGACACCTAATTTACTTTCATATCTTCAGTATTAAGAAAGTTATGGCCATTTTCATACTCGGAAATTAGCATCTTGTTCCCCATTGCCTTTCAATTGACTTAACTCAAAAGCTGTGATCTGGAAAAGTTAAAAGCCCATAACTTTCTTAAAAATTAAGAGAACTCAATGAAATTTTCAGTTATTATAGATTGAAGCATTCTGAAACAAATATGAAACAATCTTACTTGGATGACCTGAAATTAAAGCATATAATTAGTTAGTTATCTAATTGTAGCTAATTACAAAATTCCATGAGTAGATCTAAACATCTATCCATTTCTTAAGAAAAGATAAACTTTTTTTTAATTGCCTAAGTGTCCAAATAACATTCACACAATAATCCACAATATAACATAATTTTTAAATCTCATTTTCATGAATTTCTGGGCCAAATGGAAGGAATTTAGTGTTTTATTCCTGTAAAATAATGACCATTTAAATCAACTAGCGAGTGGGTTTTAGTGGAATGCGGTGGATTGGAACGTTGCGGTTAGCGGTGAAGTCGGGAGGAAAAGTATTGTGTGTTCATACATTTTTTGGGACCCCATTTCGCAACATAAAAATATTATTAAAGCCTCCCGAAAAACCAACTTTTAATATAAAAATAAACTATTTACCTTTTCTTCTCCCCTACGCAAAATCCTTCCGGTTGTCAGTGCTCATGGCTTTTGAAGGTGATTTTTAAATTACTCTAGTTAATTAATAATTTAGAGTAATTTAAAAATACCTTCATTCATGACATGTCGGAGCGATTTTTCTTCCGCAACAAAATCGCCCGACATTCATCGATTTTCCAGGTCTGTTGAAAAATGGCGCTTTAAGCCCGCCCCCCTCTGAAAGGCGCCAAAGTCGCGCACACGGGGAGCGGCAGAACTGCAGCGCTGCTCAAGGTAAGTTTTGCAACATACCTACTTATGGTATTACAGAAATGATAAAGCAGCACAAACAATGTCAATTGTGCTGTCCCATAAAGTTTCTCTAGGCTCAAACTAGAAGCCACACAAACCTCTGTTACTTCCGTATATAATTGACTCACATATGTTGTTCACAAGCTACTCATACAATCGTGCAGAGCTAGCTGGCCGAGAAGACAGGCTGTCCCAGCTGTCACACGTGAATGAGTAAATAAGAGTTGCTTCAGCCACGTACCATGGCGTGATTGATTAGGCAAATTAGTACTGTTAAATTTCATGTTGCCTCATTTGTAATATCGCAAAAGATATCGTCTGACAACCCATAAGTTTTATCATTTGCAATTTCGCATGTAACCTAAAACTCGATGACATAATGCCCTTTAATCTGAGAAGGGCAGCATAGGCTTACACCACTAGCTTTGTTATTAACCAGCAAAAACTGTGCCTTATGTGTATAGATATGACAGAGTATGCAACTACAAGATCGATTCTCTGAGTCAGTTAAATTGCAGACACCCAATCATCCATCGTAAACTGGGTAAGTTAACCCACAATTTGATTAGCCTAATGCTAACCCGATTTGGCCTGCACCATATTTCTTAAGGAATATATTTCTTAAGAAATCTACCCCCTCTAGTCCTTGGCTAGACCACTCATCCTCGGATGAGTTGTCACTGATTGCCCTTCGGAAATCTCCATTTCGGAGTTTACGGAGGTTAATAACGATACCTACTTACCAGCGTCTCTAAACCCAGGTCGCTTACCTTTGTTGGAGCTTCAGCGAAGTTCCATTTGCAGACTCTGTCCATCACGCTTGTCATTTCTGTTAGATAGCTGATGCCGCTGGCCAACTTCTCTTGTAGTGGCTTGTCCATCCCCGAGGGAGCAGCAATTTTAGAGGCAAATGCACACAGCTTTTCCTCATGCAATTGTCGTACATCATGCATTAAAGCATGGGATCCCAGCACATAGTCATGTTCGGGGTCATGTTTGGAGTCAGTCCGAACTGATCTCTGGCACTCTTTTCGAGTGGGAGAAAAATTGCACCCTGAACCAGGCATTGCCATATCCGTATGCCTCGGACTATCTGTGCATGCTTCCGTAATGCGGAGCATAATATATATGGCTCCATCTCCATCACTTCATACGTCCGAGTGGGAGAACTTATGCAACCCTGAACCAGGAGCTGCCTCAGGCTTGTGTGCATAACTTTGGCACCATCTCCATGACTCCATTAATCCGAGTGGGAGGACTTATTAACCCTGATCCAGGAGCTGCTTTAGGCATATGTGCATATACTTTGGCACCATTCCCCACCACTCTTTTCATACGAGTGGGAGGAATATTGCAACCCTGAACCAGGTGCTGCTGCCTGACCTGCCTTCGTAAGACAGAGCATTCCTTGTGTTATAATTTGATTAATCAGATGTTCTAATTGGGACAAAGCCCAATCATATCTGGCATAGATGTCCCAAGACTTGGCTATGATTTTGCCCCGACTTGGGGTTGTTAGGATGCTTCCTTTAGCAGCCGAACCAAGACTAGCTGCAGATCGGTGCTCTGTTGTTATCATGATTATCAAACAGACTGCACCCCGGAGCCAATGGAAATATTACAGGGAAGGACTGGAGCGCTTCTGGCCCCCATACGCCAGACAGAGTGGGAGAAATACTGCAGCCCTGCCAGGTGTTGTTATCGGCAATGATGTTTTTATAATTAAAAGAAAGGTATCCGTATAAAATTAGATTTGTCTACTTATAGATATGCATATAGTTGGGAGTCTTTTGTAAACGAATCTCCCACAATCTCCTCTACTGAGCGGAAATTACCATGACGCCACCTGGTGTAGCTCCCACAGGTGACTGATAGGCACAACTCAAACAAGGCTTCTCAAGCCAGGAGCTCTGGACTGCAATGGCCATAGGTGTAAGTGAAAATGTCCTGTATAATTATCTATTTTAAAACATAAACTTTATTGGCATGATAAAATATATATTTGTGATAATGCCAAAAATTAAACATGACTTTAGAATGCTATTGGCTATGATAGTCACTAACGTGATCCAGTGGCAACAGTTATTAATGCCACCTCTATTATAGATGCCCAAAATAAAGTATACACTATAGGCTGCTGAAGCATAGCTGCAGTAGTAACTGATAAAATTGTTCGGTGCTACGGCAGGCTGAGCTACCTAAGCGGTAGCTCTAGGCCGCGACCACTTTAAACTCACCTGCTGCTGGCAATCTCCTGCAGTGAAAATAGACCCGGCAGCCGTAATTTATGAATTTTAGCTCCTTACAGAGCCCCACGCTGTCTCCGACTCAGGCTGCCTGCTCCCGTATGGAGCTCTGATACCGGCAGCTGTATTCACTTAACGTAGCCGGCGGTCTCCCATTTGGGCATTCTGCTGCCGTGCAGAGTATAACAGCCACAGCCGCAATCCCAGCTCCTTATGGAGCTCACGCCGGTCTCCCATTTGGGCAGTCTGCTGCCGTGCAGAGCTAAAACGGCCACAGCCGTGATCCCCGCTCATTATGGAGACTTATGCTGGTCACCCATTTGGGCCTCGGTTTCCAATTATAGCCGCCTGCTCCCGTTGGGGAGCTCAAACTGCGGCGCAACATTCCACTTACTATAGCTCCAATGGAGCTTTCACGGCGGCCGGGACGCCTCCATAGCTACTTTGGGCATGCTATAGAGCGGCCCGAAGAAAATTGACTTATCTTGCAGAGCACTGCTCCAACTAGACGAATTGACGCACATGCGGGCTGGCGGGGTCTTCACGTAGTCACTCACGTGACTTCAACATAAAATTAGGAGCAACACTAGCAAGTTTGCGGATGACACAAAGCTGGGTGGCAGTGTGAACTGTGAAGAGGATGTTAGGAGGTTGCAGGGTGACCTGGACAGGTTGAGTGAGTGGGCAGATGCGTGGCAGATGCAGTATAATATACATAAATGTGAGGTTATTCACTTTGGCGGCAAAAACAAGGGGGCATATTATTAGGGAGGGGTTAGGCTAGGTAAGGGGGAGGTTCAGCGAGACCTGGGTGTCCTTGCACACCGGTCACTGAAAGTTGGTGTGCAGGTACAGCAGGCAGTGAAGAAAGCTAATGGAATTCATAACAAGAGGATATCAGTATAGGAGAGGTTATTCTACAATTGTACAGGGCTCTGGTAAGACCACACTGGAGTATTGTGTAGTTTTGATCTCCTAACTTGAGGAAGGACATCCCTTCGAGCCTGCACCACCAATAGGATCATGGCTGATCATCCAACTCAGTATCCTGTACCTGCTTTCTCTCCATACCCTCTGATGCCTCCAGCCACAAGGGCCACATCAAACTCCCTAAATATAGCCAATGAACTAGTCTCAACTACCTTCTGTGGCAGAGAAATCCAGAGATTCACCACTATGTGAAAAATGTTTTTCTCATCCCCTCTCCTTCCATATCCTTCCCTATCCCCGCATATTCTCCCCTCACCTCTCCTTTCTTCTCTCCCCTACCTCCCGTCTACTTTCCTCTCCTCTTCTCCCCTCCCCACTACCATTCAATCCCCTCCTGTTCCCTCCTCTGCTCTCCTTTCTCCTCCTCCCCTTTCCCCACCACTTACCTCCTCTTCTGCTCTCCTATACACCATCCCCTCTCCTCCTATCTCATCTCCACCCCTCCCCTTTCCTCTACTATCATCTCCTTCCCTCCCATCTCCTCTCTCTCTCCTCTCCTCCATCTCCCTCTCTCCCCACAATGCAGCACCAAAGATAATTGTAATACGGTGCAGGTGAGATATTGCCTCCATTCCTCTCCACCCCTCCTCTCTCCTCCCCTTTCACCCCTCCCTGTCATAACTTTGAGTCATGATGATGATATGCAAATATCTTGACCTTTGTATCAGATAACTTGGAGGTTAGATCGCATGTGCACTGTGTAAGACTAGGCAGGAGGCCACGGCTGAGTGAGATATTAAACTCGGAGAGCAAGGAATGTAACCTATAAATATTGTGTCAGTATCATTATTATTCCACATCTGAGGGGAAAATGCGACATTGGCGACGAGGATATTTTGGATTCTGAATCCGTGGCTACGAGTTGGAAAAAGATTTTACTTTAAAAAACTGGCCGTCGCTGGAGCTGATTTCTTAGCACTTTGCGGAGTTCCACACTTTGATTCGATGGCGTGAAGTGGAACACTTGGCTGGAGGAATTTGAAGCTTGTGCCGCCAGTCGAGGGCTCTTTCTTGATGAGAGTACGCCGGGGCACAAAGCGCAGCGGAGAGCATTGCTTCTTTTCACCGCGGGGCCAGCAGTTCAAGAAATGTTTAAAACACTCCCTGATACCGGAATGAAGGAAGACTATAAGAAAGCCGTTGATGCTTTGAACAGCCATTACGTGGTGGTGCCGAATGCTACATTTCATCGCCATTTATTCTGCAAAACAATGCAGGAAGAGGGCGAGGATGTTGCTCAATTTGTAACGAGACTCAGACAGGTGTCTGTATGATGCAAATATGAGGCTGCTGATGTGAAAAAACAGATATTGGATCAGGTTGTCCAGCATTGCAGGTCAGACAAGCTCAGGAGAAGGCTGCTAGAAAAAGCGGGGGAGTTAAACCTTAATGATGCTTTGTCGATTGCAGCAGCACTGGAAGCTGTTGAGGGACAATTTCACAGCATGAAATTGAGCGATTCCAAGACTGGGCAAGTTAACCAGCTGTCCGACAGTAGATCAAGAAGTAAGCCTGAACATGCAATTGAGTGTTACAGGTGTGCCAACAAGGGCCACATAGGGAAAGATGCATGTGTCCAGCAGAAGGTAGAATATGTAGGAATTGTGTGCAGAGAAAGATCATTTTGCAAAGAAATGTAAAAGGCCAGGGACAAGTAAGTGATTACACCAAGAAAGGGAAGTCCAGTGAAAAGAAAGACAGACTTCAGTCTGAAGAAGGGGTTCGGCCCGAAACGTTGTCTATTTCCTTCGCTCCATAGATGCTGCTGCACCCACTGAGTTTCTCCAGCACTTTTGTCTACCAAAAGGTAGACAGACCTTGGTGGAAAAAGAAGGGTCATGTCTTTCACGTAGAAGGTGATGTCGGAAGTGATGAAGACAGTGATGAGGCTGGTGAGCATGCTGTTAAAAGGAATTATCACTTTGCATTGAATGAGAGCCATCACGAGAAAGTTGTAGTGACCATCGGAGGTGTTACAGTGCCAGTGATTGTAGATTCTGGTAGTGACAGCAACGTTATTGACAGATAACTTTGGGAATGCTTGAAACAGCAGAAAATCAAGTGCACATCAAGGAGGTATAGTAGGAAGTTATATCCATACACCACAACTAAACCATTGCAGACCACTGGATGTTTCACGGCTAAAGTAGCAGTCGGAGATAGAAAAACTGAAGCAGAATTCGTGGTGATAGAGAAGGGCGAACCTCTGCTGAGAGCTTGAGAGCTGGGAATGCTTCACATCGGAGTGCATGTTAATTCAGTGCAGTCATATGATGACATGAGGCAGGAATTTCATTCAGTATTCAAAGGGGTTGAAAATTGAAAAGCCGGCACGTGAAGTTAGCCATTTGTGAAAATGTCAAGCCGATAGCTCAATAGCGGAGAACGCCATTTGGTCTTCATGGAAAAATAGAAGTTAAAATCAAGGAGTTGATTGATCAGGACATTATTGAGCCAGTTGAACATTCGACACCATGGGCGAGTCCAGTTGTGATTGTGCCGAAAACCCAATGATGACATTAGACTGTGCGTTGACATGAGGAGAGCCAGTGAGGCAATAATCAGAGAAAGACACCCAATACCTACGGTTGACGAGGTGCTACAAGAGTTACCAACCAATAAAGTGTTCTCCAAAATTGATCTCAAGACTTTACCCCCCACCGCCCCAACCCCCATCCCCCCGCCTCAGGACAGCTTCAATGCTTCACCGGGCGGGTATCAGCAGCGGCCCGGAACGATGGAGAGAGATGGAGAAGTGAGGGGTAGACATGGCCATGGCGGGCGGGCTGGCTGGGACAGATCTTTCTTTATGTGCTGGGTTTGCGGTTTTCACAGAAACCTCCAACCTGTCCCGGCACTGCCTGCTCCACCGCGCCCTTCGGCCCTTCACCCGCCAGCTGTGCGGCCGCGGCTTCAACCTGCGCTCCAGTCTAGTGCAACATGGTAGATGGTAAATGGTAGGGAATTGAGGAATGCTGTGGAACAGAGGGATCTAGGAATAACTGTGCATAGTTCCCTGAAGATGGAATTGCATGTAAATAGGGTGTGTGCTGGCCTTTATAAATCAGAGCATTGAATATAGGAGTAGGGAAGTAATGTTAAAATTGTACAAGGCATTGGTGAGACCAATTCTGGAGTATGGTGTACAATTCTGGTCGCCTAATTATAGCAAGGATGTCAACAAAATAGAGTACAGAGGAGATTTACTCGAATGTTGCCTGGGTTCCAGCAACTAAGTTACAGAGAAAGGTTGAACAAGTTAGGTCTTTATTCTTTGGAGCGCAGAAGGTTAAGGGGGGACTTGATTGATGTCTTCAAAATGATGAAAGGGATAGACAGAGTTGACGTGGATAAGCTTTTCCCATTGAGGGTAGGGAAGATTCAAACAAGAGGGCATGACATGGGAATTAAGGAACAGAAGTTTAGGGGTAACATGAGGGGGAACTTCTTTACTCAGAGAGTGGTGGCTGTGTGGAATGATCTTCCTGCAGAAGTGGTGGAGACAGGATCGATTTTAAAATTTAAAAATAAAGTGGATAGGTATATGGACGGGAAGGGAATGGAGGGGTATGGTCTGAGTGCAGGTAGATGGGACTAGGGGAAAATAAATGGTCGGCACGGACTGGAAGGGCCGAGAAGGCCTGTTTCCGTGCTGTAATTGTTATATGGTTATATGGTTAACATGGGCTAGTACACAGCGGGGAACAGCCGTAGCTGAGCGCCGAGCAAAGGAAGCGCTGCAGCTCGATGATGAAAAACATTGTTATATTTTGTACAAAATAGGCCGTCTGTTGAAGAGAGAGGGAGAGAGGAGAGAAAGAGGGAGAGGGGAGGAGGGGGAGAGGGCAGCAGTTTCGAGGGGCAGGAGTTATAAACCAGACGGGACTTCGTGGATGTTTACAAACATTATATTTTATTGTTGCGCCTAAAACACAGCGACACAGACCCAAAGAGACTGGAGACCATGTTACCCTCTCCCCCTCCCCAGAGGGCGAGAGACTTCTGTTACCCCCCTCCCACCCCCCTCCCCTTCTCCCTCTCCCCCCCCCCCCTTCTCTCCAGTGCCAAGGAGGGAGGGGCTGGAGTCTCCTGCAACCCTTCCCTCCCTCTCTACCCCTCCCACTGTCTCCCCTCAGTCCGAGTCGTCTCTCAACACCGGGACCTGCTGGTTCTGAATCTGTTGTTGCTTCTGATAGAGATCGGCAATCTGGGAGAGAAAGGGGGGGGGGGGGGACCAGAGAGAGAGAGAAAGAAAGAGAGAGAAAGAGAGAGAGAGAGAGGGAGAGAAAGAGAGAGAGAGAGTGAGAGAGTAAGATAGAGAGAGAGAGAGAGAGAGGGAAAGAGAGAGAGAGAGAGAGGAGGTGAGAGACGGAAAATAGAGGGGAGAGAGGAGAGTGTACATGAGACCATGGGTCACATCCCCTTTCCCCCTCCCTTCCCTCTCTCCTTCCCATCCCACCCTCCCTCTCCCCCTCCCCCCCCCCCCTCCTCCCACCCCCCACCCTCTCCAAACCCTCTCCCTCCCCTCTCCCTTTCCCCCGTCATTACCTGCGAGCTGGACGTTGCCTCCTCCGGCTGTTTGTCCTCACGGACCCTCAAGAACCGAGGGAAACGGAGAGAGATCCCCCTCCCCTCCTCCACCTGTGTGTGTGGGTTAGAGAGAGGGTTAGTGTGCCCCCTAAACTCCCCCCTCCTCTCCTTATGTGTCCCTCCCAACGTACCCCCAACAACCCTCAATCCTGTACCTTCCCTTTACATCTGCACAACACTACCTGCCCCCCCTCCCTCCCCTCTCCCTCCCCCTCTCTCTTTCTCTCTCCCGTTACTCACCATCCCGAGAGCAGCCTTGTAGATGGGCGAGACAGAGAGATCGGCACACTTCACCTCCCACACCTGAACCGCATCAAACCAGTCATCCGGCTCCGCCGAACTGTCCCAGCGGTAATACGGTCGCGGGGTGTCTAACACGTGGGCCTGGGGGAGACACAGAGAGGATCAGGGGGAGAGACACAGAGGGGGGTGAGAGGGGGAGAGAGAGAGAGAAAGGGTGGGTGACAGAGAAAGAGGGAGGGAACGTTACCTTGAAGTAGTTGGCATGTTGTTCGAGTTCCTCATCTTTGAATCCGGTCCCGATCTGTGGACAGAGAGAGATCAGGGGAGTCCACGTTAAGGAGCATCGATAGACTCTCTCTCTCCCCGCCTCTCTCTCTGTCTCTATCTCTCTCCCCGTCTCTCCGTCTCTATATCTCTCTCCCCATCTCTATCTCTCTCACCCCCTCTCTCTCTCCCGATCTGTGGACAGAGAGAGATCAGGGGAGTCCACGTTAAGTAGCATCGATAGACTCTCTCTCTCTGTCTCTCCCTCCCCCGTCCCTCTCTCTCCCCGTCTCTATATCTC